>JACYFF010031957.1:60771256-60813434 GCA_017589665.1 Selenicereus undatus
ATATATATATGAACTTATTCATTAAACTTTTGCGGTATTTTTTAAAAAGATAGAAAATATTTTAATATTGATTTATATATAAACATATTAATTTGCAGCCAAAATCATAATCCTAACCGATCCCATACCCGTCACGTGCCTCTCACGTGGATTACCCCTCTAATCTCCTTTCTCGACTCTCTCACATAGGACAAAACCTAGATGCCCGATATTCAGCCTCTCCCCACCACTTTTTGTCTGCCTCCCCTTCTTCATCCTCTCTCTCTCTCTCTTCGAAAACTCCATCAACCAGCACCACCATCTCTTCTCATTCTCATCATTCGCATAGCTATAGCCAGCATGACATTCATCCTCACCATCCACGCCATCATACTCCAACGGTCGCGATTGAAGAGGGCTCGGGTATAAGGAGGCAGTGGAGATCGAATTAGGTATCAATCTAGGCTTAGTTTTACATTTTTTAGGTTTAATTTTAGGTTGTTCTTCGTTTTAATTTCAATACCAGTAATTTAGGGTTTGGTCCAACTTCATCTATTTCGAAGTTAGATGCATTTCTAGATTTCAATTTCATGTGATTAGGCTTTGTTTTTTTGATCTGGATGTAGACATTTATGATCTAGCTTGCAATCGTATTATTTTGGGTTCGAATTTGAGTAATCTTGGTTTTCCCCCTCCCCTGTTTTCGGTCCTCTGTTCTGCTCTGCCTAAGGTAGTGCTAATGGCCTTTTCACCATTTTTGGGCTTGGAATTGTGATTATGCTTGTGTTCTAAAAGTCAGTACTTATTGGGCGATTAGTGACTGGTGTTGAACGTTCTGTTAATGGGGGTGTTGAAGTTGGCTTGAGCTTGAAGCAGGGATGCCCATGGCCTTTATCCCTCTTCCATTCTAGTTGGTTGTTCTGCCTTGTCTGCTACTTCAGTTGTTTGGTGTCTACTTACATGAAATTAAAAGATGTAGGCATGGTCTGGGGAAAAGTCTATGAGGAGTGGAGTAGTGTGGTACATGAGTGATATGAGTGGGTGTAGGAGAAGGGGTGGTGGGTAGATGGGGTGTTAGGTGTTCTTGTGGGTTGCTTGAAGTATTTACTTTTTTGGTTGTCCTTTCTTTTTGCTTGATTTCCCATGAATGATAATTGAAACATAGAGGAGTGATTGGGGAATCAGGTAAAATTATCTGGGTAATGATATTTATTTGAGAAGTGGCTAAAAATAATTAGGAAAAAGGAACAAATTTCAACCAATAGCCAAAAGGAATGAATGGTCTACTCCTTTTCCCAACTGAATATGCTGAATTCAACCACCTAAGAAACGACGATAATAAAGTCAGATAGTTGCCTGGAACGTGGTACGCTCTGATACGGCATACAAATTCAGATACGTGATTCACTGCTTAGTGGAGAATCTATATAAGGCAACATTTTCAAATTCATCCTTATTTGTTTCTCTCTCACTCTCTCTTCTTCTCATTTTGCTCTATAAAAAGCTTGCTCATTCATGGCAACCTCAAAAGTCCTTCCATTTTCTTCAAAATTTGGCTTATGAATCATGAAAATTTGCAATACAATTATGTTAGAAGATGGTTTCGTTGAATTCGCCAAATTTGGGGAATTGGTTCGTTGTATGTTGGGGAGGTTGAGAGAATTCAAGAACTATTAATCAGCCTAGTATGGATCGTGTTTAAGTTAACCTTATGCTCATTTAATAACCTTACCCCTAAAAGGCAAGGATTCTTCTTAGCATGCTTATGCTTACGTCTCTGGTAACTCTTATGTCTTTTCACACTAGTATCCACTTTTTGTGATTTAATGCTATCCTCTACAGCTATTTTTTGGTTTTCAGAATTGATTATTATTTCTTGAAGTGCCAGTCCTTGACTTTATTAAGTGTTTTTTTTTTGCCGATATCTCTACTAAGACTTATAAGACAAGCAAGTGTAGGACGAGTTGCTCAACAGCTGGATTTATTAATAGACGTTTCTGACTTTGTACCATAGCTTGCTTCTATAAATTCCTTTTGGATGATGAATGGATTCATTTTGCTACTGTTCTTTTAATAGAAAATGCTTCTTTTGATAGAAAATGCTAAAGCTTAACAAATCCTTTATTTTGAGCGTAGATAACCCTAGGATGGGATAGAGTGACCCCAATCTGACGATGAGCTGATTTGGGCTGGGCTTTCTGAAAGTTACTTTTTTTATTTTCTTTTTTTCTTGCCCTCTTTTTCTTATTCAACATAGATCAACAAGTCAGACCCATGGGCTGCGGTGAGTTGGTGATGTTGAATAGGCCATTGCCTGATGACATGGACTGGCTCAGCTTTATGGACAGTTAACAAGGCTAGCTGACACCAGGTTCGACATTTGGCTCAGCAATTGCTGGGGCAGCTGCATGTACTGTTGGCCATCTCTATATTTGACCATGATTTTTCATTTTCATTGTATTGATCGGGCTGGTAGAGGTAGATAATTTATTCCTTCCTTTTTGTAGAATCCTTCAAAGGCATTGTTGATATCATCACTTACACTTCCAGTCTTCTAAGTCTGAAGTCTGAATGATACCACACCTTAATTTGGTAATTGGGTGAGCTAAATGGACTTTGTGCCATATAAAAAGCTGATAATCATCCTTATCAATTAAAATTCAAAGACAAAGCGGGAAAAAATGGATGCCATTATGGAGAGCCCTTTACATTAGTTTCCAACTTGCTGTGCATGTATGTACATGTTGCCACCAGTGTAAAATAAAGCAGTTGAGCTACTCCCTGTCTCTGTGGAATAGGGGGTATATAGCGTTAATATAATGTTGTACTGCTATTTATAGTACCTGAAGGTAGTCTCCTTATTTCATAGCTCAATGTCATATTTGTACTACTGTTTTTAACTTATGTTACTTTGGTTAGCTGCATTTTGAAATTCATGTTCTTGACCCTGTGTCTAGCTTTGAACCTTTTTGCTATTATTTCTAAACAGCCTATTGCCATGTGTATGAATTGACCTCCATAAGTTTGTCCCTTTGCATTCCATTGCCCTATTCTTCTACACCTAACATTTTCTTCATCTTTTCCCTGCCTTCTTTTAAAAGGGACACCAAAAAAATGGTGTGGGACTTGCACTCTTAGTACTGATTCTGATTAAAGCTGCTATGGCCTTGTATGGAGTGCAATATTAAGTCTCTTTTCCAGTCTTCTTTTGACCCACTCGTATCTTGCTAAATTCCGTATGGATGGGTATGGTTGTGTGGCCTGGCTTGGTGTTTTGAACTTCAAGGTGACTTTGGTTATGGATACAGTCATGTCATTATTTACTTAACTTTACACCTGGTATCACTGAATAGAATTGAACATGATTAAACATGTATTCTACATTGGCGCTGAAAGCTAGAAGTGTTATTCTTCATTATTCTTCCTCTTACATGTCATAATCTTGTGCTTAGTAGTAGTTTTTGGAAGCATTGTCAGGCTGTAAATAATGGCTTTCTTTTTCTTTCGTAATAGTTTTTACTTTCACATGTTTATGTCTAATTTATGATGGTCATTCTATTTCTTCGATGCAGTATGTAATAGTGACCTTGCCAATCGCCAGTTTCAACCAGTACTTATGTTCTGTATTTATCTGCAGATGGAATTGTAATCAACATGGTTGTTGGGGGTGAAGTAGGGACCCTCAAAGGCATTGAAGAAAGTACTAATCTTATCATTGCTGAGATGCCCATACAAGTAAGTACTCTTTTTCCCCTTCATATGTGTCAAAGATTTTGTGATTATAACTCTGGCCATCTTATTCGGTGCCTTGGTGGATGATGTACTGGTTGATTTAGGTTGTTCGACTCTTTATACAGTACGCTAATGCTTTTCTTTCATGAGAGAATACTTTGTGGGTACTTTGGGCCAACCCCATCATAAGTTTCATGGTTGGGTTTGGATAGGACTGGACACGGTTGGATCAGTGGTGAATTAGGCTGATGTTAGTAGATTATGCAGATTAAGCTTTCTAATTAAAGTCTGTCTAAGCCTACCTCAGCTCACCCATGCACATGAAAACTATATTTTTAGCAACTTCGGTCTAAAGCTCTTGATTAGACTTCACATCAAGCAATTGTCCATGGGAGACATCGATTGATTAGCTACCCATCTTCATTGTTCTCTCTCGTTTGTTTTGGGCTTTGCATCTTGAAAAATTGGTGTTTGCTTATATATTTTGAGATGACTTTACCAGACTAGTTCTTGTCCATTGTAGTAGCGGATGTTTTAAATAAACGAAATTGTAGGTTCCGCACTTAGCTACTTTATTAGTAAATCAATTCTAGAATTGCGTTCAGATAGGGTAATTTCATCCATTAATTCACATGGAAGGCTTGATTTAGCTATTTTATTACTTATCAATTGTGGGGAACTAATTATATATACATACATACATACATACATACATACATACATACATATATATATATATATATATATATATATATATATATATATATATATATATATATATATATATATAAACATGGGTGAGCTCAATTGGATTCTATTATCGGCTAAATTCAGTTGGTTCTATTGTTGGTTGAATTCAATTGACTTCTATTATTGGTTAAACTAGTGGTTTTATTGTTGGTTGAACTCGATTGGATTCTATTATCGGTTCAACTCGGTTGGTTCTATTCTTGGTTGAATTTAGTTCTATTGTTGGTTGAACTCATAGTGGTTTTATTGTTGGTTGAACTTTGCTTGGTTGTATTATTATTGGTTGAATTCAGTTGGGTTCTGTTGTTGGTTTAACTCAGTTGGGTTGGGGTGTTGATTGAACTTGGTTGGGGTTCTATTGTTTGAATGAACTCACTTGGGTTCCATTGTTGGTTGAACTTGATTCCAATTCTATTATTGGTTGAACTCAGTTGTGGTTGTATTATTGGTTGAACTCAATTATGGTTCTATTGTTAGTTGAACTCACCTAGGTCCTATATATTGTTAGTTGAACTCGATTGTGGTTCTATTCTTGGTTTAACTCTGTTATGGTTCTATAGCTGGTTGAACTCTGCTATGTGTCTTTAAGCTTGATTCTGCCAAGTTTGCATCTTAGTTAATCTCTTCGGTTATCTTTTCTAATAATTCATTTTCTGCTATGTTTCAATTGTCTAACAGGTTCCATTTTTGGAGCTAACATCTCTCAGTGAAGAAAAGGAAGATGTAGATTTTTAGTCTTTGTTCAATTGTCTAACATGTTCAATCAGCTAGCTACAACAAAAAAATTAGCAGGATGGATTCAAAACAATGCAAGAATATTTAGTTTTGATTACCTTAGTCTTTGTTGATATGTTTACAATTAATTTTTTTTAGGCACGAATGTGTAATTTATTTAATTGATGTTTGATCTATTTTAATTTGTTGGTTTGTTAATTTTATTCATTTGTGCAGGGTGATGCGCGCTGGTAATTAGTATAAAACTTGTTAATTAAAAAAACAATTTTATGCAGTTGTTCTATTTTTAAGTTAATAAGTTTTATATTAATTACCAGCATTATTTTTTAAAAAACTAAAAGGACACTAGTAACACTTTTAAGTGTTGCGGAAATTATGATTTCTTGCATCTTCCAGAGTGGGTATAGTGTAAAATGACCACACATAAGTTGTGGGTAATTAGTACTTACTCCACATAATTAGTACTTACTCCACATTTATAAGTGTGGGCAATATAGCTCTACCTGCATTTCCATTAAGTGTGGAGGACACTTCCACACACTTAACTTCCCCACATTTAGCCTAATTGTGGGCAACTACTATTTCCACACTTGTAAGTGTGGTTATTAGCAAAATTAAGTGTGGAGGAAAGCAACCTTTTCTATAGTGTTTACAATCCTAGCTTCTCAATCATGCTTAGAGAAACCACATTTGCACAGCTTCCTCCGTCAATAATCAAAGACCATACCTTCCCTTGAAATGTACAACAAGAATGGAATATGTTCTCCCTTTGCTCATCTTTTACCCCCTTCTGGTTGCTTAGTACTCTTCTCAAAACTAGAAATTTACCTTCATCAGCCTCTTGCACTACCTCTTCTTGAGTGCCCTCAAGCTCATCCTCGTAATCATCTTCATTTTCTTTTTCTTCAAACACCTCCTTCACGGCTGACCATTCAGCTAAGGTGATTACCTTACGGTTTGGACAGTCCGAAGCTACATGCCCAAATCCTTAACATTTGAAGCATCTTCTATTGCTCATGGGATTGGGATTGGGTCTATTTTGAGGGGTTTGGATCTTTTGTGAAGCTGGGGTTCTTTGTGGAAAGGAAGGGAATGGATTTTGTGGCTTGGAATCGGGATTAGAACTCCCCTTGTTAAAGGGTTAGTTCCGGGTAAAAGGCTTAGGATTTTGTTGCTTTGAGGGCTGTCTGGCTTTCTTTTGCTACTCAACCTTATGAGCCAGCACACATACATCATCAAAAGTGGTGTAAGCTTGCCAATCAACCACATTAGCATACCTAGGATCAAGTCCTCCTAAGTATCTAACAATGGTTTGCTCTTCGGGTTCTTGTAAATCACATTTGATTACAGGCTTTTCAAGATCCCTTGTGTACTCCTCTACATTCAGATTGCCTTGAGTCATGTTATGAAGTTGAGAATAGCAATCTTGAACGTAGGTGGGGGGAACAAACCTAGCCTTAAGCTTCGACTTTATCTTCTCCCATGTTCTGATTTTAGACTTCATTTCTCTAACCCGTTTAGCACATAGGTTTATCCACCATAATAAAGTATATTTTCTAAGTCTTAAGGCCACTAACTTGGCCTTCTTGTCCTCTAGAACATGTTTGTACTCAAAAACTCGTTTAACAGTATGGAACCAATCTAAAAACTCTTCTTGATGAAGCTTACCTTTAAACTCCCGTATTTCAACCTTAACATCATTTACATTAGCTTGATACCGTGGTTCTGGCCTAGTCATTCTTAATGGTTCATCTTCACTAGATGAATCAATGTTATGACTAAAGACTTCCTCTTGCCTCCTTGGTTCAGATTGAAGAGGTTCTTCATTCAACTTTTGCTTTTGCTTCAAAAAGGAACCAAGCTGCTTTCATAGATACTCATTTTGTGCTTGAGTTACTTGATAATGTTGAGCATCTTCATGAATCTTCTTCATTAGCATTTCATTTTACCTCATAAGAGCATCAAATTTCTCTTCCAAACTCATGCCAGAGCTCATCTTGCTCTCGGATTGTGTTTAAATTCACATAAGGAACGTGTTTGGAATCTGAGTGGGAATGATTCTGGAAAGTGGAGGGACGTACCAGGCCAAGGAGAAACGAAACCTCTGATACCTAATATGATGCTTCTTGGAAGGAAAACATAATCACTCAAACCCGAATTCAAAGCTAAAAGCAAAGCAATCTGAATTCAAGCTGAAGTCTAAGTGAATCCGTGTTTGAATGTTTGAATATAAGATCGACTAAACTCTTGTTTAGATATAGAAACACCACTAAACTTGAGCTTAGGGTCCCTAAACTATAATTAATATACAGAAACACCACTTAATCAAGGTTTAGGACTTACTTGATCACCACCTTAATCGATCCAATTAAGGATAAGCAAGTGAAGTATTTAGGGGAACGAAAGCAAGGTGCTCTCAATTTTGGTTTTCATTCAATATCAAAATCTGATTACAAAATATTCCTTGGCAAAGCATTAATACACAACCAACCAAGCAAGTAGGCAACAGACAAGCCAGGATGAGGTTTCCTCCCTATGAAGGAAACGGCTTAAACGAACTAACCTATGCGCTTAAGGCTAAACTTGATTACATGCTTGCTTAACTAAACTTATTACAACCAGAATATTAAGGAAAGCAAAACAAATGATGTACTTAACTTTAATACACTTTAATTAATCTAATACATTAGTTTCCTAGAAAAGAAGGGGAGAAACACAACCATAAAGGAGGCTCCCTTTTCGGTTGGCGAATCAGAATGCAAGGTGAGAATTCTTCCTTTTTGCTCTTGATGGAGGTCCATCCACAAGGTCTATTAATGTTCCAATGATCCAAAACAATAAAGAAAACAAGTCCAAAGCCACGACCATAAGTCATTTGGTGAAGAACATGCAAGTTGATGCACCCGGTTATTCATTCGGATCTTCACCCGGTTTTTACTATCTTATTTCTCAAGTTTAATCCAAGTTTAAGTGTCCGTTTTTTGGTGTTATTACATGTTTAAGGTCTTAGCTTTCATGTCCAATTAGAATTACCAGATTTGGAGTTCAATTGGACAGTGAACGAAGCTCATTTTCAGTCCTATGCTATTTTGGACTTGATTTTACACGGTTCAGGTATTTGGCTTATTTCAAGGGTGAAATGACGTCCAAATGATTTGATTAAAAAAGGAGGGTATTCTAAACACCTTAAGGTTTCCTTCGATGCAAGGAAAGCTCAGATTACTCAGCATTTGAGGTGTCAACCAAACAGCACAAAACCAGGCAGAAACGGGCACCTAGACACCCGGTTGCTTAGCTATGTGGTTTTCCCCCTTAAGTTGGTTTGCTAGAGGTGTGTGCCTGCCTTTCTGGTCATTTTGAGCTACTTAGTAACCTACCACCTAGCCACACACGAGCAAGCCATGTGGAGTAAGAGAGAGCTTCCATTTTGCAAGCTATGAATCGGCCACACATGCTACACATGGTAGCCTTGCATTCTTCAATTTTTTGAGGTGGCAGCGGTGAGAGATTACCGTCCTAGAGAGGAAAAAGAGTCATCTAAGTTCCTTGATACTTAGGAAAGGTCTTTTGAAGCATAAACTTGTATTTTATGCCTTAAACTTTCGGATTAGCCATGTTTTAGCTTAAACCGTATACTAAGTAGCTTAAGTAAGTTTAATGACTTTCCTAGCTTAGAAGGAAGGCTCATTTTGTGTAAACTAAAGGCCATATAAGAGCCTTGGATGTTCATTTTGAAATACATACTTTACTTTTGAATTGAGAGAAAAGACTTTGTGTCTTAAGTTTCCTTCAAACACTTAACTTGCTTATCCTTAATTAGGCTGATTAAGGTGGTGTTCAAGAGAGTCTTAATCCTTGGTTAGGGGGTGTATCTTATCGTCATCCAAGATTAAAGGCCCTAAGCCAGTGATTAGTGGTGTATCTTATCTAATCATCTAGTTTAGAACTATCTAAAATCACTTAAAAAACTTGAAGTTCTTGAAGATAGCCTCGGGTTCTCCTGAGCCGTGACCTATCCTTGAGTTCTAGCTTGTGTTTCGTCTTCCTTCCTTGCTTCCCCTTGCACGCTTCCATCATTTTTGGTATCAGAGCAAGTTCAACCTTGCCTAGAACCTACCACACGCCTTCCCCAGCTCATCTTTGAATCCAAAACTCAAACACTAACCGTTCCATTCAAACTTCCCAAAATGAGTTCCAATAGGACTGTGGAAGAAAAGCTTGAAGCCGTGACCAAGCAAATGCATGAGATGTCTGTTGCTCATCAAGAGCTCAGAGCTCTGAATGAGTACTTGAGGAAACAACTTGGAGATCTTATGAAACTGAAACAAAAGCTTTATGAGGTTGGCGAACGAAGTAGGACGAATTATGGAGGTGAAGAAGAGGCTAGCAATGCGTCATCTTTCTCGGACGATGACGTACCATTTGAGAGGATAAGAAGAGAAGTAGGGCCCACCTTCAACTCAAGCGATTTCAAAGTTGAAATTCCTAAGTTTGAGGGGAAGCTAGACCTAGATGAATTCCTTGAATGGCTACAAACTTTTGAATGGATTTTTGAATACAAGGATATTGCTGATGAACGAAAGGTGAAACTGGTTGCTTTTAGACTGAGGAAATACGCCTCCTTATGGTGGACTAACCTCAATGCTAAGAGAACTAGGGAGAGGAGGAGAAAAATCAGTACATGGGACAAGATGAAATCCAAGATGAAAGCACAGTTTTTGCTGTCCACATACGTCCAAGATAACTACATGCTCTTTCACCATCTTACTCAAGGCAAAATGAATGTGGAAGAATATACCCGTGAGTTTGAAAAACTCATGATCAGATGTGACATTCATGAGCCAGAAGAACAAACTATGGTTCGTTACCTAGGAGGGCTTGATCCTAGGATAGCCAATGTAGTTGAATTGCAAGCTTACACCACCTTTGATGAAATATGTGTCCTAGCACATAAGGTGGAGCAACGAAGGAAATCTAGGATGTTTGTTTGTGATTCTTTCAAGCCTTACCCAGCACCAAACCATGGCAACCCTTAAACAAGGGGAGTACCACACCTCAATCTAAACCATCTACCCCTTTCCCAAATAATCCACAAAAGAACCAAGCTCCTCAAAGGCCACCACTGAATACCCAATGTCCAAACCCATATCCCACAAGTCAAAGAAGGTGTTATAAGTGTCAAGGCTTAGGACATATCGCTTCTGATTGTCCAAGTCAAAAAGTGGTTACCTTAGCTGAATGGGAAGCCACAGAGGGAGAATTTGCCGAGGAGAAGGAGGAGGAAAAGGAGGGAGATGTTGAAGAAGATCATGAGGAAGCTCAAGAGGAGTTTACAAAAAATGCAGATCAAGGTGAGATGCTAGTAATTCGAACGGTAATGAGCACTCAACGAGTTGCTAAGGATGAACAACGGGAAAACATCTTTCATTCACGGTGTACAGTCCATGGCGAAGTTTGCTCTTTAATTATCGATGGAAGAAGTTGTGTCAACGTTGTTTCATTGAGTATGATTGAGAAGTTGGGCCTCCAGGCCATGGCACATCCACACCCATACAATATTCAGTGGCTAAATCAGGGCAAGGGATTACAAGTTAACTCTCGTGGCTTGATTTCATTCCCTCTTGGTAAGAACTACCAAGATGAACTTTGGTGTGATGTTATCCCCATGGATGCTTGCCATGTTCTACTGGGGAGACCGTCGATGTATGACAGGAAAGTCATGCATAATGGGTACCTAACCACCTATTCCTTTACCAAAGATGGTAAGAAGATTACCCTTAATCCTATGTCACCACCCGAACTCCACAAAATGAAACCACAAAAACCCAAACTCAATCTGACTTGCTTTTGACATATGGAGAACCACTTTTAAAAGCCTCTCAACATGAGTTTGAGGCTTTGAAAGAGTGGATATTGCAAGTGCAAGATGAACCAGAAACACCACTTGCATCCCATCCCATAGCCAAGGTCATATTGAATCAGTTTAGTCACTTGTTTCCAGACGAAATACCTTTGGGTTTACCCCCAAAGCGTGACATTCAACATCATATTGACCTTATTCGTGGATCCATTTTTCCAATTAAGCCAACGTACAGGATAAATCCAAAAGAAACCTAGGAGATTGAAAGTCAAGTTGAAGAGTTGATATCTAAGGGGTTGGTACAAGAGTCCTTGAGTCCGTGTGCTGTTCCAGCTCTTTTGGTCCCAAAAAAGCATGGAAGTATGAGAGTGTGTGTTGATAGTAGTGCCATAAACAAAATTACTATCTAGTATAGGTATCCTATACCTAGGCTTGAAGATATGTTGGATGAGTTACATGGCTCTAAGGTGTTTAGCAAGATTGATTTGAGGAGTAGTTATTATCAGATTCGTATTAGGGAGGGTGATGAGTGGAAAATTGCTTTAAGCCCAAAGGTGGATTGTATTAATGGTTGGTTATGCCATTTGGTCTTTCGAATGCCCCTTGCACATTTATGAGATTGATGAATTAAGTATTTCGGCCATACATGGACAAGTTTGTCGTTGTTTACTTTGATGATATACTGGTGTTTAGCAAGAGTGAGCAAGAGCGTCAAGATCACTTAACTCAGGTGATGCTCATTCTTGAAAAGGAAGAGTTGTTTGGTAATCTTAAGAAGTGTACCTTCTTTACCCATGAAGTTACCTTCCTAGGTTATGTTGTTTCTAAAGATGGTATTAAGGTGGATTAAAGCAAGATTGAGGCTATTCGGACTTGGCCTGTTCCCAAAACTATTCATGATGTTCGAAGCTTTCATGGCTTAGCTTCTTTCTACAGGAGATTCATACGCAATTTCAGCACCATTTTAGCTCCTGTGACTGAAGTTCTCAAGGGTTCCTCATTCACTTGGAATCCTAAAGCCCAAGATGCCTTTGAAGAAGTGAAAGAAAAACTAACTCAAGCATTGGTCCTAGCCCTACCTTGCTTCGAGAAAGTCTTTGAAGTTGAGTGGGACGCTTCTGGAGATGGTATTGGTGGTATTCTTACTCAAGAAGGACGCCCTTTGGCCTTCTTCAGTGAGAAAGTATCTGATACTAGAAAGAGATATTCAACTTATGACAAAGAGTTCTATGCAATCGTTCGTTGCTTGGAACATTGGAGTCACTATTTGATTGCCAGTGAGTTTATTATGCATTCAGATCATGAGGCTTTGAGGTATATTCAAGGCCAAAACAAATTAAACTCACGCCATGCCAAATGGGTTGAATTTCTCCAGTCCTTTCACTTCACTATCAAGCATAAGTCCGGCAAGTTGAATCAAGGCGCTGATGCACTTTCTTGGCGTTACCTACTATTATTTCAATTAGATGCTTGTATGCTTGGATTTGAGCATCTAAACGCATTATACCAAGATGATGAAGATATTGGGGTGTTATATTCTGAATGCACCAACCATCCCAAAGGGGATTTCTTAGTTCAAGAAGGCTTTCTCTTTAAGGGTGCTCGATTATGTGTCCCTAAATGAAGCACTCGTGAGTTACTGATTCGAGAAGTCCATGCTGGATCATTAGCTGGTCATTTTGGTTGGGACAAAACCCTAATCATGCTTAGGGAACATTATTATTGGCCAGGCATGGAGAAGAACGTTCAAGACATCATTAGAAGGTGCAGTATATGTCAAATTGCAAAGAGTCATTCACTTCCCCAAGGGTTATACACACCACTACCTATTCCCACGTTGCCTTGGGTAGACGTGAGTATGGATTTCATACTTGGTTTACCAAAGGCACAAAGGAATAAGGATTCTATCTTCGTGGTGGTAGATCGATTTTCGAAGATGGCTTACTTTATTCCCTACAACAAAACTAATGATGCTACTCATGTTGCTGAACTCTATTTTAAAGAGGTTATGAGACTACATGGAATTCCCTGTTCCATTATCTCAGATCGAGATACCAAGTTCATAAGTCACTTTTGGATTGCTTTGTGGAAGAAACTTGGTACTAAACTCAAGTATAGTACCACTTGTCATCCACAAACAGATGGGCAGACAGAAGTTACTAATCGAACCCTTCGCACTCTTTTAAGGGTTTTGATTAAAAATCAAGCAAAAGCTTGGGATTTGTTACTTCCACATGCTGAGTTTGCATACAACAAGACTCCAAGCAAGGCTACTGGTATTTCACCCTTCAAGGTAGTTTATGGGATTGATCCCCTCAATCCTCTTGATCTTATTCCCCGTCCATTAGATCAAAGGCCTAGTGCGGATGCTGCAGCTAGAGTGGAAGAAATCCAAAAGTTACATGAGTTAGTGAAGGCCAAGATTGAGAAAACTAAACTATCTTATACGGCCCAAGCTAACAAGCAAAAACGAGAGAAGCTCTTTAAGCCAGGTGACTTAGTGTGGATTCATCTTCGTAACGAACGTTCTCCTTCTAAAAGGAAAACCAAGTTGATGCCAAGAGCAGATGGTCCATTTGAGGTTTTGGAGAAGATTAAGGATAATTCTTATAAGGTGGATTTACCAGGAGATTATGGAGTGTCAGCTACGTTTAACGTTGCTGATTTAAGTGCTTATGAAGCGTATGATTATCTTTTAGATTTGAGGGTCAAATCTTCCCAACAAGGGAAGAATGATGGAGGTCCATCCAATGGGTCTATTAATGTTTAAATGATGCAAAACAATCAAGAAAACAAGTCCAAATCCACGACCATAAGTCATTGGTGAAGAACATGCAAGTTGATGCACCTGGTTATTCATCCGGATCTCCACCTGGTTTTTACTATCTTATTTCTTAAGTCTAATCCAAGTTGAAGTGTCCATTTTTTGGTTTTATTACAAGCTTAAGGTCTTAGCTTTCACGTGGAATTGGAATTACCAGATTTGGAGTTCAATTGGTTAGTGAACAAAGCTCATTTGCAATCCTATGCTGTTTTGGACCTGATTTTGCACGGTTTAGGTATTTGGCTTATTTCAAGGGTCAAATGAGGTCCAAATGCTTTGATTAAAAAAGGAGGGTATTCTAGACTTCTTAAGGTTTCCTTCCATGCAAGGAAAGCTCAGATTACTCAGCATTTGAGGTGTCAACCAAGCAGCACAAAACCAGGCAGAAACGGGCACCTAGACACCCGGTTGCTTAGCTATGTGGTTTTCCTCCCTAAGTGGGTTTACTAGAGGTGTGTGGCTGCCTTGCTGGTAATTTTGGGCTACTTAGTAACCTACCACTTAGCCACACACGAGCAAGCCACATGGAGCAAGAGAGAGCTTCCACTTTGCAAGCTATGAACCGGCCACAGATGCTACACATGGTAGCCTTGCATTCTTCAATTTTTTGATGTTGGAGCCGTGACAAGATTACCTTCCCAGAGAGGAAAATGAGTCATCTAAGTTCCCTAATACTTAGGAAAGGTCTTTTGAAGCATAAACTTGTATTTTATGCCTTAAACTTTCGGCTTAGCCATGTTTTAGCTTAAACCGTATACTAAGTAGCTTAAGTAAGTTTAATGACTTTCCTAGCTTAGAAGGAAAGCTCATTTCATTTAAACTAAAGGCCATATAAGAGCCTTGGATGTTCATTTTGAAATACATACTTGACTTTTGAATTGAGAGAAAAGACTTTGGGTTTTAAGTTTCGTCTAAACACTTAACTTGCTTATGCTTAATTAAGCCGATTAAGGTGGTGTTCAAGAGAGTCTTAATGCTTGGTTAGGTGGTGTATCTTATCCTCATCCAAGATTAAGGGCCCTATGCTAGTGATTAGTAGTGTATCTTATCTAATCATCTGGTTTAGAACTATCCAAAAACACTTAAAACACTTGAAGTTCTTGGAGATAGCCTCGGGTTCTCCTGAGCCGTGACCTATCCTTGAGTTCTAGCTTGTGTTTCTTCATCCTTCCTTGATTCCCCTTGCACGCTTCCATCATTTTTGGTATCAGAGCAAGTTCAACCTTGCCTAGAACCTACCACACGCCTTTCCCAGCTTATCTTTGAATCCAAAACTCAAACACTAACCGTTCCATTCAAACGTCCCAAAATGAGTTCCAACAGGACTGTGGAAGAAAAGCTTGAAGTCGTGAACAAGCAAATGCATGAGATGTCTATTGCTCATCAAGAGCTCAGAGCTCTGAATGAGTACTTGGGGAAACAACTTGGAGATCATATGAAACTTAAACAAAAGCTTCATGAGGTTGGTGAACGAAGTAAGACGAATTATGGAGGTGAAGAAGAGGCTAGCAATGCGTCATCTTTCTCGGACGATGACGTACCATTTGAGAGGATAAGAAGGGAAGCAGGGCCCACTTTCAACTCAAGTGATTTCAAAGTTGAAATTCCTAAGTTTGAGGGTAAGCTAGACCCAGATGAATTCCTTGAATGGCTACAAACTGTTGAATGGATTTTTGAATACAAGGATATTGCTGATGAACGGAAGGTGAAACTGGTTGCTTTTAGAATGTGGAAATACGCCTCCTTATGGTGGACTAACCTCAATGCTAAGAGAACTAGGGAGAGGAGGAGAAAAATCAGTACATGGGACAAGATGAAATCCAAGATGAAAGCACGGTTTTTGCTGTCCACATACGTCCAAGATAACTACATGCTCTTTCACCGTTTTACTCAAGGCAAAATGAATGTGGAAGAATATACCCGTGAGTTTGAAAAACTCATGATCAAATGTGACATTCATGAGCCAGAAGAACAAACTATGGTTCGTTACTTAGGAGGGCTTGATCCTAGGATAGCCAATGTAGTTGAATTGCAAGCTTACACCACCTTTGATGAAATATGTGTCCTAGCACATAAGGTGGAGCAACGAAGGAAATCTAGGATGTTTGTTTGTGATTCTTTCAAGCCTTACCCAGCACCAAACCATGGCAACCCTTAGACAAGGGGAGTACCACAGCTCAACGTAAACCATCTACCCCTTTCCCAACTAATCCACAAAAGAACCAAGCTCCTCAAAGGCCACCACTGAATACCCAACGTCCAAACCCATATCCCACAAGTCAAAGAAGGTGTTATAAGTGTCAAGGCTTAGGACATATCGCTTCTGATTGTCCAAGTCGAAAGGTGGTTACCTTAGCTGAATGGGAAGCCACAGAGGGAGAATTTGCCGAGGAGAAGGAGGAGGAAAAGGAGGGAGATGTTGAAGAAGATCATAAGGAAGCTCAAGAGGAGTTTACAAAAAATGCAGATCAAGGTGAGATGCTAGTCATTCGAACGGTAATGAGCACTCAACGAGTTGCTAAGGATGAACAACGTGAAAACATCTTTCATTCACGGTGTACAGTCCATGGCGAAGTTTGCTCTTTAATTATCGATGGAGGAAGTTGTGTCAACGTTGTTTCATTGAGTATGATTGAGAAGTTGGGCCTCTAGGCCACGGCACATCCACACCCATACAATATTCAGTGGCTAAATCAGGGCAAGGGATTACAAGTTAACTCTCGTTGCTTGATTTCATCCTCTCTTTGTAAGAACTACCAAGATGAACTTTGGTGTGATGTTATCCCCATGGATGCTTGCCATATTCTACTAGGGAGACCGTGGATGTATGACAGGAAAGTCATGCATAATGGTTACCTAAACACCTATTCCTTTACCAAAGATGGCAAGAAGGTTACCCTTAATCCTATGTCACCATCCGAAGTCCACAAAATGAAACCACAAAAAGCCCAAACTCAATCTGACTTGCTTTTGACATATGGGGAACCACTTTTAAAAGCCTCTAAGCGTGGGTTTGAGGCTTTGAAAGAGTGGATATTGCAAGTTCAAGATGAACCAGAAACACCACTTCCATCCCATCCCATAGCCAAGGTCATATTGAATCAGTTTACTCACTTGTTTCCAGACGAAATACCTTTGGGTTTACCCCCAAAGCGTGACATTCAACATCATATTGACCTTATTCGTGGATCCATTTTTCCAATTAAGCCAACGTACAGGATAAATCCAAAAGAAACCTAGGAGATTGAAAGTCAAGTTGAAGAGTTGATATCTAAGGGGTTGGTACAAGAGTCCTTGAGTCCGTGTGCTGTTCCGGCTCTTTTGGTCCCAAAAAAGGATGGTAGTATGAGGATGTGTGTTGATAGTAAGGCCATAAACAAAATTACTATCAAGTATAGGTATCCTATACCTAGGCTTGAAGATATGTTGGATGAGTTACATGGCTCTAAGGTGTTTGGTAAGATTGATTTGAGGAGTGGTTATTATCAGATTCGTATTAGGGAGGGTGATGAGTGGAAAATTGCTTTTAAGACCAAAGGTGGATTGTATGAATGGTTGGTTATGCCATTTAGTCTTTCGAATGCCCCTTGCACATTTATGAGATTGATGAATCAAGTATTTCGGCCATACATGGGCAAGTTTGTGGTCGTTTACTTTGGTGATATATTGGTGTTTAGCAAGAGTGAGCAAGAGCATCAAGATCACTTAACTCAGGTGATGCTCGTTCTTGTAAAGGAGAAGTTGTTTGGTAATCTTAAGAAGTGTACCTCCTTAATCCATGAACTTACCTTCTTAGGTTATATTGTTTCTAAAGATGGTATTAAGGTGGATGAAAGCAAGATTGAGGCTATTCGGACTTGGCCTGTTCCCAAAACTATTCACGGTGTTCGAAGCTTTCATGGCTTAGGGTCTTTCTACAGGAGATTCATATACAATTTCAACACCATTTTAGCTCCTATGACTGATGTTTTCAAGGGTTTCTCATTCACTTGGAATCCTAAAGCCCAAGCTGCCTTTGAATAAGTGAAAGAAAGACTAGCTCAAGCACCAGTCCTAGCCCTACCTTGCTTCGAGAAAGTGTTTGAAGTTGAATGCGATGCTTCTGGAGTTGGTATTGGTGGTATTCTTACTCAAGAAGGACATCCTTTGGCCTTCTTCAGTGAGAAACTATGTGATACCAGAAATAGATATTCAACTTATGATAAAGAGTTCTATGCAATCGTTCGTTGCTTAGAACATTGGAGTCACTATTTGATTGCCAGTGAGTTTATTCTGCATTCAAATCGTGAGGCTTTGAAGTATATTTAAGGCCAACACAAATTAAACTCACGCCATGCCAAATGGGTTGAATTTCTCCAGTCCTTTCACTTCACTATTAAGCATAAGTCCGGCAAGTTGAATCAAGGCGCCGATGCACTTTCTTGGTGTTACCTACTAGTATTTCAATTAGATGCTTGTATCCTTGGATTTGAGCATCTAAAGGCATTATACCAAGATGATGAAGACTTTGGCGTGTTATATTCTGAATGCACCAACCATCCCAAAGGGGATTTCTTAATTTAAGAAGGCCTTCTCTTTAAGGGTGCTCGATTATGTGTCCCTAAATGCAGCACTCGTGAGTTACTGATTTGAGAAGTCCATGCTAGATCATTAGCTGGTCATTTTTGTGAAGACAAGACCCTAATCATGCTTAGGGAACATTATTATTGGCCAGGCATGGAGAAGAACGTTCAAGACATCATTAGAAGATGCAGTACATTTTAAATTGCAAAGAGTCATTCACTTCCCCAAGGGTTATACACACCACTACCTATTCCCACGTTGCCTTGGGTAGACGTGAGTATGGGTTTCATACTTGGTTTACCAAAGGCACAAAGGAATAACGATTCTATCTTCGTGGTGGTAGATCGATTTCCGAAGATGGCTTACTTTATTCCCTGCAACAAAACTAATGATGCTACTCATGTTGCTGAACTCTATTTTAAAGAGGTTATGAGACTACATGGAATTCCCTGTTACATTATCTCAGATCGAGATACCAAGTTCATAAGTCACTTTTGGATTGCTTTGTGGAAGAAACTTGGTACTAAACTCAAGTATAGTACCACTTGTCATCCACAAACAGATGGGCAGACAGAAGTTACTAATCGAACCCTTCGCACTCTTTTAAGGGTTTTGATTAAAAATCAAGCAAAAGCTTGGGATTTGTTACTTCCACATGCTGAGTTTGCATACAATAAGACTCCAAGCAAGGCTACTGGTATTTCACCCTTCAAGGTAGTTTATGGGATTGATCCCCTCAATCCTCTTGATCTTATTCCCCGTCCATTAGATCAAAGGCCTAGTGCGGGTGCTGCAGCTAGAGTGGAAGAAATCCAAAATTTACATGAGTTAGTGAAGGCCAAGATTGAGAAAACTACACTATCTTATACGGCCCAAGCTAACAAGCATAAACGAGAGAAGCTCTTTAAGCCAGGTGACTTAGTGTGGATTCATCTTCGCAATGAACGTTTTCCTTCTAAAAGGAAAACGAAGTTAATGCCAAGAGTAGATGGTCCATTTGAGGTTTTGGAGAAGATTAATGATTATTCTTATATGGTGGATTTACCAGGAGATTATGGAGTGTCAGCTACATTTAACGTTGCTAATTTAAGTCCTTATGAAGCATATGAATATCTTTCAGATTTGAGGGTCAAATCTTCCCAACAAGGGAAGAATGACGGAGGTCCATCCACAAGGTCTATTAATGTTCAAATGATCCAAAACAATCAATAAAATAAGTCCAAAGCCACGGCCATAAGTCATTTGGTGAAGAACACGTAAGTTGATGCACCCGGTTATTGATCCGGATCTTCACCTGGTTTTTACTATCTTATTTCTCAAGTCTAATCGAAGTTTAAGTGTACATTTTTTAGTATTCTTAAAGATTAAGGTCTCAGCTTTCATGTCCAACTGGAATTACCAAATTTAGAGTTCAATTGGTTAGTGAATGAAGCTCATTTGCAGTCCTATGCTGTTTCGGACCTGATTTTGCACGGTTCAGGTATTTGGCTTATTTCAAGGGTCAAATGACGTCCAAATGCTTTGATTCCAAAAGGAGATTATTCTAGACATCCTAATGTTTCCTTCCATGTAAGGAAAGCTCAGATTACTCAGCATTTGAGGTGTCAACCAAGCATCACAAAACCAGGCAGAAACGGGCACCTAGACACCCGGTTGCTTAGCTATGTGGCCTAAGTAGTTTTGCTAGAGGTGTGTGCTTGCCTTGCTGGTCATTTTGAGATGCTTAGTAACTTGCCACTCAGCCACACACGAGCAAGCCACGTGGAGCAAGAGAGAGCTTCCATTTTACAAGCTATGAACCGGCCACACATGCTACACATGGCAGCCTTGCATTCTTCAATTTTTTGAGGTGGCAGCCATGAGAATATTACCTTCCTAGAGAGGAAAATGAGTCATCTAGGTTCCTTAATACTTAGGAAAGGTCTTTTGAAGCATAAACTTGTATTTTATGCCTTAAACTTTCGGATTAGCTATGTTTTAGCTTAAATCGTATACTAAGTAGCTTAAGTAAGTTTAATGACTTTCCTAGCTTAGAAGAGCTCATTTCGTTTAAAATAAAGGCCATATAAGAGCCTTGGATGTTCATTTTGAAATACATGCTTGACTTTTGAATTGAGAGAAAAGACTTTGTGTCTTAAGTTTCCTTTAAACACTTAACTTGCTTATCCTTAATTAGGCCGATTAAGGTGGTGTTCAAGAGAGTCTTAATCCTCGGTTAGGTGGTGTATCTTATCCTAATCAAAGATCAAGGGCCCTAAGCTAGTGATTAGTGGTGTATCTTAGCTAATCATCTAGTTTAGAACTATCCAACAACACTTAAAACACTTGAAGTTCTTGAAGATAGCCTTGGGTTCTCCTCAGTCGTGAGCTATCCTTGAGTTCTAGCTTGTGTTTCTTTATCCTTCCTTGCTTCCCCTTGCATGCTTCCATCAGCTCTCATTGGTTAAGCTCTCCCCAAGGCTTTAAAGCAGCAAATGGTGATTTTCATGGCTACTAAACTCGTGATTGAAGCAAGCAAGCTGAGGAGAAGCTGAGCAAACACACTTGAGAAGGAAAAACATGCAGCAGCTCACCGAGTTCTTAAAAATAATTTTTAGCCCGATTTTGTGTCCTTATTTCCACAAATCAAAAGTGAGCATGATTTGAATTTTAGGCCATGGGGGGAATCCTTAGTGTGTGTACAAACCCCCATACAAGGAAATCATGGTTAAATCATGTTTAAGTAGGAGATATCTACTAAAACATTTCATAGTGAAATTTTGGACCAAAACTGGCAGGTTGAACAAAATGCCTTGATCCCTTGACTTTGACTGTGCATGATTGACTTTGAATGCTTGGACCTAAAAGCTAACATCTTAAGGATCCCAAAAATACAAAAATATCAAACTTAAGCCACAATGTTGCTTAAGAAATCAGATGAACAAAACCGGCTAATTTCTGGTTGTTTAACTCGGTTACAACTGTTTGGCTCTTCTCCAAAATTTGAGCCATAGCTTGGACTTTGGAGCTTGCAATGGACCTTGTTGGACTCTTAGGAACCTCTTCCATGTCTTGGTTAAAGGCGACTCCATTAGCTTAGTTTAATCAAGCTTAATTATAACTGGTTTCGATAAGCTAGGTTTAAAGCTAGATTAAGTTAAGTTAAAAGTTTCCTCTTGAGGAAGGAAACCTCCTAAGCCCCCTACCTACCGTAGGATGTTTATTTAAGGCCTTTAGAAGGCTTATTTTGTATTCTGCTTAACATCTTTGATATTGAAAGTGGATTGAGAGCTTTGCTCCTTTTAGTTCCGTAAACACTTCGCTTGCTTATCCTTAACTAGGTCAGTTAAGGTGGTGATAAAGTAAAGTCTTAATTGTTAATTAGGTGGTGTTTCTATATCCTAATTGAAGTTAAGTGCCCTAAACTCAAACTTAGTGGTGTTTCTGTATCTAAGTAAGAGTTTGGATTATCAATTATCCCTTCATTCATTAGTGGATTCACTTAAACTAAACCTTGATTTCAGTTTGCTTATCCTTGCATTTGCAATCAGTTATGAGTATTTGTGATTACCCCCCATAGATACATCGTATTTGGTATCAGAGTAAGTTTCATCTTGGCCTGAATCAAACCCCCACATGCCCCAAGACAATCCTAACACATTCTTACACATAACCCTAAACCCTCATCCTATTATGCGCAAAGCACAAACCGTACCTAGCTACTATCATCATGAGTACTAGTATGAGTTTGGAAGAGAAATTTGATGCACTCATGAGGCAAGATGAGATGTTAATCAAGAAAATCAATGAAGATGCTCAAGATGAATTAGAAACTAAGGCTCATAAGGAGTAACTAAGAAAACTACTTGGTGCTTTTCTTTTCTGAAGCAAAAGCAAAAAGTCAATGAAGAACTACTCCAATCTGATGCTGGAAGGCAAGAACAAGTGTTTAATCATAACATTGATTCATTTAGTGAAGATGAACCTTTGAGAATGGCTACACGAAAACCACAGTTTCGAGCTAATTCAAATGATTTCAGAGTCGAAATCCCGGAGTATGAAGGAAAGCTTGATCTAGAAGATTTTTCGGATTGGTTATATAGTTGAGCGTGTTATTGAGTACAAGGATGTTGCAGACGGCAAGAAGCTGAAATTGGTGGCCTTAAGAGTCAGAAAATACGCCTCCCTTTGGTGGACTGACTTGTGTGCCAAACCAGTTAGAGAAAGAAAGACAAAGATCAGAACGCGGGAGAAGATGACATCCAAGCCTAAGGCTCATTTTCTTCCCCCAACTTATGTCCAAAATTGCTATTCTCCACTCCACAACCTTACTCAAGGTAACGTGAATGTGGAAGAGTACACACGTGAGTTTGAAAAGCTTTTAATCAAGTGTGATCTCTAAGAGCCCGAAGAGCAAACTATAGTTAGGAACTTAGGAGGCCTTGATCCTAAGTATGCTAATGTAGTTGATTTGCAAGCTTATACTACTTTTGATGAGGTGTGTGTCCTTGCTTACAAAGCTAAGCAACAAAAAATGTCAAGGTCCTTTAAGCCTAAGTTTTCAAAGCCTCCACTCTAGAACGAACCCTTAAACAAGGGGTGTTCCAATCCCTTTGCTAAACCCACGGTTCCCCCCACTCTCCACCCCATTAAAAACTCCAACCCCACTAAATAGCCTACCTCCACAAAATAGTCCAAAATCCATTCCCAAGGGCATCCAAAGATGTTTTAAGTGCCACGGATTTGGACAGTTAGCTTTAGATTGCACAACAAAAGCATAGTTACCTTTGCTGAATGAAAAACTGTGAAAAGGCAAGAAATTGAGGAGGAAATTGGGAGTGATTTTGAGGAAACTCTAGAGGAGATAGTGGAAGTAGATAAAGGTGAAATGCTTACTTTGGGCACCAACCATCCACCAAGGAGCCATGAGCATCTAAGCCTTTTTCTCACATTTAGTGAACCATTACTTAATGCTCCTAATTCTGAATTAAGGGCATTTAAGGAAAGGGTTCAAGGCAAGTTTGAAGGGTCCCCTCAAACCAAATTCAAATCAGTAACGGGAAAGAATGGAAAAGAGTCTCTAAGATCAAGAGAGACTTATTTGAATGTATGATCTTGTTTCAGCTAGAATTGAGCTAAGTGTGGAAGATGATTACCTAAACCGATTGGAGGTCAAATCTCTCCATGCCTCTTAATTTGGAGAACCAAATTAGTCAAGGTAATCTTATTTTGGTAGCCAAAAGTTAAATAAATCATCCACGTTTTGTCAAAAAAACCAAAACAGTAGGTCACGGGTTAATTCCAGCAGCAAACCTGGTTTTCGAGAGCTTAATTACTTAGGCCAGTTTGACGTTTAATGAAGCGAACTCCATGCCCATTTCAGTTCAAGAAAGCACTTAAGTACTATTTAGTGCTCAAAAGCTCCATTCCAAGGGATATGGTCCGTGAACTTATTTGGAGCTCTAATTCAAAGTCCATCCTAAGCACTTAGGATGGGTTACTCCCCTCTTTTGCAAAGGTCAAGAGGCCTCCTAAGGGGTTTACTAATGAAAATGAGGGTAGACCCTTGGCAAGAATAAGGGAAGGTCAGAACAGTAGGTTATGCTCCCATGGCCAGTTCTGGGCAGAATGTAGTCCAAGTTTGCCTGCCCTTTGGAGATAGCTGTTGCTGTCATGATTGGAATTATTGCCCACTCTCCGTAATTTTAAGATGTTATCTTTCCAATAAAACACGTCACACAACATTTGGACCTCATTTGGTGGGTAACTTAGCAAGTTCTTTCCAACTGTGCAACCTGGGCACTATTCCAACACTGTCCGAATTAGGGGTGGATTAAGTTGACTTAATGGATTCCAAATTTTGTGTATCTTTAGGGAATGAAAGGTGATCTAAATATTTATCAAGTCACATGCCCAAAGCACCCCCTTGTGCTATATTTAACTAGCCCAAAGGACAAGGAAAACACCCTTTTACCCGGTTCTAGCGTAGCCGTTTGTGATGGACTTTTCCTTGGGTTTTTATGTGTACTTCTTGCTACAAGTGGCTTCCAATGATGTACTTAGGATCTTTTGTAAGCCTGACACCTCATTTAAGGCATTATTAACCCTAATGAGGTAGACAAAGTTAGTAGTGATGTGTTTGAGTACGTAGGGTGACCGATTGGATGTTTCTTCCCTTTCCCAAGTGGACTCTTATTCCCCTTTTGACTTTTGAGTTGCTTTGGCTGAGTTTAGAGATACAAACCAGCAAACTCACTTGTAAGCATTCATTCATTCAAATTATATGCAAGAGTTCAAAGCTTTCTCTCTCAAATCTTAAGTTCTCTTTGTCCTTTTTTCAAAGGGGTTGAGTCTTGAGTGGAACCTTTATAGAATTGTGGGTGACCTTGCCTTTAATAAATTCTTGGTGGATCCTTAGTGTTGGAAGGTGGCCTAGCCTTTAAACCAAGACATTTCTCATTACTAGGGGGAAATTTGAGACTAAACTTAAGTTGCTTCATTCGGCCCATCCTGTGTATGCTCCATTTGGTATCAGAGCAAATCCAGGTTGGTGTGCTTAAGTTTATGCCACATTTCCGTACCTTCTTCTACTCATTTCAGTTGTGAAGCCATGTGCCTTTACCTCTACTCCCTTACTTGAACAACTCCTTTTCTCCCTCTCGAATCTAAAACCAAACACACACTCCCTAACCACAAAGAACCTAGCTCCTCAAAATAGCCGTCACTCTCCCTTTTTACTCACCTTTTCATCATGTCAAATGAGGAAAACCCCTACACGGACTCTCCCCAACCAGCAAGGGTGCCAAAAGGCATGAGTATGGAACAAGCTCATATCATGAGACAATATAATGCCAACCTAAGTCTCCAACGAAGTGTGAGGCAAATTAGTAGGCAGCTTGTGCAAATGACCGCTCAATTCTTCGCCCTCGAAGGGGGCCAACGAGCTCAAGAGCCGAATGTTCATAGGGATGAGGATGATTATTCGAGTGAATCAAGTATGGGAAGTAATCTAAGAAAGGGAGGTAGGAGACCTCCAAATGACGAGTTTAGAGAAATCAAAGTAGAACCCCCGAAGTTCAATGGGAACTTGAACCCAGATGAATACCTTAAATGGGTTCAAGCCTTGCACTGAATCTTTGAGTCCAAAGGTTATGATAATGAAATTTTTTTTAAGTTTGCTATCCTTAAACTCACAAGGTATGCTTCCTTGTGTTTTGACAATGTCAAGAAGCAACGGGCTAGAGATGGCAAGAGGAAGAATAACTCCTTGGAGAAGCTTAAATCTCTTATGAACAAGAGGTACCTTCCCGACAGTTATAAGCAAGACATCTACAGTCAACTTTTCTCATTCAAACAAAACAATATTAGTTTTAGTGAGTACACGAGAGAGTTTGAGCAAATTCTCTTGAGGGGAGGCATCCATGAGCCCCGAGAGCAAACCGTGGCTCAGTTTTTCAATGGGCTAAACCCCCTCATTGCTAGAAAGGTAGAACTCCAAACTTATTTCACCTTGGATGATGTCTTCAAGTTAGCTCTCAAAGTTGAAAAGGGAACAAAGGAAAAGAGGGTCTTCACTAAGCCTTTTCCCAAGGGGCAAGCAAGTTCAAAGCCTCCTTTCAAGCCCTTCACTCATCATAAGCCCGAGGGCACCTCATGGGTTGATAAGGGCCAAACCGTGGCCTTTCCTTCACCAAAGGAATTGCCTAAGAAGCTTGAAGGTAAGAAGTGCATTAAATGTGAAGGGTATGGTCATTTCCAATATGATTGTCGTAACTAAAGGGTCATGACTGTGCAAGAGGTCGAAGAAATGGATGCTCTGCTGATGCAAACTTAAGAGGAAGCTCATAACGTAGATTTGGATTACATGGAAGAAGAGACTTAACTTAAGGCCGATGAAGGTGAAATACTTGTCTTAAGGAGGGTTTTACATACCCAAGGCACTCCTTATGGCAAAGCTCAAAGAGAAATGATCTTTCACTCCCGATGTACCATTCAAGATAAGGTTTGCAACTTGATCATTGATGGAGGGAGTTGCAGTAGTGTAGCCTCCACTACTCTCATTGAAAAGCTTGGTATTCCTACTATTTCCCATCCTAAGTCATACTCCATAAAGTGGCTTAATGATAGTGGCGACATCAAGGTATCTAAACAAGCACTTGTCTCATTTTCAATTGGAAAGAAGTATAGAGATAATGTCCTTTGTGATGTGGTACCCATGAGTGCATATCATATCCTTTTGGGACGACCTTAGCAATTTGATAGGTATGTCATGCATGATGGGATCAAGAACACTTACTCCTTGATCATTGATAAGGAAAGGATTGTCTTAAACCCACTACCTCTAAAACAAGTCAACAAAACTAAGCTCGAGCTTGGAAGTGAGAAAAAGATAGACCTTCTCATATTGAGTGAAACATAGGTGGAGAGAGCTTTAGACAAAGGCATGCAAGTCCTAGCCTTGTTAATACTTGAAAGCAACAAAAGTGAGGAAGTGACTCCCTTACATCCTAAAATTAGCCCCCTCATCTCACAATACCAAGATGTTTTCCCACAAGATCTACCCCCGACCTCCCTCTAATTTTAGGCATTGAGCGCCAAATTTACCTCATTCCTGGTGCTTCTCTTCCTACCAAGGCAGCCTATACGTGTAACCTATAAGAAACCAAAGAGCTTCAACGCCAAGTAGAGGAATTGATGGCTAAAGTATATGTACGTGAAAGTGTGAGTCCTTGCTCGGTTCCGGCTTTGTTAGTACCCAAGAAGGAGGTACCTTTTCAGATGTGTGTAGATAGTAGAGCTGTAAAAAACATTACTATAAAGTATCGGTACACCATGCCTAGCCTTGATGATATGCTTCATGAACTATATAGGTCTTCTATCTTCTCCAAGATTGACTTGAGAAGTGGGTATCACCAAATCTGCATGAAAGACCAATGAATGAAAGACGGCATTCAAGACAAAGGGTGGGTTTTATAAGTGGCTAGTGATGCCTTTCGGCCTCTCTAATGCCCCTAGTACGTTTATGAGATTAATGAAGTATTGAGGCCCTTTATTAGAAGATTCAAGGTGGTTTATTTCGATGACATTCTACTCTACTCCAAGAGTCGAGAAGACCATTTACACCACTTGGAAGAGGTATTCAAGGTCTTAAGAGCTCAAAGGCTCTTCAACAACTTGGAAAATGTGAACTCTTTTCCCCCCATGTGACCTTTTCTTTGAGGTATGTTGTCTTTAAAGATGGAATCTCTATGGAACCAGCGAAGGTTGAAGCCATCAAGTCATGGCCTACTCCAACCTCTATCATCGAAGTTAGGAGCTTTCATGGCTTGGCATCTTTTTATAGGAGGTTCATCAAGGGATTTACCACCTGTACCTCCCCCATCACAGAGTGTATAAAGAAGGGAACATTTGAGTGGACCAAGGCTGCCCATGATGCCTTTGAGATGCTCAAAACCAAGTTATGTGAGGCCATGGTGTTAGCCCTTCCCAACTTTAACAAGCTCTTTGAAGTTGATTGTGATGCAAGTGGAGTAGGTATACGGGCTTTCCTCCTACAAGATCAATGCCCCATTGCCCATTTTAGTGAGAAACTCAATGGGTCAAGGAAGAATTACTCAATATACGATAAGGAGTTCTATGCATTGGTGGGAGATCTTGATCATTGGTCTCATTATTTAAGGCCAAAACAGTTTGTCCTCCATTCAGACCATGAGGCCTTAAAGTACTTGAATGGCCAACATAAGCTTAATCCTAGGCATGCTAAATGAGTTGAGTTCTTGCAAAGTTTCTCCTTTGTGGCCAAGCATAAGAAGGGGAGCACCAATGTAGTAGCAGATGCACTTTCTAGGCGACATTCCTTATTAGCCGTAATGGAAGCAAGGGCCTAGGCTTCCAATTCATCCATGATCTCTACCAAGAAGATGAGGATTTGAAGCCTTACCTCAATGATCAGGAAAGTAGCAAGCAAAACCCCTACACTCACCAAGAGGGTTTCTTGTTCAAGGGCGACAAGCTTTGCATTCTAAAAGGACCTATTTGAAAGCTTCTTGTCAAGGAAGTTCATGGAGGAGGTCTAGTCGGCCACTTTGGAATCAATAAGACCATTGATATGCTCAAGGAGCACTTCTTTGGGCCTAAGATGGGAGGGGATGTTCATGAGGTGATTTTCAAGTGTTCCATGTTTCAAAAGGCCAAGAGTCAATTCCAGAAAGGTTTACACACTCCATTCCCTACTCCGGATGGTCCATGGGAAGATGTGACCATGGATTTCATAGTTGCTCTTCCAAGGACTCAAAGGGGTAAGGATGCTATTATGGTGGTGGTGGACCGTTTCTCAAAGATGTCTCACTTCATTCCTTGTCAAAAGACCGATGATGCATCTCACATAGCCCATCTCTACTTCAAGAAAGTTGTTAGGCTTCACAGTATTCCTAAGAGCATTATGTCTGATTGAGATACAAAGCTTCTTAGTCTTTTTTGGAGATGCTTATGGCTGCTCCTCAGCACCAAGCTCTTATATAGCACTTCCCCCCCATCCCCAAACTTATGGGCAAATTGAGGTCACCAACAAGATACTTGTCACTTTGCTTAGGAGCTTGGTGAGTAAGAGCATCGAGGAGTGGGATCTCAAACTTCCCCATGCTGAGTTTGCATACAACCGAACTCCAAGCTTTGCCACTTCCCACTTGCCCTTTTAGTCATGCTATGGAATCAACCCTTTAACTCCACTAGAACTCTTACCACTTCCACTTTAATCTAGAGAGCATCGAGGAGTGGGATCTCAAACTTCCCCATGCTGAGTTTGCATACAACCGAACTCCAAGCTTTGCCACTTCCCACTTGCCCTTTTAGTCATGCTATGGAATCAACCCTTTAACTCCACTAAAACTCTTACCACTTCCACTTGAATCTAGAGTGAGTTATCAGGTTGAAGAGAGAGCAAGGGAGACAAAGAAGCTTCACCAACATATTCGGACAAACATTGAGAAGACTAATGAGATGTATAAGGTAAGAGCAAACAAGCACCGTAAAGCTATCACCTTCAAGCCCGGGGATTAGCTACACTTAAGGAAGGAAAGATTCTCATCAAGAAGGAGGAACATGCTTATGCCTAGAGGGATGGTCCTTTCAAAGTCCTAGAGAAGGTAAATGATAATTCGTATAGGCTTGAATTACCCGGAGATATGGGTGTCCCTCCTGTCTTTAATGTAGGTGATCTCACACCTTGCCTTGTGGATGAAGACGATAAAGATGATTCGAGGGCAAATCACAATCACGAAGGGGAGGACGAAGCAAACTCCATGCCCATTTCAGCTCCAGAGAGCACTCAAGTCCTGCATAGTGCTCAAAAGCTCCATTCCAAGGGACTTGGTCCGCGCACTGATTTGGAGCTCCAATTCAAAGCCCATCCTAAGAACTTAGGATGGGTTACTCTCCTCTTTTTCAAAGGTTAAGATGCCTCCTAAGGGGTTTACTAATGAAAATCAGGTTAGACCCTTGACAAGAATAAGGGAAGGCCAAAACAGTAGGTTATGCTCCCACAGCCATTTCTGGGCAGAATGTAGTCCATGTTTGCCCGCCTTTTGGAGATAGTTACTGCTGTCATGGTTGGAATTATTGGCCACTCTCTTTACGTTTAAGATGTTATCTTTCCAATAAAACACGTTACAAGGCATTTGGACCTTATTTGGTGGGTCACTCAGCAAGTTCTTTCCAACCGTGCAATCTGGGCACTATTCCAGCACTGTCCGAATTATTGGTGGGTTAAGTTGACTTAATGGATTCCAAATTTTGTGTATCTTTGGGGAATGAAAGGTGATCTAAATATTTATCAATTCACATGCCCAAAGCCCCCCAAAAGCCCCCCCTTGTGCTTGATTTAACTAGCCCAAAGGACAAGGAAAAAACCCTTTTACCCGGTTCTAGCCCAGCCGTTTATGATGGGCTTTTCCTTGGGTTTCTATGTGTAATTCTTGCTGCAAGTGGCTTCTAATGATGTATTGAGGATCGTTTGTAAGCCTGACACCTCAGTTAAGGTATCATTAACCCTAATGAGGTAGACAAAGTTAGTGGTGATGTGTTAGAGTACTTAGAGTGACCGATTGGATGTTTCTCCCCTTCCTTAAGTGTACTCTTTTTCCTCTTTTGACTTTTGAGTTTCTTTAGCTGTGTTTAGAGATATAAACCAATAAACTCACTTGTAAGCATTCATTCATTCGAAATATATGCAAGAGCCCAAAGCTTTCTCTCTTAAATGTTAAGTTCTCGTTAACCTTTCTTCAAAGGTGGTGATTCTTGAGTGGAACCTTTGTAGAATTGTGGGTGGCCTTGCCTTTAAGCAATTCTTGGTGGATTCGTAGTCTTGGATGGTGGCCAAGCCTTTAAATCAAATCTTAAGTTCTCTTTATCCTTTCTTCAAAGGTGGTGAGTCTTGAGTGGAACCTTTATAGAATTGTGGGAGGCCTTGCCCTTAAGCAATTCTTTGTGGATCGTTAGTTTTGGATGGTGGCCTAGCCTTTAAACCAAGACATATCTCGTTGCTAAGGGGAAATTTGAGACTAAACTCAATTTGCTTCATTCGGCCCATCCTGTGTATGCTCAATTTATGTCTAATATTTTATAATGGGTTTGAAGTTCAAGAATTTATATTTCCAGCAAAATACGTTTCAGCTCATTTGGACTTCATTTTCCCAACCAAATCATCCTTTTAATCCAAACTGTCCAAACTGCCCAGTTGAACCAGGATGTACCCGATTTTGTGTGCTTAATTACTTAGGCCTCGTTGAGGATTAAGTTTGATATTTTTTGATATTTTTGTTCTTTATGATCTTATCTTTTAGGGCATGTGAAAAGATTTGGGTTATGTCTTGTAAAAATAGGAGAACCAGGTTATTTTTATAAACTGTGTAGACTGGACCCAGTTCTAAGTAGTGTGAAGTTTCTAAGGACTTGGGGCAGCAAATCAAGTCCAAAAGCTGAATTTCCACCTAGAGGAGCTAGAAGACATCTCAAGGTTTCCTCCCTTGTGAGGAAATCCAAATCATCCCCTGTTTTTGCATGTGAACTGTGGCATCTAAAACCAGCCAGAAAACTGCCCACTACTACTAGCTGTTGCTGTGGAGAGTTCTCAGCAATCTAAGGGTCAAGTCATGTCTAAATAGTTTGCTTATCTTGCTTAAAGGAGTTTAGACACAATCATTAAGCTTTCTACTTAGCGACAAAGGAAACCAATGAGAAACAAGTGAAGAAAGGCAGCAAGGTTTCTATTGGCTAGCTGTAAAGTGCAAAGGGAACAAGCCACCTTTTGCTTTTCTCTCACATGAGAGGAGCTATTTGTTTTCTTGCTTACTTGCTTATGATGATTATAATATTTGTAGTCTAGCTTATTCTGATACATAAAGTTGTAATTAGCTTAGTTTAATCATGCTTGATTGTGACCGGTTTTGCTAAGCTAGGTTTAAAGCTAGATTAAGTTAAGCTAAAAGTTTCCTCCTTAGGAAGGAAACCTCCAAAGCCCCCTATCTGCCTTAGGACGTTTATTTAAGTCCCTTAGAAGGCTCATTTTGTACTCAGCTTATCATCTTTGAAATTGAAAGTCAATTGAGAGCTTTGCTCCTTTTCGTTCCTTAAACACTTCGCTTGCTTATCCTTAACTAGGCCGGTTAAGGTGGTGATCCTGTAAAGTCTTAACTCTTGATTAGGTAGTGTTTCTGTATCCTAATTGAAGTTTAGGGCCCTAGACTCCAACTTAGTGGTGTTTCTGTATCTAAGTGAGAGTTTAGATTGTCAATTATCCCTTCATTCATTTGTGGATTCACATAAACTCAACCTTAATTTCAGTTTGATTATCCTTGTATTTACAATCAGTTCTGAGTATTTGTGATTCTCCCCCACAGATACGCCAGTATAACCACTAGATTTGGCAACTCAAGATACAACTACTAGGGATTTAAAGAGAAAACTGAGTCAAACTCAAGTTTCTGATTCAATAATGCATAATCTGAGTACAAACATGATGAGAGGAGCTTATATAGCACTCCCTCTCTTACAATTACAATGGCTAGCTACGAAAACACAAGGTACATAAGACAATTACATCAGCCTAGAACAATACAACCTGATTATAGCTAAAACCAGTATAGGGGTGACACTTAAAGGGGTCTTTCTCAGTAATCAAATTAGGTGTCAAGGCCCTTAAAATAAGTGGCCAAGTTTAAGCTCCCAAAACTTGCCAAATTAAGGCTGATTGAGCAACCTGCAGCATGATTAGAAGGTTAATGATGGTTGTTGGCTACCAAGTACACTACCTGGGTAAAAGGATGTTTTGTGCGAAACATAAGGTGGTTAAAAGCAGGCTGTGGGGGTGCCAATTATCAGCTTTGAGTAGCTGACTTGATAAATATTTAGACGCACTTTTTGAGGGAAAGGGAACGTGGAAGTTGCATGCCAAGAGGCCTTCAAATTTCCCTCCAAATCTTGGCTATTCTGTGTTACAGCCCAGTTGCACTGTCTCATTCTAGCTGTTGGTTGCTCGACCCTCTAAGCTCTAAAATGGATGATTCTTGGTTCATTGGATCAATAAAATGCTAACTGAAGATGTGAGGAGTTTACGAACCCTCAATTGTCCCTACTCAGTACTGATCAAGGTGACAAATTGAGGCAAGTAACTGACTATGTGATCAGAACCAAGAAACGCCTTTTGTAACTCATCTCTCACCAAACCTATAACCTCCTTAACCTCTACTGGACCTGGACATGCCTTCTGGCCTATATCTTGGCCACATGAGTCCTTGCCAACTCGATCTCCATCTGTCCCCCTTCTTGAAAAGAGTTTTCCCTCAAACTGGGTAACTCCTCGGACTCATCATGGTAAGGGTAGAGATAAGCCATATTAAAGGTTGCTGAGACCCCATACTCACCAGGCAAATCCACCTCATAGGTATTAGGGCCAAGTTGCTCCAACACCTCAAAAGGACCATCAGATCTAGGCATTAGTTTGGATTTCTTTTTGCTAGGAAACCTCTCCTTTCTAAGAGGCATCCATACTAGATCTCTTGGCTGAAAATGAACACTTTTCCTATGCTTGTTGGCTTGGTTCTTAGCCAACTCATTACTCCTCTTAATTCCGACCCCCACCTCAGAATGGAGCTTCTGGATCTCTGCAGCACTCTTGCTTGCTTCCCAGCTATACTTAGTGCTGGTGGGTAGAGGGATCAAGTCAAGTGGTGTGAGGGGATTTTGACCATATATAATCTAGAAAGGAGACATCTTTGTAGCCTTGCCTGAAGTTCTATTGTAGGTAAACTCAGCAAGAGCAAGCAGCTCATCCCACCCTTGCACATTCTTCTTTACAAGTACCCTGAGCAAGGTGCCTAAGGTTTTATTGGTCACTTCTGTCTGACCATCTGTTCGGGGATGGCAGGTAGTGCTAAATTTGAGGCAGTTTTCCATTCTCGTCCATAGAGGGAGCTGGAAATGACTCAAAAATTTGGTATCTTGGTCAGACACCATGCTTATAGGAATTCCATGTAGCCTTACAACCTATCTGATGTATAAGTGAGCCACACTGGATGCATCATAGGTAGTGCGATAAGGAATGAAATGGGCTATCTTGGAAAACCTGTCAACCTCCACAAAGATAGAGTCCTTACTTCTTTAAGTCCTTAGCAGGCCAGTTATGAAATCCATGCTGATGTCCTTCCAAGGAGCTTAAGGTACTGGCAGAGGGGAGTAAAGTCCTTGTGGCAGGACATGACTCTTGGCTAGTTGGCAAACAAAGCATCTTTTGACAAAGTGTTAAACTTACTTGGCTATCTTAAGCCAGTAGTAGTGCTCCTTGAGCATAGCACTAGCCTTGTCAAGTCCAAAGTGCCCAACCAAAGCACCTCTATGTATCTCCTGAATTAACAGCTCCCTAAGGCCACACTTAGGTAGACACAACCTACTTCCCTTGAAAAGGAATCCATGATCAAGATGAAATGGCCCTTCAGGATGGTGAGAGCACTTCTTAGTTAGCTCCTAGAAGTCTTCATCAGTCTTGTACAACTCTTTGATTATTTCAAAACCAAGGACTTTAGAACACAAAGTAGACAACAGTAGATATCTACTGGAGAAGGCATGAGCACCCTTATTAAGCTTGCCAGATTTATGGTGGATCACAAAGTAGGCTGACTACAAGTACTCAACCCATTTAGCATGCATGCAGTTGAGTATGTGTTGACCTTGTATGAACTTGAGGGCCTTATGGTCAGAATGTAAGATGAATTCCCTACCAATTAGATAGTGCCTCCAGTGGTCCAATTCCCTAATGATGGCATAGAACTCTTTGTCATAGTTGGAGTGCTTCCTTCTAGCATCATTTAGCTTCTCGGTAAGGTAGGCTACAGGTCTGCCTTCCTAAGTCAAGACAACTCCAATCCCCAGCCCTGATGCATCACATTCTACTTCAAAAACTTGAGTAAAGTTAGGTAGGGAAAGAATAGGTGCACTGGTGAACTTGTCTTTGATGTTGTCAAACGCCCTCTGGGCTCCTTCAGTCCATTCAAACTTCCCTTTGAGGATCTTAGTAACTGGATCCACGAATGAGCTAAAGTTCCTCATAAATCTCCTATAAAATGAGGCCAGATCATGAAAGCTCATGACTTACTTAATAGAGGAAGGTACTAGGCAGTCTCTAATGGCCTTGATCTTATCTTCATCCACTTGGATTCCCTAAGATGAAATCTTATATCTAAGAAACATGACTTGAGGGGTAAAGAATTACCATTTCTCTAGATTGCCATATAACTTCTCTTATGTTAGAATCTAAAGCACTTGGCACAGATGATAGGCATGATCTTCCTCATTCTGGCTGTATACTAGGATGTCATTAATGTACATAACCACACCCTTGCCTATCAAGGGTGTAAGCACTTCATTCATCAATCTCATGAAAGTGCTAGGTGCATTGGTCAACCCAAAGGGCATCAACAACCATTCATAAAGCCCACCCTTGGTTTTGAAGGCTGTCTTCCATTCATCCCCTTCATAGATCCTAATCTGGTAGTACCCATTCCCAAAATCAATATTTGAGAATATAGTAGACCCATATAGCTGATCAAGGAGGTCCTCCAATCTGGGGATGAGGCATCTATGCTTGATGGTGATCTTGTTTATAGCTCTGCAGTCTACACACATCCTCATACTACCATCCTTTTTGGGCACCAAGAGGGCTGGGGCTACACAGGGACTTAAACTTTCCCTAATCATACCGTTGGCCAACAAATCATCAACCTGTCTTTGGATTTCATTAGTCCCTTGAAGATTCATTCTATAGGCAGGTTTATTTAGCAGAATAGAGCTAGGGACAAGGTCAATTTTATGCTGGATTGATTTCTTTGGGGGTAATCCAAGGGGTATTTCAGAAGGAAACACATGCTCATATTCAAGTAACAAAGGCTGCAGTAGGGGATGGATAGTGAGGGGGAAGCCTTCAGGCTAGTGTGTAGAAGGATTAGCTCTTGAACTGGCTCATACTCATGTTGTTGCATTCTAAGTAGGGTTGTAAGGAAAACAACTAGCTGAGGGCTATCTTTGGGCCACTGTATCTAAGAGGGCTTATGGGGAGTAAGGGTGATCTTTTTGTGGTCTTTGGCGAAAGTATTGGTATTCTGTCTGCCATCATGTATGATATTTTTGTCAAACAACCAAGGCCTGCCAAATAGAATATGACAGGCATCCATAGGAATCACATCACACCATATCTCATCCTCATACCCCTTTCCAATTTATAAATAAATTATAGAACTATGAAGGGAAGTAAAAAATACTCAAGGCTGATTCCAAAAGCTAAACTAAGCAAGCTGAAATCAAAGTTGAGTTTAAGTGAGATCACGATTGAATGAATGAATAAAGGTTAATCTAAACCCTCCCTTAGATATAGAAACACGACTAAGTTAGAGTTTAGGGCCTTTAACTGTAATTAGGATACAGAAACACCACCTAATTAAAGTTAAGACTCTACTTGATCACCATCTTAGCCAAACTAGTTAAGGATAAGCAAGTGAAGTTTTTAAGGGGAAACAAAAGCAAATGCTCTCAATTCTGGTTTGTATTCAATATTGAAGTTAAGTTCACAAAATGAGAGCTTCCAAGGCCTTACACCTCACGCCCAAGGCAGAATACTAGCAAAGGGGGTTTCCTCCCTAGGAAGGAAACATCTAATGAAGTTTAGTTAAGCACTTAGGACTAATCTAGTTTACAAGCTTTATTAACCTAAGCTAGTTACAACCACGGTGTAAAGGAAAGCAATACAAATGATAATACTTAAAAACAATACTCCTAAGTATGCTTAATACATCAGTTACTAAGAAAAAAAGTAGAGAAAAGCAGCCACAAAGTAGGGGCACTTTTCGGCTGACCAATCTGGTTGCAAGGTGGGATTTCTTCCTTTATTTTCTCATTGGCTAGGCTCTTCCCAAGTAAAATTTGCAGCATATCATTGTGTTTCTAGCTGTCTTGGACCATAATTAAAGCAAGCAAGCAAGAAAACAACTGAGGAAACCCTTGGAAGGAGGAAAGCCACGCAGCCACTTAACAGGGTCCTAGAAGCTCAAAACGGCCCGGTTTTCTGGCCTTCTTCACACCAATCAAAAGTCCATCGGGGAAAACCTTAAGGTGTCTACAAACCCCCCTTTAGACAAATCAAGGTTAAATCATGTTTAAGTGGGAGATTTCCAATAAAACACTTCACTGTGTAGTTTTGGACCAAAACTGACAGGTTAAACAACATGACTTGATCTCCTCATCTCGACTAAGCATGATTGACTTTTAATGCTTGGAACTGAAATTTAACATATTAAGGATCCTAAAAATGCAAAAATATCAAACTTAAGCAACAATGTAGCTTAAGAAATCAAGTGAACAAACCTGCTACTTTCAGCTCGTTCAACTTGGTTACACCTTCATGGCTTTTTTCTGGAATGTGAGCCATTGCTCGAACTTTGGAGCTTGATATAGACCTTACTAGACTCTTAAGAGCTTCTTCAATGTCTTAGCTTAAGGCAGCTCCATCATCCTCCCCTTGTTGAGAAGATTTGATCCTCAAATCAGCAAGGTAATCATCTGCTTGGTACGCGCTCGAGTCAACTAGATTGAATGTAGCTGAAACTCTATAGTCGCCTGGCAAATCAACCTTATAAGCATTGTCATTGATTCTTTCAAGTACCTCAAATGGACCATCAGCTCTTGGCATTAGCTTGCTGTTTCATTTTAAGGGAAACCATTCCTTCCTAACGTGTATCCACACGAGGTCTCCAAGTTGAAAAACCATCTTTCTCATATGCTTGTTGGCTTGGGCTTCATATGATGCATTAGCCTTCTCAATTCTGGCCTTAACCAATTCATGGAGCTTTTAAATCTGTTCCACTCTAGCTGTTGCATCCGCACTAGGCTTTTGATCTAATGGTCGTGGAGTAAGATCAATGGCACTTAAAGGATCAATCCCATACACCACATTAAAAGGGGATGGACTGGTAGCCATGCGAGGAGCTTTGTTATAAGAAAACTCATCATGTAGCAAGAGCAAATCCCAAGCTTTGGCATGAGGTATAATGAAAGCCCTCAGAAGAGTACCTATGGTTCGATTTGTCACCTTTGTTTGCCAATCAGTTTGGGGATGACAATTGGTACTATACATGAGTTTAGTACCAAGTTTCTTCCATATGGTAACCCAAAAATGACTTAAAAACTTTGTATCCCTATAAGAAACAATGGACTTAGGGACACCATGCAATCTGGTTACCTTATTAAAGTATAACTCTACAATGTGTGCAGCATCATTAGTTTTGTTGCATGGAATGAAATGCGCCATCTTTGAAAACCTATCCACCACCATAAATATAAAATCATTACCCCTTTGGGTTCTAGGTAAACCCAAAATGAAGTCCATACTTGCATTCACCCAAGGTAGAGTGGGCACTAGAAGGGGCATGTATAAGCTGTGGGGTAAGGTATGACTCTTAGCAGCTTGGCATGCTCCACATCTTCTTAGGATGTCTTGGACATCCATCTCTATTCCGGGCTAATAATAGTGTTCCCTTACCATGGTTAAGGTCTTGGATTCCCCAAAATGCCCAGCCAAAGAACCTCTATGCATTTCTCTGATTACAAGCTCACGAGTGCTACATTTAGGGACACATAGCCCTGTACCATTAAACAGAAACCCTTCTTGGACTAAGAAATATCCCTTGGGGTGCTTTTGGCATTTAGAATACAACTTCCCAAGGTCTTCATCATCAACATATAGGTCTTTTAGATGCTCAAAGCCAAGAACATAACCGCCTCACTGAAACAAAAGTAAGTACCTTCTGGATAAAGCATTGGGTCCTTGGTTGAGTTTTTTAGATTTATGCTTGATTGTAAAGTGAAATGACTGTAAATAGTCAACCCATTTCATATGATGTGAATTTAACTTATGCTGGACTTGAATGTACTTCAAAGCCTCATGATCAGAATGTAGAATAAACTCACTAGCAATTAGATAATGGCTCTAATGCTCTAAACACCTCACGATTGCATAAAATTCTTTGTCATAGGTGGAATAGTTTCTTATTGAATCACACAATTTCTCACTAAAGAAGGCTAAAGGTTTACCTTCTTGAGTAAGAACACTACCTATACCAACTCTAGAAGCATTACATTCAACTTTAAAGACCTTATCAAAGCACGACAAGGAAAGAAGCGGTGCTTGAGTAAGCCTTTTCTTAATCTCTTAAAAGGCATATTGTGCATTTTGTGTCCAAATGAACGACGTACCCTTGATAAGCTCAGTCATGGGAGCCATAATAGTGCTAAAACTTTGAATAAACCTCTTGTAAAAGGAAGCTAAGCAATGAAAAGTACGGACACAACGAATGCTCTTTGGAATGGGCCATGACCGAATAGCTTTAATCTTGCTTCCATCTGCCTGGATACCATCACCGATGGCAATATAACCTATGAATGTTACCTCATCAGTGAAAACGACATATTTCTTAAGGTTACCAAATAGTCTCTCATGTTCCAGAACAAGCATAACTTGAGTAAGATGATCTTGATGTTCATGCTCATCCTTGGAACAGATTAAGATATCGTCGAAGTAAACTACCACAAACTTGCCTATGTACGGCCTAAAAGCTTGATTCATTAACCTCATGAATGTGCTAGGCACATTTGAAAGACCAAAGGGCATAACCAACCATTCATAAAGCCCTCCTTTAGTCTTAAAGGCCGTCTTCCATTCACCACCTTCTCTAATTTGAATCTAGTAGTAACCACTTCGAAGGTCTATCTTTGAAAACACCTTAGAGCCATGTAATTCGTCCAGTATGTCTTCAAGTCTAGGTATGGGGTACCTATAGTTTTTTGTGATTTTGTTAATGGTCCTAATATCGACACACATACGCATTCCTCCACCTTTTTTAGGAACCAAAAGAGTAGGTACAACACACGAACTTAAGGACTCTCAAAATAAGCCCTTGGACATCAACTCTTTAACTTGTCATTGAATCTTCATGGTGTCCTTAGGATTCATCCTATAAGCTAGCGTATTAGGTAGGATAGAACTAGGAATGAGATTAATGTGATGTTGGATGTCCCTCTTAGGAGGTAAACCCGTGGGTATCTCCTCAGGAAACAAATGACAGAAGTCTTGAATGAGTGCTTTGGCTACGGGATGAGTGGGCAAGGGAGTGTCTGGTTCATCTTCTACACTCAATATCAACTCCTTAAAGGCCTTGAATTCATGCTGTGAGGCCTTTAGCAAAGGTTCACTAACTGTGAGTAGCAAATCAGAATGGTTTGGCTTGTTTTGAGGCTTGATTTCGTGGAGTTTAGACGGAGAAAAGGGGGCTAGGGTAATCTTCTTACCATCCTTAGTAAAGGAGTAAGTATTTAAGTAGCCATTAATCATAACCATACAATCATATAACCATGACCTTGCCAAAAGCATATGACAAGCATCCATAGGAATTACACCACACCAAAGCTCATCTTGATAGTTCTTTCCAATGGGGAAACAAATAGGGGATCGTGAGTTCACTTGGATTCCCTTGCTTTGATTCAACCATTGAATGTTGTAAGGGTGTGGATGAGTCATGGTTTGTAATCCTAGCTTCTTAATTGTGCTTAGAGAAACCACATTTGTACACCTCCATCAATAATCACTGAACATACCTTCCCTTGAAGCGTACAAAGGGAATGGAATATGTTCTCTCTTTGGTCGTCCTTTAATCCTTTTTGGTTGCTCAAAATTCTCTTCAAAACCAACATTTCACCTTCATCAGCCTCCTCCACCACCTCCTCTTGGGTTTCCTCAAGCTCATCCTCTCAATCATCCTCTTTTTCCTCTTCAAACACCTCTTTTACAGCTAACTAGTCAGCTAAGGTAATCACCTTGCGATTTGGTTAGTCCAAAGCTATGTGCCCAAGTCCTTGACATTTAAAGCACCTTTTATTGCTCATGGGATTGGGATTGGGTCTATTTTGAAGGGCTTGGTTCTTTTATGGAGCTGGGGTTCTCTGTCAAAATGAAGAGAATGGATTTGGGGGCTTGGAAATGGGATTAGAACTCGCCTTGTTAAAGGGTTGGTTCCTGGGAAAGGGTTTAGGATTCTAAGGTTTAGGGGGTTGTCTAGCTTTCTTTTGTTGCTCAACCTTGTGAGCAAGCACACAAATTTCATCAAAGGTAGTGTAAGCTTGTAAATCAACCACATTAGCATACCTAGGATCAAGACCTCCTATGTTCCTAACAATGGTTTGCTCTTCGGCCTCCTGAAGATCACATTTGATTACTAGTTTCTCAAACTCACGTGTGTATTCTTCCACATTTAGGTTATCTTGAGTAAGGTTATGGAGTAGAGAATAACGGTCTTGAATATAAGTTTGTGGGAGAAAAGAGCCTTAAGCTTGGATTTCATCTTCTCCAATGTTTTGATCTTTGACTTCCTCTCTCTAACCCGTTTAGCATACAGGTTAATCCACCATAGTGAAGCATATTTTCTTAGTCTTAAGGCCACTAACTTGACCTTTCTATCTTCAGGAACATCTTTACTAATGGAGTCCCCTTCAGCCAAGACATGGAAGAGGGTCCTAAGAGTCCAGCAAGGTCCAATGCAAGTTCCAAAGTCCAAGTTATGGCTCAAATTTTGGAGAAGAGCTACATTGAAGCAACCGGGTTAAACAACCAGAAATTACCCGGTTTTGTTCATTTGATTTCTTAAGCTACATTGTTGCTTAGGTTTGATATTTTTGCATTTTTGGGATCCTTAAGATGTTAGCTTTCAGGTCGAAGTATTCAAAGGCAATCATGCATAATAGAAGACAAGGGATCAAGGCATTTTGTTCAACATGCCAGTTTTAGTTCAAACCTGCGTGGCAAAATGTTTTAGTAGAATCTCCTACTTAAACATGATTTAACCTTGATTTCTTCATAGGGGGGTTTGTACACACCCTACGGATTCCCCCCATGGCATGAAATTGAAATCATGCTGTCACACCCCTACTACCTATTAGGGACGTCACACCGCCAGGATCCCCCAAGGGAGACCCCTAAGGCTCTTTATCTATTTACTAACTTCAGAAATTCTACATAACTTTAATTTAGTTAGGGAATTTTGGAGCGAAACTGCAAGAGTTCCGCCTGTAATTGCGATATTTCCAAAATTTAGACTTGGTACCTGCATTATTACAACCAAACCCAAAGAGAACTAGGAGGTTCTAGCGAGTCACACACTCGCAGA
>JACYFF010031957.1:60813444-60834928 GCA_017589665.1 Selenicereus undatus
TTTTTTTTTGGCTCAATAACATCATTCGACTGATTCCCGATCCCGGACTCGTTAATGGTTAGGCTAAACTCGGGTTGAAACGACCCACGACGAACATTTCAGTTTAAGCGTTGGAAATCGATTAAGTAAAATGGAAAACGATTTTAAAAACTCGGTTTAGCATCGCTTCAAACATTTTATAATTAAGTAACGTCAATAATAACATAAATCAAATAATCTTTCCTTTTTAGCAAAACTAATAGTTAAAAGCTCACACAATTGACTTAGCATTTTTGTCGAACAACAATTCAAGGCAATTTATAAATTTAGCAACTGGAACAACTGATCAGCAGTAAAACAATAGCGTGGCCCTAACACATGCCCACTTTTGGTTGGTGGAAACAAGGGCGTAGAACTGGGCTGAAAACTGTTTCTAAGAACCCCAGTAAGCTCCTATGTGTCTTTCCTCTTCAAGAGAGTTTCCTCAGCAAGTTGCTTGCTTGTTAGCTTCACTCATTATTCAAGACAGCTAGAAACATAATCATTTGCTATAAAGAAGCCTTAGAAAGAGCCTAGCCAATAAGAAAACAAAGGAAGAATTAGCACCATGTAATCGAATTGGTCAGCCGAAAAGGGAGCATGCTTTACAGTAGTTTTTCTTCACTTCTTTGCTAGTAAACTGATGTATTATCTTAATTAAAGTGTATTAAAGTTAAGTACAACGTTTGCTCTGCTTTCCTTAATATTCTGGTTGTAATTGGTTTAATTAAGCAAGCATGTAAAACTAGTTTAGTGTTAATGATGTAAGTGTAAAGGGAATAGAGTACCCAAGCTAACTCACACCAAAAGGAAGAGGAAAATTGAACTTGGGGTCACGACCTTAGTGGCACGGTCGTGCCATAGAGCACGGTCAGACCGTGCCAAAATGCTGCCCACAAAAACCGTGGGTGAGGGTTTTGTGCACGGTTGAGTGACTTTGGTTGCTATCTCGGTTTTGGCTAGTTTTGGTGAATGTAGAATGGTGAAAATGGATGAAAAAGAGTGTTTAAGCATGATTATACAATACTTAAGCTCATGTTTAAGCATTAAACAACCAGAAAAATGAAGGAACAATGCACATGGGCAGCCGAAATTTGCATGGGAAGAAAACGGCTAGCCAATGGGAAGCCTCCATGCAAGGGACACCAAGCTCTCTCCCATTGGTTGCTCTTCTCTAGAATTTCGCCACCCCAATGCAGCTTGTAGAGTGTACCAACATTGAAGAGAGTGCCAAGCAAGTTGTCTAGCAAGGGGCCGACCATTTGAAAGGAGGAAGAACCGGTTTTGGCAAACCGAGTTCTAGAAGAACCGGTTCTGGCCGGTTTTTTGTGCAATTTCTTTGGCTAGCAAAAATGGTTGTGACTTGGATTTTAAAGGTGGGGGTGGGGGGGTGGGTAACTTTAGGATGTGTAGAATCCCCCCTCAAAAAAATCAAGGTTTCAAAAGGGTTTTGAGGGTTAAGTAAGTGATTACGGCAAACCGCGCAAAACCGGGGCAAAATGGAATGACTTGGAAAATGACCTTGATCTTCAATCCTCTTGAACTTGTGACTTGGAACGAACATTGGTACCTACAAAACAACATCAAAAGGATTCCAAAAATGTAAAAAGGTTAGGCCTAAGCCACATTGTAGCTTAGGAAATCATATACACAAAATCGGGCACTTTGAAGCCAGTGAACCCGTTTGTGCAAACTTCATCTTCTTCCAAAATAAGTGCCATTCTGTTGGTTTGTGATCTTGTTCTTGGACGTGATGGAATAACCTCTTCATGAACATGATCTTGGCTAGGTAGGATTCCATCATCCTCCCCTTGTTGAAAAGATTTGCTCCTCAAATCTTGTGGGGGAAAATCAGGATAGAATGGACTCAAATCAGCCACGTTGAAAGTGGCAGAAACTTCATAGTCACCTGGGAGATCCACCTTATAGGCATTGTCATTGATCTTTTCAACCACTTCAAATGGACCATCTGCTCTTGGCATAAGCTTGTTTTTCCTCTTAGAAGGAAACCGTTCCTTTCTAAGATGAATCCATACCAAATCACCAGGCTGAAACACAATCTTTCTCCTATGCTTGTTGGCGTGTGCTTCATAGGCTGCATTTGTCTTTTCAATTCTTGCTTTCACCAACTCATGGAGCTTTTGGATTTCCATTACTCTTGTTGCTGCATCAACATGGAGATTTTGGTCTTGGGGCAGTGGAGTAAGATCATTAGAACTCAATGGATCAACCCCGTACACCACCTTGAATGGTGAAAGACCTGTAGCCTTGCTAGGTGCCCTGTTATATGCAAACTCAGCATGTGGTAAGAGTAAATCCCAGGCTATAACATGAGGTTTAATCAATGCCCTTAGAAGAGTAACTAAGGTTCGATTAGTAACCTCAGTTTGGCCATCAGTCTGGGGGTGACAAGTAGTACTAAACAACAACTTAGTACCAAGTTTCTTCCATAATGTAATCCAAAAATGACTTAGAAACTTTGTATCCCTACCAGAAACAATAGACTTAGGAATACCATCTAACCTTGTTACCTCCCTCAAATAGAGCTCGACAATATGAGTAGCATCATTGGTCTTATTACATGGAATGAAGTGTGCCATTTTTGAAAACCTGTCTACCACCACAAATATTAAATCTTTACCTCTTTGGGTCTTAGGCAACCCCAAAATGAAGTCCATACTCACGTCGACCCATGGTTGTGTTAGTGTAGGCAATGGGGTGTACAAGCCCTGTGGTAGGGTATGACTTTTAGCTGCTTGGCACGTACCACACCTCCTAAGGATGTCCTGCACATCCTTCTCCATTCCTGGCCAATAATAGTGTTCCCTTAGCAGAGTAAGGGTCTTGGACTCTCCAAAATGACCTGTTAAAGAACCTCCATGAACCTCCCTGATTAGAAGTTCACGTGTGCTACACTTAGGAACACACAACTGTACTCCTTTGAATAGATAACCATCCTGGACAAAAAAATCTCCCTTGGGGTGGTTAGAACATGCAACATATAAATCCCCAAGGTCTTCATCTTCAGCATAAAGACTCTTAAGATGTTCAAAACCAAGAATAATAGCATCCAACTGAAACAATAGGAGATGTCTCCAAGATAATGCATCTGCACCCTGATTTAACTTGCCTGATTTGTGCTTGATGGTGAAATGGAATGACTGGAGGAACTCAACCCATTTGGCATGGCGTGAATTGAGCTTGTGCTGGCCCTGAATGTACTTTAAAGCTTCATGATTAGAATGAAGTACAAATTCACTAGCCACCAAATAATGACTCCAATGTTCAAGACACCGAATAATAGCATAGAATTCCTTGTCATATGTGGAGTACTTTCTTCTTGAGTCACAAAGGTTTTCACTAAAGAAGGCTAATGGTTTACCTTCTTGAGTTAAAACTCCTCCAATGCCAACTCCTGATGCATCACATTCTACCTCGAACACCTTGTCAAAACATGGTAATGCAAGTACAGGTGCTTGAGTGAGCTTCTTCTTTACCTCGTCAAATGCAGATTGTGCCTTAGGATTCCATTGGAATGAGGAACCTTTAAGCACTTCGGTCATGGGAGACATAATGGTGCTGAAACTCCGAATGAACCTCCTGTAAAAAGATGCCAATCCATGGAAGCTTCGAACATCATGAATACTTTGTGGTTGAGGCCAACTCCGAATAGCCTCGTTCTTCCCTTCATCGACCTTAATTCCTTCACTAGAAAAAATGTAACCTAAGAAGGTAACTTCATTAGTAAAAAAAGTACACTTCTTAAGATTACCATACAACTCTTCACGTTCCAGGACATGCATAATCTTAGTAAGGTGTTGCTGGTGTGCTTGCTCGTCCCTGGAATAGATAAGAATATCATCAAAATAAACCACCACGAACTTGCCAATGAATGGTTTGAAGACTTGATTCATCAATCGCATAAATGTGCTAGGAGCATTAGAAAGACCGAATGGCATAACAAGCCACTCATATAAACCACCCTTGGTTTTAAATGCAGTCTTCCACTCATCTCCTTCTCTGATGCGAATCTGATAATAACCACTTCTCAAGTCAATCTTGGAGAATACCTTAGAATCATGTAGCTCATCCAACATATCCTCAAGTCTAGGTATGGGGTACCTATACTTGATTGTAATCTTGTTGATAGCTCGACTGTCCACACACATCCGCTGACTACCATCCTTTTTGGGAACCAATAAAGCTGGCACGGCACAGGGGCTAAGTGACTCTTGTACAAGACCCTTAGACATTAATTCTTCCACTTGCCTTTGTATTTCCATGGTTTCCTTTGGGTTCATTCTGTAGGCTGGTTTATTTGGGAGAATTGAACCGGGGATGAGGTCAATGTGATGTTGAATATCTCTTTTTGGGGGTAAGCCATTTGGTATCTCTTCAGGGAATAAATGACAGAATTTTTGGATGAGTGCTTTGGCAAAGGGATGGGTTGGTAAGGGATTTTCTAGTTCTTCTTGTAGGGTTAAGATCCACTCTTTAAAAGCGTTGAACTCATGATTTTCAGCCTTCAAAAGAGTTTCACTAAAGGTAAGTAAGCAACCAGATTGGTCATGGCCTTTTGTGGGTTTATTTTTGTGGAACTCGGATGGGGATAATGGGTTTAAGGTGATCTTCTTGCCGTCCTTGAACAAGGAGTAGGTATTTAGGAAACCATCATGCACCACCTTTCTGTCATATAGCCATGGCCTGCCCAACAAAATGTGACAAGAATCCATGGGTATCACATCACACCATAGTTGATCCTGGTAACTCTTGCCAATAGATAATGAGATAAGACACTGGGAATTAACTTGAAGTCCCTTGCTTTGATTCAGCCACTGTATATTGTATGGATGAGGATGGGCTGAAGCTTGCAAACCTAGCTTTTCAATCATGGTAAGAGAAACCACATTAGCACAACTACCACCATCAACAATTAGAGAACAAACCTTTCCTTGGACCGTACACCGTGTGTGAAAGATATTGTCCCGTTGTTCATCCTTGGTGTTCTTTTGGTCATTCAGGACTCTCCTTAATACCAACATCTCGCCTTCATCAGCTTCTTCCTCAACTTCTTCCTGAGCCTCTTCAGATTCTGGCTCTTCTTCTTCTTCGTGTTCATCCTCTTCAAAAACTTCCTTCACATTAGTCGATTCAGCTAAAGTAATAACCTTTCCGTTTGGACATTCAGAAGCAATGTGACCAAGCCCTTGACATTTAAAACACCTTCGGTTAGACATTGGGTTAGGATTTGGATGGAATGGGATTGTTGGGGCCTTTTGAGGTGCTACGGTTCTTTGTGGAGGGAAGGGCATTTGTGGTCTTGGTGGAGGGTTAGAACTCCCCTTGTTAAAGGGTTGGTTTTTCAGAAAGGTTCGTGGGGGTGGAGGTCGAATGGTGGGTCTAGCTTTCTTTTGTTGTTCAATTTTGTGAGCTAGTACACACACTTCATCAAAAGTAGTATAGGCTTGTAATTCCACAACATTAGCATACCTAGGTTCAAGTCCATCTAAGTACCTAACAATAGTTTGTTCCTCTGGTTCTTGCAAATCACATTTAATGACAAGCTTCTCAAATTCTCGAGTATACTCCTCAACACTTTGATTGCCTTGAGTCAGATTATAAAGTTGAGCATAGCAATCTTGCACATATGTAGGTGGTAAAAATCTAGCTTTCAACTTTGATTTCATTTTATCCCAAGTTCGAAGACTCTTTTGTCACAAGCTTACGTAATCTGAGTGCCACAAGCTTGACTCTCTTGTCATCTGGGACATCTTTGTATTCGAAGACTCTTTCCACAGTGTGAAGCCAATCTAAGAACTCCTCTGGGTCCAATTTGCCTTCAAGTTCAGGAATCTCTACTTTGAAATCATTGGTAGAGTGTTGATTTCGTGGCTCCCTTCGAGGTCTCCTTGGTGCCTCTTCTTCACTTGATGATCCCACATAATGGCTTTGGACATGTTCACGCAACGTTGGTTCAGATTGTAGGGTCTCTTCATTCATCTTTTGCTTCTGTTTCAGGAAAGAACCCAACTGCTTTCGAAGATACTCATTTTGTGCTCTAGTCTCTTGTTCTCTTTGAGAATCCTCACGAACTTTGCTGACTAGAAACTTATTTTGTTTCATCAATGCTTCAAACCTTTCTTCTAATGACATGCTAGATGAAGTCATGGTAGAATAGGTTGGGTAAACTGAATTTGTGAGAAAGGGGGAGTGGAATGATTTGTGGAAGTGGGAGGGGTACACAAGGCCTAAGAGAAACCTTGCTCTGATACCAAATATGATGTAAGTGTCAACGGAATAGAGTACCCAAGCTAACTCACACCAAAAGGAAGAGGAAAATTGAACTTGGGGTCACGGCCTTAGTGGCACGGTCGTGCCATAGAGCACGGTCAGACCGTGCCAAAACGCTGCCCACAAAAACCATGGGTGAGGGTTTTGTGCACAGTTGAGTGACTTTGGTTGCTATCTCGGTTTTGGCTAGTTTTGGTGAATGTAGAATGGTGAAAATGGATGAAAAAGAGTGTTTTTGAAGTGGGAAAGTGAATGGAGGTGAAAGATTAGCTAAGTAAAAGCAAGTAGTCATTAATCCTTGCTAATTACTTCACTAAACAAACATAGAGACGAATCTAGGATAGGATAGAACTAAACCTGAGATTGGATACAGAATCACCACCAACCTTCAAGCTTAGGGCCCTTAATCTTGATTAAGATACAGAAACACCACTTAATCAAGGTTAAGACTCACTTGAACACCACCTTAATTGGCCTAATTAAGGATAAGCACGCAAGGATTGAGAGAGAAAAGCTAGAATGCTCTTCACGGTTTTACCAAGGTGAAAATTCTGAGTTATGATTCTACTATGGCTGAAAATGCCTTACATACTAGAGAGAAATGGAATGCTAGGCTAGTAAAAGGCGACATCACTTTCCTTCCTAGTGAGGAAAAGTGTTAGGGCTAATCTAATTACATGCTTAGCTAGTAATACAACCAGTTATGCTAAACTAAATTACATCAAGCTTTAACTAACACTAATACATCAAATTATACGGAAGGGGAGCCTTGGAGCAACGGTAAGGTTGTCTCCGTGTGACCAAAAGGTCACGGGTTCGAACCGTGGAATCAGCCACTGACAAAGTCAGGTTAGATTGCCTACAATTCACCCCATGGGGTGCGGGCCTTCCCCGGACCCTGCGTGAACGCGGGATGCTTGTGCACCGGGTTGCCCTTAATACATCAAATTATACATCTAACCTTTGTCTAGCATGATTATACAATACTAAAGCTCATGTTTAAGCATTAAACAACCAGCAAAATGAAGGAACAATGCACATGGGCAGCCGAAATTTGTATGGGAAGAAAACGGCTAGCCAATGGGAAGCCTCCATGCAAGGGACACCAAGCTCTCTCCCATTGGTTGCTCTTCTCTAGAATTTCACCACCCCAATGCAGCTTGTAGAGTGTGCCAACATTCAAGAGAGTGCCAAGCAAGTTTTCTTGCAAGGGGCCGGCCATTTGAAAGGAGGAAGAACCGGTTTTGGCAAACCGGGTTCTAAAAGAACCGGTTCTGGCCGGTTTTTTGTGCAATTTGTTTGGCTAGCAAAAATGGTTGTGACTTGGATTTTAAAGGTGGGGGGGGGGTAACTTTAGGATGTGTAGAATCCCCCCCTCAAAAAAATCAAGGTTTCAAAAGGGTTTTGAGGGTTAAGTAAGTGATTACTGCAAACCGCGCAAAACCGGGGCAAAATGGAATGACTTGGAAAATGACCTTGATCTTCAATCCTCTTGAACTTCTGACTTGGAACGAACATTGGTACCTGTAAAACAACATCAAAAGTATTCCAAAAATGTAAAAAGGTTGGCCTAAGCCACATTGTAGCTTAGGAAATCATATACACAAAACCGGGCACTTTGAAGCCAGTGAACCCGTTTGTGCCAACTTCATCTTCTTCTACAATAAGAGCCATTCTCTTGGTTTGTGACCTTGTTCTTAGACGTGATGGAATAACCTCTTCATGAACATGATCTTGGCTAGGTAGGATTTCATCAGTTAAGCACATAGATTAGTTTGTTTAAGACGTTTCCTTCATAGGGAGGAAACCTCACTCCAAGCTTGTATGCTCCTTAGTTGCTTTCTTGGTTGTGTATTAATGCCTTACCAAGGCTCATTTTGCAAACTGAAGTTGAATATTGAATGAAAACTAGAATTTAGAGCACTTTGCTTTCGTTACCCTAAATACTTCACTTGCTTGTCCTTAATTTGGTCGATTAAGGTGGTGATCAAGTAAGTCCTAAACCTTGATTAAGTGGTGTTTTTGTATCTTAATCATAGTTTAGGGACCCTAACCTCAAGTTTAGTGGTGATTCTGTATCTAAACAAGAGTTTAGTCTATTCTTTGTTCAAACATTCATCTATGGATTGACCTAAACTTTAGCTTGAATTTAGTTTGCTTTGCTTTAGCTTTGAATTCAGGTCTGAGTGTCTGTCATCCCCTTCCATGATACATCATATTTGGAATCAGAGCTTTGGTTTCTCATAGGCCTGGTACCCTTTCCACCCTTCCAGACTCATTCTCCACTTAATTCCAAAAACATTCCTTATTTGAGCTTAAACACAATCCGAGAGCAAGATGAGTTCTAGCATGAGTTTGGCAGAGAAATTTGATGCTCTGAGGAGGTACAATGAAATCTTGTTGAAGAAGACCCATGAGAATTCTTAACATAAACCAGAAACTCGGGCTCAAAATGAGTACTTACGAAAGCAGTTTGGTGCATTCTTGAAGCAAAAGCAGAAGATCAACGCGGAACCTCTCCAATCTAAACCAAGAAGGCAAGAACAAGTGTTTAGTCATAACCTTGATTCATCTAGTGAAGATAAACCATTGAGAATGACTAGACTAGAACCACGGCTTTAAGCTAATAAAAATGATTTCAAGGCTGAAATCCTAGAGTTTGAAGGTAAGCTTGATAGAGAAGAGTTTTTAAATTGGTTGCATACTGTTGCATTTTTTAGTGCAAAGATGTTCTAGAGGACAAGAAGGTCAAGTTAGTGGCCTGAAGACTAAGAAAATATGCTTAATTATGGTGGACTAACCTATGTGCTAAACAGGTTAGAAAAAGAAAGTCTAAAATCAGAACATGAGAGAAGATGAAGTCCAAGCTTAAGGCTAGGTTTCTTCCCCCAACCTACGTTCAAGATTGCTATTCTCAACTTCATAACTTGATTCAAGGCGATCTGAATGTAAAGCAGTACACGAGGGAGTTTGAGAAGCTTGTAACCAAATGTGATTTACAAGAACCCGAAGAGCAAACCATTGTTAGATACATAGGAGGTCTAATCCCATTTCTAAGCCACAAAATTCATCCCCTTCCTTTCCCCAAAGAACCCCAATCCCAATCCCAATCCCATGAGCAATAGAAGATGCTTCAAATGTCAAGGACTTAGGCATATAGCTTTGGACTGTCCAAATCACAAAATAATCACTTTAGCTGAATCGTCAGCCGTGAAGGAGATGTTTGAAGAGGAAGAAAAGGAGGATGATTATGAGGATGAGCTTGAGGAAACTCAAGAAGAAGTAATGGCAGAGGCTGATGAAGGTGAATTGCTAGTTTTAAGAAGAGTTTTGAGCAACCAGAAAGTGGGTAAAGGACAAACAAAGGGAGAACATATTCCATTCCCATTGTACATTTCAAGGGAAGGTATGTTATGTGATTATTGATAGAGGAAGCTGTGCAAATGTAGTTTCTCTATACATGATTGACAAGCTAGAATTGCAAACCATGACTCATGCACACCCTTACAACATTCAATTGCTGAATCAACGCAGGGTAATCCAAGTGAACTCATGGTGCTCAGTTTCTTTCTCCATTGGAAAGAACTATCAAGATGAACTTTGGTGTGATGCCATTCCTATGGATACTTGTCATATGCTTTTTGGAAGACCATGGCTATATGACCATAAGGCTATGGATAATGGTTACTTGAATACTTACTCCTTTACTAAGGATGGTAAGGAGATCACTTTAGCCCCTTTACCCCTATCAAAACTACATGAAATCAAGCCTCAAAATAAGCCAAATCATTATGATTTGTTACTTGCAGTTAGTGAGCCAACATTAAAGGCCTCTCAGTATGAATTTAAGGCGTTTAATGAATGGATTCTAAGCATTCAAGATGAACCAGAAGCCCCTTTACCCACTCACCCTGTAGCAAAGACACTCATTCAAAACTTCTGTTACTTGTTTCCTGAGGAGATACCCTTGGGTTTACCTCCTAAAAGGGATATCCAATACCACATTGATCTCATTTTGGGTTCCATCGTACCTAATAATCCAACTTATAGGATGAATCTAAAGGATACCATGGAGATACAATAGCAAGTTGAAGAATTGAAGTCTAAGGGCTTAATCCGTGACTCGTTAAGTCCTTCTATTGTGCCTGCTCTTTTGGTGCCTAAAAAGGATGGTGGGATGCGTATGTGTGTGGATAGTAGAGCCATTGACAAGATCACAACCAAAAATAGTATCCCATACCTAGACTTGAAGACTTGCTAGATGAATTACATGGCTCTAAGGTGTTTTCAAAGATAGACCTTCGTAGTGGATACTACTAGATTCGGATTAGAGAAAATGATGAATGGAAGACAACCTTCAAGACTAAGAGAGGGCTTTATGAATGGTTAGTTATGCCCTATGTTCTTTGAAATGCACCAAGCACATTCATGAGATTAATGAATTAAGTTTTTATGTCGTACATAGGTAAGTTTGTTGTGGTTTACTTTGATGATATCCTAATCTATTCTAAGCAAGAGCATGAGCATCAAGACCATTTAACTTAAGTTATGCTTGTTTTGGAATGTGAGAGACTCTTTGGTAACCTTAAGAAATGTGCCTTTTTCACTCCTAAGGTGACATTCTTGGGTTTCATTGTCACTGGTGAAGGTATAAAGGCATATGAAAGTAAGATTAAAGCTATTCGGTCGTCGCCTGCTCCTAAGTCAATTCATGATGTTCAAGCTTTTCATGGATTAGCTTCTTTTCATAGGAGGTTTATTCGAAGTTTTAGCATAATCATGGCTCCCATGACTGAAGTTATCAAAGGTACGTCATTCCTTTGGACACCAAAAGCTCAATCTGCCTTTGAAGAGATCAAAAGAAGACTTACTCATACACCTGTACTCTCCTTGTCATGCTTTAGTAAAATCTTTGAAGTTGAATGTGATGCCTCTAGAGTCGGTATAGGTGGTGTTCTTACTCAAGAAGGTAAGCCATTAGCCTTCTTTAGTGAGAAATTGTGATTCAAGAAGAAAGTACTCCACCTATGATAAGGAATTCTATGTAATTGTAAGATGTTTCGAGCATTGGAGTCATTATTTGATTGCATGGGAGTTTATTCTTCATTCGGATCATAAGCCTTTGAAGTATATTCAAGGTCAATAGAAGTTAAACTCATTCCATGCTGAGTGGGTTGAGTTTCTCCAGTCATTTCACTTCACAATCTAGCATAAATCTGGAAAGCTAAACCAAGGTGCCAATGCTCTCTCACGAAGGTATCTACTTTTGTTTCAATTAGATGCTTCAGTAGTTGGTTTTGAGCATCTAAAATCTTTATATGTTGAAGATGAAGACTTTGGGGAGTTGTTTGCTGATTGTTCAAAACACCCCAAAGGTGATTTCCTTATTCAAGAAGGGTTTCTTTTCAAGGGTACACAGCTGTGTGTACCAATGTGCAGCACAAGAGAGCTTTAATCAAGGAAGTTCATGGAGGTTCTCTAGTTGGTCGCTATAGTGAAAAAAAGACACTCATCATGCTAAGGGAGCATTACTACAGGCCAAGTATGGAGAAAGATGTACACGACATTTTGAGGAGGTGTAGGACTTGTCAAGTCACCAAAAGTCACTCCTTACCCCATGGCCTTTACACACCTTTGCCTACTCTTACTACTCCTTAGGTTGATGTAAGTGTGGATTTCATTCTTGGACTACCTAAAACCCAAAGCAACAAAGACTCAATCTTTGTTATGGTAGACAAGTTCTCAAAAATGTCTTATTTCATTCCATGTAACAAAACTAATGATACTACACATATTTCTGAGTTATATTTCAGGGAGGTGGTTGGATTACATGGTATACCTAGATCAATTGTTTTTGATCGAGATACTAAGCTCCTTAGCCATTTCTGGATTACATTGTAGAGGAAATTAGGTACCAAACTCAAGTGTAGTACCACTTGCCATCCACAAGCTGATGGGCAAACTGAGGTTGCAAATCGAACCCTAGGAACACTTATAAGGGCCTTGATTAAGCCTCATGCCGAGGCTTGGGATTTGTTTTTACCACATGCAGAGTTTGCTTGTAATAGGGATCCTAGCAAAACTACTGGTCTATCACCATTCAAGGTGGTCTATGGGATTGATCCTATTAGTGCACTTGATCTTACTCCACAACCTCTAGATCAAAATCCAAGTGTGGATGCAGCTGCAATGGTAGAATAAATCCAGAAGATGCATCAGTTGGCGAGTCGTAGAATAGAGAAGACCAATGTATCTTATCAAGCTGAAGCCGACAAACACAAGAAGGTGGTATTTCAACCTAGAGACCTCGTATGGGTACACTTAAGGAAAGAAAGATTTCCTTCAAAGAGGAAGAACAAGCTCATGCCAAGGGATGATGGTCCATTTGAGCTACTTGAAATGATTAATGACAATGCTTATAAGGTTGATTTTGCAGGGGACTATGGAGTTTCAGCTACATTCAACGTGGCTGACTTGAGCGCGTACTGAGCTAATTATCACCTTGTAGATTTGAGGATCAAATCTCTTAAACAAGGGGAACATGATGTAGTCCCCTTCAACAAAGACATGGAAGAGGGTCCTAAGAGTCCAGCAAGGTCCAATGCAAGTTCCAAAGTATGACTCAAATTTTGGAGACGAGCCAAACTGATGCAACCGGGTAAAACAATAGAAAATTACTCGATTTTGTTCATCTGATCTCTTAAGCTACATTGTGGCTTAAGTTTGATATTTTTACATTTTTGGGATCCTCAAGATGTTAGCTTTCAGGTCCAAGCATTCAAAGTCAATCACGCACAGTAGAACTGAAGGGATTAAGGCATTTTGTTGAACCTGCTAGTTTTAGTCCAAACCTGCACAACAAAATGTTTTAGTAGAAATCTCCTACTTAAACATGATTTAACGTTGATATCTTTAGGGGGCGGGGGGTTTACATACCTCATGGCCTAAAATTGAAATCATGGTCGCTTTTGATTGGTGGAAACAAGGGCACAAAGCCGGGCTGAAAACTGTTTCTAGGAACCCGGTAAGCTGCTGCTTGTATTTCCTCTTCAAGAGGGTTTCCTCAGCTGGCTGCCTGCTTGTTGGCCTCACTCATGATTCAAGACAACCAGAAACACAATCATTTGCTGCAAACAAGCCTTGGAAAGAACCTAGCCAATGAGAAAACAAAGGAAGAATTAGCACCATGCAATCTGATTGGTCAGCCGAAAAGGGAGCATGCTTTACAACTGCTTTTCATCACTTATTTTCTAGTAAACTGAAGTATTAGCTTAATTAAAGTGTACTAAAGTTAAGTACATTGGTTGGCTTGCTTTCCTTCACATTTTGGTTGTAATCGGCTTAGTTAAGCAAACATGTAAAGTAGTTTAGCGTTACGTACATAAGTTAGTTTGTTTAAGGCATTTCCTTCCTAGGGAGGAAACCCCATTCTAAGCTTATATTGATGTATTCTGGCCTCTCTAATGCAAGAATTTGCAAAAGGGATTCAGGAATGCATATGGATAGGGTGGAGAGAGATTGAATCAAAGAAAGGAAGAACAAGGATAGAACACAAGTGGGCTAGCGAGGGTGATTCGAATACCCACGTTAGTTCACACACACTTGGGAAATCTTTTTAGTTCAACTGGGTTCTAGAACTTAATCGCCTTCTTAGTTGAATTAAGAATACCTAGAGACCCACTTGAGGTTGCCACACTCAAGATACACCACTAGGATTTAAAAGAGGTAGAGAGAGTTTTCTAAACTCAAGTTGTTCATTCATTCGAAGTTGTGTTTACAGAAGACTCTCTTGGCTGCTTTTAAAGGCTACCCAATGGCTATTCTAAGCCCCAAACCTCAACAAAAGAGAAGTAGTACACTAGGGAAGAGAGAGCATCAAATCAGCTCACTCCCTTTAGGTACTTTCAAGTTAATCATTCACTTGGTCACCTCATTAGTACTAAAGGCTAATCAAAGATGAGATGTCAATATTTCAAAGCATCTTAGTAGAATAATACAAAGTCGAACTCAGCAAGAAGTACAAGCAATTAAGGCAAAAACAAAACCCCTTACATGGCTAGTACAAACGTATTAACCAAGCATTTATCTTGTCCTTTCGGCTGGATAATAGCAGCACAAGGGGGTGCTTTCTGGTGCTTTAAGGTAGGTGATTTGATAAATATTTATCTCATATTTCATGCCTTAAAGTTGCACAAAAGTTGGAGCTAAGTTAGTCCACTTAATTCCCCTTGGTTCTGCCCTGCGCTAGATTAGCGCCAGTTCTGCATGGTTCAAATGACTTAATACATGATTTATTGGAAAGCTAACATCTTGATCTTAAAGAGGGTGGTCTTTGCACTCAGTTATACCCTTAGCATGAATGCTAAAAATATTAACAAAATTGGGCCAAATTCTGGTCGAACTGGGCAGTAGGTGCAAGGGCTGGTTTGCGACTTCTTGGACCAAAGCATGAATTTCCCTGATCTCCATGGTGCTTGTGGGGTCCTCTTGGCTTTCTGGTTGGTCTCCAAAAGGTTCCAAGGGATGGTCCCCATCATACACCCCAGATTGGTTGGAGTTTGACCTCAAACTTAGAAATTAATCATCTTCATCATAGTAAAGACTAAGGTTAGCCACATTGAAGGTGGCCGAGACTCCATAATCTCCTGGGAGGTGGATCTTGGATGCATTAGGACCAATCTTCTCAATGACTTCAAATGGACCATCCGACCATGGCATTAGCATGGATTTGCGCTTGCTAGGAAACCTTCCCTTCCTCAAACGGATCCAAACCAAGTCTCCAGGCTGAAATTGTGCACCTTTTCTACGGTCGTTGGCACATTGCTTTGCTTGCTCATTAGCTTTCTCAATCCTTCCCCTCACTTCGGTGTGTAGCTCTTGAATCTCTTTTGCTCTCTCTTCTCACCTCCCAACTGAATTTGGTGGGGTTAGGGATGGGAACAACGTCCAAGGGAGTAAGAGGGTTGTATCCATACACCACTTGGAAAGGGGAAAGATGTAGCCTTGCTAGGAGCTCGATTGAAGGCAAATTCCACATGAGGAAGTTACTCATCCCACCCTTTGATGCTCTTCTTGACTAGAATAAGCAAAGTGCCCAAAGTTCTATTAGTCACTTCGGTTTGGCCATTGGTTTGGCGGTGGCAAGTAGTGCTAAACTTGAGATGAGTAGCAAACTTTCTCCACTAGGTAAGCCGAAAATGACTTAGAAATTTTGTGTCCATATCCGAAACCATGCTTCTTGGAATCCCATGGAGACGAACTACCTCTTTGAAGTAAAGGTTTGTAATGAGGGATACATAATTGGTGGTATGACATGCTCTGAAGTGTGCCATTTAGAGAACTGGTCCACCACTATTATGATAGAATCCTTGTGCCTTTGCGTCCTTGGAAAACCCCGTGATGAAATCCAAACTCACATCCTCCCAAGGGCCTTAAGGGATGGGGAGGGGAGAGTAAAGGCCTTGGGGTCGTGAGTGACTCTTGGCATATTGGCCAATAGAGCATCTTTTAACCAACTGCTCCAGTCCGTTGACATCTTCGGCCAATAGTAGTGTTCCTTGAGGATGGAACAAGTCTTCTCCACGCCAAAGTGCCCGACGAAGGCTCCTCCATGGATCTCTTGAATGAGGAGTTCTCAAAAGCCACTCCTAGGAATGCATAACCCTGTTCCTTTAAACAAGAAACCATCTTCAAGGTGGAAAATACCGTAGCCATCTTGTGAGCACTTTTAAGGGATGTCCTCGAAATCTTCATCTTGAGCATAGATTCCTTTGATGCATTCGAAACCAAGGACCTTAGTCTCCAAACTAGAGAGGAGAAGGTATCTCCTTGATAGAGCATATGCACCCTTGTTCATTTGGCCTGACTTGTGATGCATCACAAAATGAAAAGCTTGTAACCACTTGGCATGCCTTGGGTTGAGCTTGTGTTGACCTTGTATGAACTTGAGAGCTTCATAATCCGAGTGGAGAATGAACTCCCCTCACACAAAGTAATGCCGCCAATGCTCCAAAGCTCTTACAATTCCATAGAAGTCTTTGTCATAAGTGGAGTACTTCCTGTTTGGTTCACAGAGTTTTTCACTAATGAAAGCCACATGCCTCTTTTCTTGAGATAGGACAACCCCTATCCCTACATCGGAACCATCACATTCAACTTCAAAGACTTTGGAGAACCTTGTAAGGGCAAGAATGGGTGCACTAGTAAGCTTGCATTTGATGTCCACTAAAAAAAAAGTGGTTTTTACCAACATGGATAGTTCTATTATAATAAGTACATTTGCTATTGGTAAAACCTTATACCAACAAATATCGGTCTGTTGGTAGACTGTTGGTAAAAAGTGGTGATGGTATTAGTTTTACCAACAGATATTGTAATCCGTCGCAATTTCTCCATAATACCAATAGAATGAATCCGTAGGTGAATGTCATCATGTTACCAACAGAAACATAATATGTTGGTGATGGCAAGTGTTACCAACAGATGCTTTTGCTAGTACTAAATAAGTTGGCGGTATAAATTATTCACCAACGTACTGTATCTGTTCGTAATTCTTTCTTTTTTCTGCCTTTTTAATCTTGTCCAACAAGAACATCTGTAGGTACGACTATATACCGTCAAAAAAGAATTTCCATCAAGCTGCATTCTGTTGGTAATTCTATTCCGTCCCACACCCCATGGTCTAAAACATCTATTGCCAATAGTCCATCCATTCAACTGGGAACTATTTTTTCCAACAAATACATCTACACAAAATCAAACCTACAGGTACAATAGTTATCGACAATAGAAGAATTAACCCAAATAAAAGCACAATGTTATTTAAAAGTTTTCAAAAGTGCTATGCATTCACTAAAAACGTTCATAACAAATAAGTACATAACTCCAACAATTGCTTCCATTGAAATTAAAGTCCAAACTATAAGTGCAAACTAATAAACATTACTTGGTCTACCTAAAAGACAAATCAAGACAAAAATTAACCACATAGGAGAACTCAAACTATAACTCATCATTTTGTTCTTGATCATCAACTTCTTCAGCATTATCTTTTTCAAATGCACGACCTTTTTGATTGTCATCATCAATATCCTCATCTTGCTCAAATGAAGAAAGAACATCCTTCGATATTCCCTATTAAACAAGCATAAAAGCATAAATCTTAATAAGAGGTAATGGAAAATATTTATAATCATCTAATGGCATTCTTCCTTGATAACATGATGTCAAATTTATCATAGAAAAGAGAACTAGAATGAGTTCATCATGGCATCCAGCTCGAAGACAAAGAAGGAATGACAAAAATATAATGGCAATGCTCCAGATCCACAAAAATAAATTTAGTTTTAGCATGTTAAGACGATCGATGTTCATACCAAAACTACATTTCCACACAATAGCACGTCATCACAAATGCGTTCCTAGAAAACTATATGAAGTGCAAGACTCAGGTCATGACGTAGGGTCGTAGAATCTTTCTCTGATACCATCTATGAGACCCCAGCCCTTAGCGTTAGAAGTATCAACGGTTTCTTAAATTCCTACTTAAATTCTGGGGCAAAACGGAGAGAGTTTCGCTTGAAATTGACCATTTCCCAGGTATAAAGTCTTACATTAATTCCCTACATTGAGTATAAGTATAAAAGAACATAGAAATCAGCTCAACGGCTACACGCCGGAGTCCACAACTCTACGGGCCACTCGCCCGAAGTATACCAAACATTAAACAATCAGCAAATAGGCACTATGTCTAGCTCATCAGCAAATAATAAAATATCTAAGCATACCACATATAAGCTTTATATATGAGAACTATGTATAGCTTATCAACAAATAATGATATACCTTATATAGGAATACCTGGTGCTTCAAAAGCACTTTCACCAAAATGGTGACATATCCAAGTTTATTTTCCAAACGTTCAATCTTCTTTTGACTTTCTTGTTGCTCTTGCTCGATTTTCCTTCTTTTAGTTCGTTCTTCCTCTAAAGCGCACCTTTTAGAAGTTGAATGAGGAACTTTGACCCCAATGCCAAAGGTCTTAGCATAACCATATTTGTCTTCTCCAACAACTTTTTTCAAAATTTGATCTCGAGTAGCATCATCACATGAATGTTCTTCAACGCGAGATAACTCATCTTCAATTGCTTCCTGTCATGTTACACATTAGTAAAAAGAAATAAGACAAACAAAAAAATTAATTAAAAATAAACACTCATACCTTTGCATTAGCTGAAGCATCATCAAGTTTTGTAGCTTTCTTTGGTGCATGGGTCTTCAACCATATTGTAAGCTTATTTGTCTTGTTGCCTTTTTCCTAAAATGTATATAAAATACTAAATGAGTTACATAAAATCAAAGTGAGATATAGCATAAATAGGATATACATAATACCTCTTCTTCAGCACGTACACGTGCGAAAGTCTTTGTCCCTCCACCGTGACACATTTTGTTATTAACCCGATATTCAATGTTATTACCCCGATTTTCAATTCCTCTTTTAGTTCTAGCCTAAATGAATAACTGGCAAATCACATCATAACAGTTGCATTATTTCAAAATAATTATAACTGTAAATGTTCTTAAAGCACATAATTACCTTTCCCTTATTAGATTCCCAAAACTGTACTAAGTTGGCCCATGTTTCAAGTGGTATGTGTTCTGGTCTTTTGCTAATTGCTTCATCATGTCTTCTACCATCAAATAGTGCCACCTTCAACTCACATTTATTGCCTCTGCAACAAGCATGTATTTTCTCCAATGCATATTCATAAGGCTCCTTTCCTTCGGAAAAGTGAAATGAACGTTGTACAACGGATACAAAGAAAAAGAACCAATCAAGACTTAAAATAAACTTAAAAGTTCATATTTTTACTTTGAAATCCCCACACACATGGAAGGCTTGGTGTAAAAATCAGAATGTAGAGATTCAGCTTTGAAAGCAATGTAATATATATTGAGACATATATACCTTCACCTCTGCCCACACTGAATCTTTTTTCTCTTGTTCAATTTTCCTCAAATCATTACAATCACATTGTAGTCTTCTAGTGTCTAGTGCAAGACACCCAATCATGGAAGACATTTTCCTTTGAGAACTACCTATAGGTTGAAGTTGTTCGTTCACATCGACAAACACAGAGTTCTTCAAAACCTTTATCTTATTAGGTCCACGACCCTTCTCATTCTTTTCCTTGGTTGCTTGTATGCGAATTCTATTTGTGGTGTTATGACCACCTTCAATCGATGATTCACCTCCCATATCATGATTTGCTTCACTTTCTCCACGCGCTAATGAGTTTGAATTGATCTCTCCTATGATGTCACAAAACCAAGTGAGTGTTATATATGACAATTATAGAAAATAAATGAAATATAATTACAAAAAATAGAAATTGCACTTAGACATAAAAGTAACATATGCACAATAAGTACATGACATACTTCTAGGAACCTCTCCATTATCTCTGGGTTCTAAGCTCCTGTCACCATTGTTGACATGCGAATCAGCATGCTTTGTGAGCTCTATAGATCCACTACTGAAAACATTGTTGTTTTGGGTCTCCAATTGTCTTCTTTTGTCTAAAGTTCCTGCCAAGTGTTTTTCCACTAAGAGTATAGGAAGAAATAAACATAATTAAAATTTACACTCCATCATTACTTCTATATAAACACTATTTTAGAACCTTTATAATTTAAGACTTACCAATACTATTAAGCAACATGGACCATCTAATAATAGCTATTTCCTCATCACTTTGATTAATTTTTATGCTTTTGTACTCTCCTAGTTAAAAGGAATATTAATGTAGGAAAGAAAAGTGGGAAATTTTCTATAATTGAGAGTATGTGTGTTTTACTTTAATATTTAATAATACAAAAACTTGCATTCTGTATTTAAAAAAAAATCCTTGTAGTATTGTGTGGCAAAGAGGATGTTCCTGGTGAGAAGAGAGAACGTCGAATGGAAGTTCCTCGAGACAAAGTAGGTGTTGAGGCTTCTTTTGACCTCGGACTGCGTCTTACTCCTTGACTTAATAGCTGAACTTTCCCAAACGTCAACATATGCTTCATTAATTTAGAACATAAGTAACTTAAATAAAAGGTTGTTATTACTTTAAGATAACTATAAAACTATGATTAATTTAGAACCTACCGCAAGTTGATCTCTTATAACCATCCTGTTCTTACCTGGCAATTTTCCTGTGGAAGACATAATCTAAAACAAAAAAATTTGGTACTACTATATCAACTTCACATAGCCCACGAAGCAGTAGTTCTTAGAAATAACACAATAGATTGGTGAAAAAAATAAGAAAGTCATTCTAAATACCAAAATGATTCTAAAATGGTTAACCAATAAGCAAATGTTTCATCAAAATATTTAAGTACATCTATAAATTATTCAGAATTAAAATCATATAATGTTTCATCATCTTCATCACTGTCGGCACTACTATTATTTGAGTCTATCTCCACATTGTTGTTCCTTTCAATGGCATCAACAAAAGGCTCATTCAATGTAACTCCCACGATATCTTCTCTAACAACAATGAATTCTTCAGCATCGATCAAAGTCGAGTTGTCAACTTGTAAAACTTCCACTTCTGGTATGACATCATCTTCCAGTTCATAAAGATCTCTTGGCTTAGTAGCAATTACTACACGCCAGTTCTTCTCTTTAGACTCTGGCACGTAAAAGACTTGTACTGCTTGAGATGCTAGGTCAAAAGGTTCGCTTGTTTTCCTATGTGATTTAATGTTAACAAGAGTAAATCCAAACTCATCTTGCTTTACACCTCTAATTGGATGCACCCAATCACATCAAAATAAGATAACACTTCGTCCTTGAGGATAGCTCAACTCAATGATTTCAGTTAGAATCCCATAATATGCTATACCTCCTGCATCTGTGCATGAATTCACAAGAACACCAGTATTTTGGGTCTCGCTCCTCTTATCAATCTTTTTAATACGCCACTTGTACCCGTTACAAGTGGTCTTAGTCATTGTCTTTATCCATTCACTTGGAAATGCACTTAGATATTTCAAATAATCAGTCATGGAACAATCAACAGGACGATGCCTATGAACCTGAGAATGTACAGATTTTGTCTACTATGATACATAGACCATGTAAAGTTTGCATATATAAATATTATATATATATATATAT
>JACYFF010031957.1:60835028-60910662 GCA_017589665.1 Selenicereus undatus
ATATATATATATATATATATACACATATATATATTAAGATACTTACATTTTTTTCAAACCATTTTGGAAATGTCTTTTTATGAATCTCACCAATGCTTTCATTTGAAGTTTGACATTCAGTACTAACAATCTCATAATGCTCCCTGAAACCATAAGAACACATCTTAAATTATAGAATGAATTTTAGGAAATTCATTATACCAAAGTCAAACAATAAGGTGCACTTACTTTGCATAACTTTGAACTTCATTGTAGTTAAATAACACATAGGTATGTGCTTGGTCAATTGGTGAATGGTCAGGAGGAATGTCTTTCTTTTTGGATAATGCTTGACATCTTAAGGAGAACACAGATAGTCCCTTGTGTCCTTCATCACCATCATCATTATTCCTTGAGGACCTATTCTCCTTAGTCTCCACACCAAGTAAATATCTTGAACAAAATATCAAACATTCATTTGCTACATATCATTCAGCAATTGACCCCTCCAGACGGCTTTTATTGCCAACAGACAATTTTAAAGTCATCAAGTCCCTACGAAAATTACAATCACATCACATGGCTATTATATGTAGTTGTAAATATAAAACTGTGGATTTAAAAATTTAAAATTGAGTATAAACCTTTCTACATTGTACATCCAATGATAAATGACCGGACCCATAACCTTTACTTCATATGGCAAATGGACAACTAAGTGTACCATTATGTCAAACAAGGAAGGCAGAAAAATGCTTTCCAAACGACAAAGGGTAACAAGGATACGACCCTATAACCTCTCAAGATCTTGAGGTGTTGCAACTTTAGAGCAAAGCTCTTTAAAGAAGTTGCTTAACTCAATCAATGCAATCGCCATGTTTTTGTCTTTCATTTTCCTTGCAATCAGTGGCAATAGTTGCTGCATTATAATATGATAGTCATGGCTTTTTAAACCATAAATTTTACCATCAATAATGCGCCTTCTGATATTTGATGCATAACCATTAGCCACTTTCACAGAAGCAAGCAAACCAATAAATTCCTCTTTTTCTTTCTTGCTTAATGTGAAGCACGCTGGAGGAATGCATACTTTGCCTCTGTCTTCTACTAGAAGGAGTTTATCCCGAATATTCAAGTCCTTTAGGTCAAGATGTGATTGTAACATATCATTTGCCTTTCCTTCAATGCCTAGAAGTGTACCAGGTATACTCTCTGAGACATTTTTTCCTATATGCATAACATCCAAGTTGTGACATACCGAAAGATGATCCCAATAAGGGATTTTGAAAAATATGCTCTTTTTACCCTAAGGCATCACTTCATCCCCCTTTCTTTTATTTTTCTTTTTAGTCTCTGGATGTTTACCAAATATGACATCAAGTCCTTCCGTTTGACTTAACAAATAAGTTCCAGATGGCAATTCAGGAGGAGGTCTTATTTCTGTTTCTCCATTAAATGCCTTTTTACTACGACGAAATTTGTGATCTCCTGGTAGAAAACGACGATGTCCCATATAACACATTTTTCTACTTTTCTTCAAATAAAGGGAATGTGTATCAACATTACAATATGGACATGCATACTTCCCTTTGGTTTTCCAACCTGACACGTTCCTATATGCATGGAAATCACTTGTAGTGCACACTAGGGCTGCTTGTAAATCAAAAGTCTCATCCTTTAAGGCATCATATGTTTCTACACCTGGCTCCTAGAGTTGTATTAGCTCATCAATTAAAGGTTCTAAGAACACATCAATATAATTTCCTGGAGACTTTGGACCAGGTATAAGTAATGAAAGAAACAGATAAGGTTGTTTCATGCACAACCATGGAGGCAAATTATAAGTCATCAATATAACAGGCCATATACTATATTAAGTGCTCATATTGCCATACGAATTAAATCCATCACTTGACATGCAAAGCCTAACATTTTGCGGATCACTAGCAAATTTTGTATACCTATTATCAAAATGCTTCCAAGCATAAGCATTAGTAGGATGTCTCAATCTTCCATCCTCTTTTCGTCCCTCTGCATGCCATCTCATCAAAGGAGTTGTCTTAGATGACATGTACAACCTTTTAAGCCTAGGTACTAGGTAAAAGTGACGTAAAATCTTTATTGGAACTGGATTGCTAGAAGCTAATCTCATTATCAGCCCATCATCTGCGAGCTTATATCTATAAGCATTACACTCAGGACACTTGGTGAGTTCAGCCTTATCATTCTAGAAAAGGACACAATCATTAGAACATGCATGTATTTTTTTGTAACCAAGATCAAATTGTTTAATGATACTTTGCATTTGTTTACAGGAATTCGGCAATACTGAATCTTTTGGAAGAGCCCTTTTGAAGAGTTTTGTAAATGCTTTAAAAGTCATGTCACTGACATTATACATGCATTTAAGATGATACATCTCAACAATAAATGAGAGTTTACTAAACTCTTCACACCCCGGATACAGGGGTTGGCCCACATCTTCTTGTTTCTTCATTAGGGCCAGAGGAATCATTAATGGATTCATGACATGCAAAAGCATCCCCTATCATATCATGCATATCATGTTCGATTGAACCATAACTCTCATGATTAAATTGATCATCTAGCATCTCATCATGGCCATCATTATCACTTAGAATTGGCTCCCCATGATAGACATAACTAATATAACACGTGGTGACAAGTTGAACAACATCAATGTTTGTCCAGCGACTCAAATTCAAAGGGTTAGTGGAAAACCACCTAATACCGATAACTCTAATCCCAGTCCTCGAGAAACTAGCCATAGTGAACCACCTATTACCTGCAACTCTAATCCTAGACTTTCAGAAACCAGTCACGTCTTGTGTTCGTTTTAGAAGTGTCATACCATGTCAAAACACCTTATTCCAATTCTTCTTTGGTCCATGTAAACCAAAGATTTAGAGCCTTAATTAGTACTAGTAGTGAGGGCTTGTGTTTGTGGAGTTTATGTGGGGATACTATTGCAGCAGAAAATCTACTTTGATCCATTGAATCCCTGTAAACAGTAGCAGAGCCTTGTTCATCATAGTCATGTTCATCATAGCCAGCAGTTTGTGACTCCACGAATCAGACACAAACACTAACCAAATTGATGAATCCAAACTCTTGTTGAATTCGTATCAAACACTGATCAAATTGAAGAACCTTGTTCACAAATCAGACAGTCCATGAATCAACACAAACACAGAATTCATATTGCCAACTAGAAGATAGCGATATTGAAAAACTAGAAGGTAGAAATAGGGTGATTATACCAACGATTGGTGACTCCAAACACTGAATTCATATTATCAACAAAAAGAAAACAAATTGAACAGCAAGAAACACAGTGATTAACGCTGGTAGAGTGATAGACGGACAGCCGGCGAGCGTGAATTGCCTAGAATTGACACCAAGCCTGAGAATGAGCACCGAAAGTGCGGCAGACAGACTGACAGCCGGCGAGCGCGAATTGCCTGGAACTGGCACCAAGCCTGAGAACGAGCACTGAAAGCACCGACAGAACTAGAAGCACCAACATGAGCAAGCCTAGATGACACCAGAATTGTTGTCGTCGAGGACGGCCACTGTCGACGCTGAGAATGAAGGGCAGGACCTAGCAGCGAATGAAGACAATCGAAAGCTTGGAGAAACTGCGCGCGCTAAGCAGAATGAAGAGAAGGGCAAGCCGAGACACACTCGTTTGCTTTTCCTTTTTTTTAATACAACGGCTTTGGGGGAAATTTAAAATAAATTTTGAAAAATAAAATTTTGATTAGTTAAAATAAACTATTTTATGCCATAATGAACAATACCAATAGAGCTCTTTAATTTTCAAATTTTGTTGGTATAAATGTGACAATGCCAACTGAACATTTTGTCATCGTACATATTGTTGGTAATGTATTAACAATACCATCAAATGCTTTGCTTTTGTTGCAATTTATTTGTGTTCCTTTTGGCGCCACAAACTCATAGCCATTTTACCAACAAAAAAATCCATCTGATGGTAAAAATAACCTTTTACCAATAGAACATATTATTTGTTGCTAGGTTTTTGTTGCAATAAGTCCCTTTTATGTAGTGGTCCTTAAAGGCCCTTTGAGCTTGTTCGATCCATTCAAACCGTTTGGCCTTGAGAACTTCAGTCATGGGAGTAATAATGGTGCTGAAATCCGTCACAAACCTCCTATAAAAAGAGGCTAGGTAATGAAAACTTCGAACTTGTTGTATGGAGGAGGGTGTAAGCCACTCTCGGATACCCTTGATTTTGCTCTCATCTACATGGATCCCTTGAGCCGAAACAACATAGCCCAAGAATATGACTTTTCAGGAGAAAAAGTGACATTTCTCCAAGTTTCCATAAATCCTTTCCTGAGCTAGAATACTCAAGACTCGGTGTAGGTGCTCGGTATGCTCTTCTTCACTCTTGCTATACACCAATATATCATCGAAGTTGACAACAACAAACTTGCCGATGAGGGGCTTTAGAACTTGGTTCATAAGCCTCATGAAAGTGCTTGGTGCATTTGTCAAACCAAAGGGCATAACAAGCCACTCATAAAGTCCTCCTTTGGTCTTGAAAGCCGTCTTCCACTCATCCGCTTCAAAGATCTGTATTTGATAATGGCCACTTCTAATATCAATCTTAGAAAAGATGGTGGCTCTATATAGCTCATCAAGAAGATCTTCCTATCTTTGAATAGGATAGGGATACTTGATAGTAACTTGTTGATTGCTCTACTATCCACACACATCCCCATGGACCCATCTTTCTTAGGGACAAGCAAGGTCGGCATGGCACAAGGGCTAAGGCTCTCACGGATTAAGCCCTTAGCTATTAGCTCATTTACTTGCCTTTGCACTTCTTGTGTTTCTAGAGGATTCATATGGTACGCTGGCTTGTTTGGAAGTGTGGCACTCGGAATGAGGTCGATTTTGTGTTGTATGGACCTTTTGGGAAGGAGGCCGTGGGGTACCTCACTTTGGAAGACATGTTCAAAGGCTTTTAGGAGTGGAACAAGCAAAGGATGTGAAGAATCCTTAGCTTCGGCCGGTTCAAGGCCAAGTAAAATCCATTCTCTGAATTCATCATATTCATGGAGTTGGGAATGGAGAAGGGTAGTAAGGAAGACATCCATGCTAGGAGAGTCTTGGGGCTTTCTTTGAGAGGTAGGCTTCAGAGGGGTGAGGGTGATTTTCTTGTGATCTTTGGTGAAGGTGCGTGTGTTCAAACGACCATCATGCATCACACTTCTATTAAAGAGCCACGAACGTCCCAAGAGGACATGACAAGCATCCGTAGGCACAATATCATACTAAATCTCATCTTTGTAGCTTTTTGCAATAGATAAAGTAAGCAAACATCGAGAAGAGATTTGCAACCCTTTATCTTAATTGAGCCATTGGATGGTGTAAGGGCTTGGATGTGGTGAAACCGAGATCTTTAGCTTCTCCACAAGAGTCTTGGAAGCAACATTAGCACAGGTTCCCCCATCTATAATGAGAGAACAAACCCTCCCCTTCAAAGTACACTGAGTGTGGAAGATGTTTTCCCTTTGCTCTAAGTCATTTTGGGAATGAACGCCACTCAAAGCTCGTCTAATCACAAGCATTTCTCCTTCATTGGGTCCCTCTTAAACTTCTTTAAGGGCTTCAGTCATGAGAAGCTTCTTCTCTCCTTCATCATTTTCTTCCTCCAGCTCCTTCTAAGAAGCTTGGTATTCAGCCAAAGTGACCATTGTTTTGTTGGGGCATTCGGATGCATAGTGTCCAAGACCTTGGCAACGAAAGCACCTTTCCTTGTCAACAGGTCGGGGGGGCTGTTTTAAGGGGGTTTATGGGGCATTGGCTGGAGGGGGTCTTAGGCTTGTTTTTGGGACAATTTTGGGGGGTTATAGGGTGGCTTTTGGAGTGGGTAAGGTCATAGGTTATGCTTAGAAGCCATGCCCTTGCCTTTGATGCTCTTTTATAACTCCGCTTTATGCACTGAGACACTAAGCTTATCCAAAGAAGTGTAAAGGTGGAGCTTAAACACATGAGCAATTTCCTCATTCAATCCGCTCAAGTACCTAATCAAGGTTTGAGACTCATCTTCCTTTAAATCACACTTCAAGAGTAATTGTTCAAAGTCTCTAGTGTACTCTTCTACACTCTTAGACCCTTGTTTTAGGTGGTGGAGTTTAAGGAAGTTATCTTGCAAGTAATGGGGAGGGGGTAGAAACTTGGACTAAAGTTTGGACTTCATTTTCTCCCAAGTTCTAATCTTCCCCTCTCCTTTCCTAATGCTCTTAGTCACAACATTTGACCACCTAATAGAAGCATACTTTCTAAGCTTCAAAGCAACAAGTTTTAGCTTCTTTTCTTTAGGGATGTCTTTGAACTGAAAGACTCTTTCAACCATTTGGAGCCAATCCAAGAACAAGTCCGGATCAAGTTGGCATTCAAACTCGGGGATATCCACTTTGAAGTCATTGTAACTTTGGTCATGAGGCCTATGGTGCCTCCTTGATCTCCTTGCATACACATCCTCACCGGAGTCACCAAGTGAGTTGGTTTCTTCCTCCTCAGAGTCATCCAAATCGGCTTGCTTGCTTGCACTTCCAGAACTCCTCAAGTTCCTGATTTTCTCTTGTTACATTTGGCCAACTTGTGATTGTAGATACTTGACTTGCTTCCAATTCGGCCATCTCTCTCAAAGCTTCCTCAGCCACTTGCTCGGGAGTAAGGCTAGAAGACATGTTGGCTTTTGAGTAAAGAGTTTTATTATTTTGGACAGGAAGTGGAAGGCATGGATGTGCCCAGTGACACGGCCAGGGCATGCCCAACTGCTAGCACTCAAATGGGAGTGCTGGAATGAGTCACGGTCGTGCCCCTTAGGCACGGTGTGGCCGTGCTAAGATTATGCCTGGGCACGGTTGGTGTTTGTTACGGGAGTGTGTTTGGGGATTGATTTGGGAATTGTGTTTGGAATGTGTTTGGGGTTGGAAGCTTGGCCAAGAGGGTAGCCTAAACTCTGATACCACTCGATGTATTCTAGCCTCAATAAGGCAATAATTTGCAAAAGGGATTCAAGAATGCATAGGGGTAGGGTGGAGAGAGATTGAATTAAAGAAAGCATGAACAAGGATAGAACACAAGTGGCCTAGCAAGGGTGATTTGAATACCCACCTTGATTCACGCATACTTGGGCAATCTTCTTAGTTCAACTAAGTTACAGAACTTAATCACCTTCTTAGTTGAATCAAGAAGAGGTTGCCACAACTCAAGATACAACACTAGGATTTAAGAGAGGCAAAGAGAGTTTTCTAAACTCAAGCTTTTCATTCATTCAAAGTTGTGTTTACAAAAGACTCTCTTAGCTGGTTTTAAAGGCTACCCAATGGCTATTCTAAGCCCCAAAACATAGCCAACGACAAGTAGTGCACTAGGGAAGAGAGAGCATCAAATTAGCCCACTCCCCTTAGGTACTTTCAACTTAATCATTCACTTGGTCACCTCATTAGTACTAAAGGCTAATAAAAAATGAGGTGTCAAGCCTTCAAAGCATCTTAGTACAATAATACAAAGTCTGACTCAGCAAGACGTCCAGGAAATTAAGGCAAAAACAAGACCCCTTACATGGCTAGTACAAATCGGTTAACCAAGCATTTATCTTGTCCTTTTTACTGGATAATAGCTGCACAAGGGGGTGCTTTCTTGTCCATTAAGGCAGGTGATTTGATAAATATTTATCTCATCCTTCATACCCTAAGGTTGCACAGATGTTGGAGCTAAGTTGTTCCATTTTATTCCTCTTGGTTCTGCCATGTGGTGGATTAGCGCCAGTTTTGCACGACTCAAAAGATCTTGCTGGTTGACTAGGCAAATCACCTCCAAATGACTTGATACTTCATTTATTGGAAAGGTAACATCCTGAGCTTAAAGAGGGTGGTCTTTGCACTTAGTTATACCCTCAACATCACTGCTCAAAATATTGATAAAACCAGGCTAAATTCTGGTCGAACTGGGCAGTACGTGCAAGGGTTGCTTTCCACTTTCTTGGACCAAAGCATGAACGTCCCTGATCTCCTCTGTGCTTATAGGGTCCTCTTGGCTTGCTGTTGGGTCTCCAAAAGGTTCTAAGGGATGGTCCCCATGATTTATGCTACCTAGTTGCTTGCTTGGTCATGTATTCATGCCTTACCAAGGCTCATTTTGCAAACCAAACTTGAATATTGAATGAAAACCGCAATTGAGTGCAGTTTGGTTTCATTACCCTAAATAGTTCACTTGCTTTTCCTCAATTTGGTCGATTAAGGTGGTGATCAAGTAAGTCCTAAACCTTTATTAAGTGGTGTTTCTGTATCTTAATCACAGTTTAGGGACCCTAAACTAGAGTTTAGTGGTGATTCTGTATCTAAACAAGAGTTTAGTCTATCCTTTATTCAAATAGGAGTTTAGTCTTTCCTTTTTTCAAACATTCATCTACAGATCCCTTTCCAAGACACATCATTTATACTCAAAAACATGCTTAACTATATGCAACCAATCCAAGAATTCATCAGGATCAAGTTTACCTTCAAACTCTGGGATTTCAACTTTGAAATCAATTGTGTTGGCTTGAAGCTGTGGTTATGGTCTAGCCATTCTCAATGGTTCATCTTCACTAGACGAATCAATGTTATGACTAAACACTTGTTCTTGCCTTCTTGGTTTAGATTGGAGAGTTTCTTCGTTCACCTTTTGCTTTTGCTTTTGATTCAAAAAGGCACCAAGGTGTTTCTGTAGATACTCATTCTGAGCATTAGTTTTTGATTCACGTTGAGCATCTTCATGGATTTTCTTCATTAGCATCTCATTTTGCCTTATGAGAGCATCAAACTTCTCTTCCAAACTCATGCTAGAACTCATCTTGCTTTTGGATTATGTTTAAGCTCAAACAAGAAACATGTTTGTGATGGAGTCCCCTATAGTCAAGACATGGAAGAAGGTCCTAGGAGTCTAACAGGGTCCAATGCAAGTTCCAAAGTCCAAGCCATCGCTCAAATTCTGGAGAAGAGCCAAACTGTTGCAACTGGGTTAAATAGCCAGAAAATGACCAGTTTTATTCATCTGATTTCTTAAACTACATTGTGGCATAAGTTTGATATTTTTGCATTGTTGGGGTCCCTAAGATGTTAGCTTTCAGGTCCAAGCATTAAAATTCAATCATGTTCAGTTGAAGTGAAGAGATCAAGCCATTTTGTTCAACCTGCCAGTTTTGGTCCAAAACTAGATGGTAAAATGTTTCAGTGGAATTCCCCCACTTAGAAATGATTTAACCCTGATTTCTTTGAAGGGGGTTTGTACACACCCTAAGGATTCTCCACATGGTCTGAAATCGAAATCATGCTCACTTTTGATTCGTGGAAATAAGGTCAGAAAACCGGGCTGTTTTAAGCTTCTAAAACTCGGTTGGAGCTGCTGCGTGTTTTTCCTTCTCGAGTGGGTTTGCTCAGCTTCTTCTCTTCTTGCTTGCTTCAATCACGAGTCTAGCGGCTAGGAACATCACCATTTGCTACTTTGAAGCCTTGGTAAGAGCTTAACCAATGAGGGAAAACAGGAAGAAATATCACCAAGCATTCTAATTGGCCAGCCAAAAAGGGAACATGCTTCAGGGCTTCTTTTCTTTACTTCCTTGCTAGTAAACTGATGTATTAGCTTAATTTAAGTACATTAAAGTTAAGTACATGAATTGTCTTTCTTTCCATTGTATTTTGGTCATAATTAGTTTAGGTTAAGCAAGCATGTAAACTAGGTTAGCCTTAAGCGTATAGATAAGTTTGTTTAAGACGTTTCCTTCATAGGGAGGAAACCTCATTCTAGCTAGTGTGTTGCCTAGGTGGTTGCTTGGTCACGTGTAAGGCCTTAGTAAGGCTCATTTTACAAACAGAACTTGAATATCGAAATACAAAACCAGAATTGAGAGCATTTGCTTTCATTCCCTAAATACTTCACTTGCTTATCCTTAATTTGGTCGATTAAGGTGGTCATCAAGTCTTAACTTCCAATTAGATGGTGTTTCTATATCCTAATTAGAGTTAAGGACCCTAAACTCAAGTTTAGTGGTGAATCTATATCTAAACAAGAGTTTAGTCTATCATTCAACCTAGCATTCATCCACGAGTTCACCTAGACTTTAGCTTCAATTCAGTTTGCTTTGCTTTAGCTTTGAATTTAGGTTTGAGTGTTCATGTTTCCCTTCTAAGATACATTAGTTTGGAATTAAATTGAGAAATGAATCTGGGAAGGTGCAAGGGATACCAGGCCTAGGTGAACCCAAAGCTCTGATACCAAATATGATGGAACTAAGAAGGGAAATCACAAATACTCAAGGCTGATTCCAAAAGCTAAACTAAGCAAGCTGAAACCAATGCTGAGTTTAAGTGAGATCACGATTGAATGAATGAATAAAGGATAATCTAAACCCTCACTTAGATACAGAAACACCACTAAGTTAGAGTTTAGGGACCTTAACTATAATTAGGATACAGAAACACTACCTAATTAAAGTTAAGACCCTACTTGATCAGCACCTTAACCGGCCTAGTTAAGGATAAGCAAGTGAAGTTTTTAAGGGGAAATGAAAGGAAGTGCTCTCTATTTTGGTTTGTATTCAATATTCAAGTTACGTTTACAAAATGGGCGCTTCCAAGGCCTTATACCTCACATCCAAGGCAGAATACTAGCAAAGGAGGTTTCCTCCCTAGGAGGGAAACATCTAATGAAGCTTAGTTAAGCGCTTAGGACTAATCTAGTTTAAAAGCTTGATTAACCTAAGCTAATTACAACCATGATGTAAAGGAAAGCAAGATAAATGATAATACTTAACAATAATACTCCTAATTAAGCTTAATACATCAGTTAGTAAGGAAAAAAGTATAAAAAAGCAGCCACAAAGTAGGGCACTTTTCGGCTGACCAATCCAATTGCAAGGTGGGATTTCTCCCTTTATTCTCTCATTGGCTGACTTAAACTCTTGTTTAGATACAGAATCACCACAAAATGTGGGCTTAGAGTCCTTAACTTTAATTAGGATACAGAAGCACCACCTAATTAGAAGTTTAGACTTTCTTGATCACCACCTTAACCAACCAAATTCAGGATAAGCAAGTGAAGTATTTAGGGAACGAAAGCAAATGTTCTCAATTCTGGTTTTGTGTTTTTGATATTCAAGTTCTGTTTTGCAAAATGAGCCTTACCAAGGTGTTATACACGACCAAGCAACCCCCTAGGCAGCACACTAGCTAAAATGAGGTTTCCTGCTTAGGAAGGAAACATCTTAAACAAGCTTATCTATACGCTTAAGGCTAACCTAGTTCACATGGTTGCTTAACTTAAACTAATTACAACCAGAATACAAAGGAAAGCAAGACAAATGATGTACTTAACTTTAATATACTTAAATTAAGGTAATATATCAGTTTATGATGTACCCCCAAGGGTTAAGCTTAACTCAATTCAAGAGGGAAAGCTAAAACCAAGAAAGCATACAATCAAGCGAAAAGGATAGAAACTAAACCAATCCTTGGAAACAGAAATCACCACCAAAGACTAATCTAGTGAGAAACTAAGCTTGTTCAAGGATACAGAAACATCACCAAGAATAATATTAGTGTTAGTTTTGAGAGTACATAAACACAAGAGGGGGGGTGAATTGTGTGGCCAAATTTTCGCAGTTTTCTGGGAACAGGCTTAGGCCCTGTTTGGACAGGCTGTTTGTAACACGCCCAGAAACTGAAATGCAGCGAAAATAAGTAGAAGAAAAAGGTGAACACAGGATTTTTACTTGGAAACACCTCTAGCCCAACTGAGGCGAAAAACCGCGACCTACCCCTGTAGGATTTTCATACAATTTCACTATACGGGCTAAACACGTTACAAAGTAACCTTCACCATTACAACTTGTAACACACACGTAACTGTCTTCCCCAAGACTAGTTACCCCACGTCCAATAGTCCCCCTTGACTTGGACACACTCAACTAACTTTTAAACAAGAGAGAACAAGATGAACACCTTACTTTTGAATGCTTCCCATAAGCTAGTGTAAGGTACAATTAAGCTCCTAGTATGCCAATTTTGAAAGCTTTATTTTTGCACGCACTTTGGTCGGTTTTCTCTCCAGAAATTTTGCTCATAAAACTCTTGAAAGTTGCTGTGAAAAACCGATGTCTCAATGAGTTGTAGAAAGCAACCTTTTATAGAGAACTTTGAAAGGTAAGACGATTTATCTTCTCATATATTTTTTTCAGATTTAGAAAACAAAATTCGTAAAGGAAATAGAGTCCTTTAGCCGTAAGTAGTGGAGTAACGAGAGTTGAAAAAAAAAATTCCTTAACTGCTTGAGTAAGGCGGTAGTTCTTAGCCACAAGGACTCAACCACTAGCCCATGATTTTCTCAATAGACTTATCCACTTGCCAAAAATTAGAGATTCTTTTAATTTCAAAAAGATCTTGCAGATCCCCTTAGTTAAAGATAACCGTTTGGGGTTAAAATACTCCACAGAAAATCTTGTTTGCAAGTCTCGGAGATGCTGCCCAAAATCAGAGAGAGAATCGTGTAAAACCATTTTTCGCAGCTTTGGCTTGAAAACACCTTGAACACCTTGTTCTCAGAACTGTTCTGAGACAGTGTTCTGAAATTATTTTCAAAGAGAAAACCATTTCAAAGTGAATGTTAAATCAAGACTTTCTAATTGGCATATTAACAAGAATCTAATAAAATAAAAACCATAGCAAAACAAAGACCCTTGTTGAATCAACCAGACATCTTGTAGAAACTTAGCTTGCTGCTCCAAACACTCCTAAGAGCTATTCTTAAGGTTGTTCTGAAGTTCTGGAGAGTCTTTCCAGCCAACTGATGTTGAGCACCTGTTCTTAAGACCTGTTCTTGGAGCATTGTTAACCAAGCAATTTCGAAGTATTCAATATTTGGAACCTGTTCAATCAACACACTCAAGTATATATTACATTTGTGTTTGTTATCATCAAAACCTTACATTACATAAGGATAGGGTCAACAATTTTCCCCTTTTTGATGATGACAAACCAAATGACCATATTGACATAAAAGGCGAAAACAAGTTAGTGCCAAACAGTCAAGCCATAGAAGAGAAAAAATTTTAAGAAGTCAACTTAAGCCAAGTCAAACCAAATCAACCATGATGGTCATGCCCATCTTCCCCCTTTGGACATCATCGAAAAAGGGTGGTCAGATCAAACAGGTGAAAACAGGGTGTTTGCAATCACCACCACTTGGGTAAGGGAGGAAAAACAACCAGCGATACACTCAAGTATATGGTACGGTAATGATATTGGTCATCCGAGTCACGCACAAACAAGCAACAATAAGAAACAAGCAAGGCAGATCATGAAAATATAACCAACCAAGATTAGGATAACCACAATTTATCAGACCGTGCAAGACAAGCAGTTTAGAACAGTGTTGAGAACAGGTTGAAAAACAAGGGAAGACAGAACAGGGAAGGGATCAGGGGGTAGAGCTGATTCAGGGAAGAGGAGAAGAGATTTTGGCGGTGAGGACGAAAAGAATCGATATTAGATCCTCATGGCGCTTGGCATTGAGAACCTTCTCCTCAGCAAGAGCAGCTTTAACCTCAGTGAGCTCGGTCTTCAACCGGGATTGATCCAGTAGCAAGGCATCAGCAGAAGGCTCACTGGAGGAAGAACCGGGAACAGGGGGAAAGGGTGTTCTAGACCCCTATTCCGAAGCTACGTGGGCTCCTTTGACCAATTTGAACCCGCACCCCATTAGAGTGTTATTCCCTATTTCATCAACCATCTGCACCCCCACTTTTTTCTGAAGAGAAATCCCAAAGTGCTCAAACACAAGAGTCAGCAAGAAACCATACCCCAGATCATGTTCTCTTGAGGTGTTCGCAATCCTGGAGATATGGCGAATCATGATTGCTGGGAGATTAATTTGCTCTCCTCTATCCATAAGGTCAATAAAACATTGATCCATAGCATCCGCGAGATTGTTGCCTTGACCTCTAGGGATGATATTCTTAATAATGAACTAAAAGAGTAATTGATGAAGAGAAGTCATGTCACCTTTTTTGACGGACTGGGGGGTTTTCAACCTTGTTTGTTGGCTCAGTGTTTGAGTTAATTGCATCAGCCAAGCTGTCCCAAGCACGGTCTTGTCCGCCCGGACATACACATCGAAACCCTCAGCAGGAACACCCAAAATTGCACCTAGATCTTTGGCATTGAATTTCAGTTTCTTCCCATTAACTTCACTTGTCACCACAACATTGGTGACATTGCAATTCACATAAAAGTTGGTCAAATCTGGGACAGAATACCCCAGGCAGGTGTTTGCAAATAGTTTTAGCCACCCCTGGGCCCTGAGCCTAGCCAGGAACACCTGCAGGACCTATTCCTGAAACTATGGCACTTTCACAATTTTGCCCCGCACCACACTTCTCTGAAGAAATTGGGCCAATTTTGAAGTTGTGGGTGCTGCCTTCTTTGCCTTTTTAGAGCTGGGGAGAATCTTGGGTTTTTAGGGTTTTGGGTTTGAGAGAGAGATTTTTTGGTGGCTGATGAGTGAAGTGTGTGGGCGAGGGAGCTAAAGAGTCGACTGGCTTTCAACCGAAAATGAAGAGCATTAAGTCTCCAAGTCGCGCACACTTCGGGGAAAAAAATTTTCTCAACAACTGAATTAACTACCTGATTTGTACACGTTTGACAAACAGTTGCCATACCTGTTCTTGGTGCTTGTTCCTGCGATCAGTTGTTCAGTAACATAGGACAATAAGGGCAATATCATCAGACCTCAACGATTATCAGCAGGTTGTAATCCACACATGTGCTAATTTTGACACAAAAGTTGACTACATCCAATGAATGAAAATGTTTGACCTGAAAAACCTTTTACCTAGACAAGCATTGGGGGTTAATGGAGCATGCTCAAGTTGTTTTAATTAGACCCAATTCCAGTATGTTCTTCTCAAACTGTTCTCTATTCAGTGCCTCGGTAAAAATATCAGCAATTTATTTATTAGTGGCACAATAATTCATTGAAACCTAGCCCTTTTCAACATTGTCTCTCAAAAAGTGATGACGAATGTCAATATGTTTAGTCCTTTTACGTTGACATGGGTTTTTGAAACATTAATTGCAGTTGTATTATCCCAAAAAATGGGAATGCATCCCGTGTCAACACAAAAGTCTTTGAGTTGTTGCCTTATCCACAGCACTTGAGCACAGCAAGAAGCAGCTGTAACATATTCAGCTTCTGCTGTGGACATGGCAACTGAGTGTTGTTTCTTGGTTGCCCAAGATACCAAACAGGGTCCAAGAAAATGAGCCATACCTGAGGTGCTTTTACTATCAACCAAAAAGCCTGCATAGTCAGCATCAGCATAACCAACAAGGTTAAAGTTGCATCCTTTAGGATACTATAAAGCCAAATCAGGTGTATGTTTTAAATATCTAAAGATCCGTTTAACAGCCTTTAAATGAGATTCTTTAGGCTCAAACTGAAAACGGGCACACAAACCAACACTAAAAACAATATCAGGTCTACTAGCAGTTAGGTAAAGAAGCGACCCTATCATGCCCCTATAATATTTGTCCTCGACTGAGCGACTCCCATAATCCATTTCCAACCTGGTTGAAGGAGAAATGGGAGTATCAATGGGCTTGGTCGATTCCATTCCAAATCGCTTAAGTAATTCCTTGACATATTTTTGTTGATGTATCATGGTGCCATTTGAAGTTTGTTTGATTTGCAAGCCTAAGAAAAACTTAAGCTCACCCATCATGCTCATTTCAAACTCACTCCTCATCATTTTTGAAAACTCTTCACATAAATCATTGTGTGTTGCACCAAATATAATGTCATCGACATATACTTGAATAATCAACAAATGTTCCCCCTTAGATTTTAGAAACAAGGTGTTATCAACCTTGCCTCTTCTAAAACTATTTTCCAATAAAAAGTTTGACAAGCGTTCATACCAAGCTCTAGGAGCTTGTTTTAAACCATAATGTGCTTTGTCAAGTTTAAAAACATGGTTAGGAAATTCTTTATTTTCAAAACCAGGGGGTTGCATCACATACACCTCTTCTTTAAGGTATCCGTTGAGGAATGCACTTTTGACATCCATCTTATATAACTTTATTTCCATGTGAGTTGCAAAGGCTACCAAAATGCGGATAGCCTCAATCCTTGCAACGGGTGCAAAGGTTTCCTCATAATCAATGCCCTCTTCTTGGTTGTAGCCTTGAACCACCAGCCGGGCCTTGTTCCTAGTGACTGTTCCGAACTCATGAAGCTTGTTCCGGAACACCCACTTGGTGCCAATGATTGATCTATCCTCTGGCCGCGGTACAGGGTGCCATACCTTGTTCCTTTCAAACTGATGAAGCTCCTCTTGCGTTGCTGTGACCCAGTCTGAATCTTTAAGAGCTTCATTAACATTTTTTGGCTCAATATTAGAGAGAAAAGCATAAAAAGCACAGAAATTTTTAAGCCTGGATCTGGTTTGCACTCCTGTATTAATGTAAGACAGAATTTGATCAAGAGGGTGCGAACTTTGGTGCTTCCATGGTCGTGGAGTAAATGGATCCATAGACACGCTTTCTATTCTTGCTGGAATACTAGGTGAAATAGGTTCAGGAACTGTTTCCGAGCCTGTTCTAGAGCCTGTTTCCCGGCCTATTCGAAAAGAATTAGGCTGGTTTTAATCCAAACTCGGTTCAGCAGAGCTTCCCCCTGTCTGGTTCAGACCTTGCCCACCTTCCAAGGAAACAACTCCAGGCCCTGATCCATCCTCAGGATTCTTACCTTTCTCATGTTTGAGCAACAAATCTTTTCTAACAAGACCCAGTTCGTAATCATCTTCCTGTGCATCATTCTCAATTAGAGAGTTTGTTTCATCAAATAGCACATGCACACTCTCCTCAACACACAAGGTTCGCTTATTGAACACTTTGTATGCCTTACTGTGTGAGGAGTAACCAAGAAGTATTGCCTCATCACTCCTTGGATCAAACTTTCCTAAGGCATCTTTCCCATTATTATGCACAAAACATCTACAACCAAATACTCTTAAATGGATAATATTGGGTTTTCTACCCTTGAGAAGTTCATAAGGAGTTTTGTTAAGGATATGTCTAATCATGCATCTATTTATAATGTAACATGATGTGTTTAAAACTTCTGCCCAAAAGTTTCTAGGAAGACCACTAGCAATGAGCATTCTTCTAGTCATGTCTTCTAGAGTACGATTTTTACGCTCTACCACCCCGTTCTGCTGGGGTGTTCTTGGAGCTGAAAAATTATGATCAACACCATGCTCATTACAATAGTCAATAAAGCTCGAATTTTCAAATTCTATACCATGATCAGACCTTAAGCAAATCAATGAGTGTCCCACTCTCTTTTCAATCTTTTTAAGAAATGCAAGAAATTTCTCAAATGTTTCATCTTTAGAAGCCAAAAACAAGGTCCAAGTGAAACGAGAGTATTCATCCACTACAACAAGCACATACCTCTTCCCACCTCCACTTGTGATCCTCATAGGACCACATAAATTGACATGTAACATTTCGAGAGGTCGGGTAGTGCTAACACAATTTTTCAATTTAAAAGAATTTCTGACTTGTTTTCCCCTAGCACAAGCGTTACATACCTTGACATCATTGTATTTGAGGGAAGGTAAGTCGACGACTAGATCTTTGGAAACCAATTTGTTCAAAAGAGAGAGACTTGCACGACCTAGTCTCTTGTGCCAAAGCATAACATCATCATTCAAAGCACTTAAACAAGTTAGATTATTTTGGGGAAGAGAAGAAATACGCACTTTATAAACATGTTTGTGTCGCTTCCCCCTCAACCCGACATCTCCTGTGTTCATATTAACAACCAAGCAACGTGTTGGAGAAAACACTACTAGGTTGTCTTTGTCACACAGTTGGGACACACTTAGTAAATTATGTTTTAATCCATCTACAAGATATACATTGTCAATAGAATGGGAGAGTGACTCACCTATCTTACCTAATTCGACAATTGTCCCGGACTTGCCGTTACCAAATGCCACACTCCCTCCTTCTGAGGCTGTAAGTGAGAGGAAGTTAGATTTCTCACCAGTCATATGCCTTGAACACCCGCTGTCAACATACCACAGCTGACTGTTCCCTGGGTTGTTTGCTGGGTTGTTCCCTCTCACTTTAGCCTGCAAAACAAATTAGGGGTTAGTTTTGGGAACCCAGATCCACTTGGGTCCCATTCCCTTAGACATGCAAATCTCATCTTTTCTAACCCATATTTGTTTTACATATATCATATTTCTTTCAATGGCATACTTTCTTATAGGACACGCATACCGATAATGCCCTGTTTTACCACAATGAAAACAAACAATATTTTCAGGTAATCCCACATATTTCCTATTAACAGGGTAAACGATGCACTTAGTCACAAAGCCTAATCCTTTTTTGCCTCGGTTAAAGTGAGTGTTCAGCCAATTCAGCGCCTGTGAGGACTTGTTCCAGCGCCTGTTTGCAATAAGGTTTGATTCTACTTGTTTTAATTTTTCAAGCAATTTACTGTTCTCAATAAGTGGGGATTCAACCTTCTGTTTCAGGTCAAGGGACTCATTTTCAAGCCTAGTGAAGTCAGTAGCAAAAGCTTCTTCTTTCATACTTAAGGTCTCTTTGGACTTATTGAGGTCTTCATGCAAAACAATGTTCTTCATATCAATTTCAATTTTTTCACTTTTAAGGATTTTGTTTTCATGCTCTAATTTTCTAATATCCCCTTTTAACTCAGAGCATGCATTCTTTAACATGCAATTTTCAGAGTTAATAGCATCACACTCATCCATCAAAGTCAGTAATAACTCTTCAAGGTTTTCTTTATTTAAACCACGTACCTTATCCTTAAGTTGAGCTAAGCTGTCCAGAGGCTCATCATCTGAGTCAGAGTCACTTCTGGCCATAAGAGCTACAGCAGCATCTTCTTCTTCAGTCCCTTCCTCGTCCTCGGTAGAATCACCCCAAGCTGCAAGCATTGCCTTTGAAAAACGCCTAGTAGAACTGTTTCCACCCTGTTTCCTGCCTTGTTTCCTGAGCTGTTCGGGCTCTTGTTCCTCTTTCAGCAATGGCCAGTTTTTCACAATGTGGTCATGTTTACCACATTTGAAACACCCAAAGAACTGTTCCCCATCAATGTTCCTGGACCTGTTGTAGTTTTTCTTTTTAGAATTTTCCTTGGCCTTCTTGAAAAACTTCTTGAATTTTTGGGTGATCATAGCCATTTCTTCCTCATCAAGGTCCGAGCTGTCCTCCTCCAAGACCTTTAGAGTAATGCCTCAGTCCTTCTTGGTCTCCTCTTGAGAATTCCTCCTAGGCTCATAGGTTTGGAGATTGCCAATAAGCTCATCTAGGGTAATCTTTTTCAAGTCCTTGGCCTCTTGAATAGCCGTGACTTTTGCTTCCCAAGAATGAGGTAAAAACCTTAGGATCTTCCTCACCAACTCCTCAGTGGTGAAGGACTTTCCCAATGATTTTAACTCATTTGTTATATGGGTGAAACGGGTATACATATCCATCACCATTTCATGATCACCCATTTCAAACAATTCTTATTTTCTCATAGGTAACTCAATGCGTGATTGCTTCACTTGATTTGTGCCTTCATGAGCAACTTGAAGGGCGTCCGATATGTCCTTGGCTGACTCGCACTCATAAATGGAAGTGTACTCATCCGGTCCAATACCAAAATACAAGAGTTTTTTGGCTTTGGCGTTTTTCTCCATCATCTTGAAGTCTTCGGCATTGAACTCTTCAGGCTTTTTGGGAACTTTACTTCCATCTTTGATCACTTTTGTGGGAATGAGTGGTCCACTCTTGATAAGCATCCATAACTCGTAGTCCTTAGCTTGAATGTAGTTTTCGATTCTATTCTTCCACCAACTATAATGTTGACCATTAAGGTATGGTGGTCGAGTTATGGATTGCCCCTCAAGTATGCCATTGGGTGTACTCATGTTTAGTATCTCTCAAGATGTTAATCTTTCTAATGAGAACCTGCTCTGATACCACTTGTTAGTTTTGAGAGTACACAAACACAAGAGGGAGGGGGGTGAATTGTGTTGCCAAATTTTCGCAGTTTTCTGGGAACAGGCCTAGGCCCTGTTTGGACAGGCTGTTTGTAACACGCCCAGAAACTGAAATGCAGCGAAAATAAGTAGAAGAAAAAGGTGAACACAGGATTTTTACGTGGAAACACCTCTAGCCCAACTGAGGCGAAAAACCACGACCTACCCCTGTAGGATTTTCACACAATTTCACTATACGGGCTAAACACGTTACAAAGTAACCTTCACCGTTACAATTTGTAACACACATGTAACTGTCTTCCCCAAGACTAGTTACCCTACGTCCAATAGTCCCCTTGACTTGGACACACTCAACTAACTTTTAAACAAGAGAGAACAAGATGAACACCTTACTTTTGAATGCTTCCCATAAGCTAGTGTAAGGTACAATTAAGCTCCTAGTATGCCAATTTTGAAAGCTTTATTTTTGCACACACTTTGGTCGGTTTTCTCTCCAGAAATTTTGCTCATAAAACTCTTGAAAGTTGCTGTGAAAAACCGATGTCTCAATGAGTTGTAGAAAGCAACCTTTTATAGAGAACTTTGAAATGTAAGATGATTTATCTTCTCATATATTTTTTTCAGATTTGGAAAACAAAATCCCTAAAGGAAATAGAGTCCTTTAGCTGCAAGTAGTGGAGTAACGAGAGTTGAAAAAAAAAATTCCTTAACTGCTTGAGTAAGGCGGTAGTTCTCAGCCACAAGGACTCAACCACTAGCCCATGATTTTCTCAACAGACTTATCCACTTGCCAAAAATTAGAGATTCTTTTAATTTCAAAAAGATCTTGCAGATCCCCTTAGTTAAAGATAACCGTTTGGGGTTAAAATACTCCACATAAAATCTTGTTTGCAAGTCTCGAAGATGCTGCCCAAAATCAGAGAGAGAATCGTGTAAAACTATTTTTCGCAGCTTTGGCTTGAAAACACCTTGAACACCTTGTTCTCAAAGCTGTTCTGAGACAGTGTTCTGAAATTATTTTCAAAGAGAAAAACCATTTCAAAGTGAATGTTAAATCAAGACTTTCTAATTGGCATATTAACAAGAATCTAACAAAATAAAAACCATAGCAAAACAAAGACTCTTGTTGAATCAACCATACATCTTGTAGAAACTTAACTTGGTACTCCAAACACTCCTAAGAGCTGTTCTTAAGGTTGTTTTGAAGTTCTGGAGAGTCTTTCCCGCCAACTGATCTTGAGTACCTGTTCTTAAGACCTGTTCTTTGAGCATTGTTAACCAAGCAATTTCAAAGAATTCAATATTTGGAACCTGTTCAATCAACACACTCAAGTATATATTACATTTGTGTTTGTTATCATCAAAACCTTACATTACATAAGGATAGGGTCAAGAATTAGGGCCCTTAAGCTTAATTAGGATACAATTATCACCACCTAATCAAGGCTTAAGACTCACTTGATCAACACTCTAACCGGCCTAGTTAAAGATAAGCAAGTTAAGTGTTTAAATGAAATAAGAGCAATGCTCTCACTTCTCTTTCAATTTCAAGGATAATAAGCTGAGTACAAAATGAGCCTTCTAAAGGGCTTGAATAAACGTCCTAAGGCAGCTAGGGGGCTTAGGAGGTTTCCTTCCTAAGGAGGAAACCTTTAACTTAACTTAGTATAGCTTTAAACCTTCTGTAGCAACACTGGTTACAATCAAGCATGATTAAACTAAGATAATTACATCTTTATGCATCAAAATAAGCTAGATTACAAAGATTGTAATCATCCTAAGAAAGTAAGCAAGCAAGCATGCAACTCCCCTTATGTGAGCGAAAAGCAAAAAGCTGGCTTATTCCCTCTGTGCTTTACGGCTAGCCAATGAGAGAGTTTAGCCTTTCTTCGATTGTTTCTCATTGGTTCTTCAATTGGTTGCTCCATGATTGTGTCAAAGACTTCTTTCATTTTCATATCAAGCTGCTTGGATGAAAATGGGTGGCTGGAAAGACATCAACCACCAAATGCATCAATTAGGTGCAACCTGGCAAAATACTACAATTTGCAAGCTTGGTTTGGACGCCACCTTTCACATGGAAAACATGGGCATGATTTGGATTTCCATACATGGTTGGAAAGCTCAGGATGTCTTCTAATGCCTCCAGGTGGAATCACACGTTTTGGAGATCATTTGACAGCCCAAACCTTCAGAACACTCAAACTTGTCTAAACCGGGTTCCAGCCTGCACTGTTTGCAAAAATGATCTGGTTCTTCAACTTCCTCATGACTTAAGTTGAATTTCTCAATTGGGCCAGGTATATAACATCTTGTCCAACCAAAATATGTAAAAATATCAGACTTAAACCTAAAATAAGTCTAAGGAATGCAATGCACAAAACCAGACTCGCTCTGTCTCAACCGGACAGTTTAGACAGTTTGGATTTAAAGACTGATTTGGATGGGCAAACGAAGCCCAAATGAGCTGAACCTTGTTTTGATGGAAACCTAACTTCTTGAAATTCAAACCCATCGAAAAATATTTGACTTAAACCACATAGAGGCCTAAGGAATTAGGCTCACAAAAACAAGGTATGTTGCTGGCCTGAACCCAAGACCTTCTGTTTCAAGTGCCTTGATAGTTTGGACAGAAATACTTAAGTTAAAACTGATTTAATTGCATAATTAAGTTTATTAAGATGTCAATAAACTCTTTTAGCAAAGAAATCAAAGTTAAGTTAAGTTTAAGTTGATGAATCAACTTAAACATGAAACAGGTTCAAAAATGGTTAGGGCTAATTGAGGATTGCATGGGCTGATATCCATCATCCTCCCCTTATTAGAAAAAATTTGTCCTTAAATTTAAGCCATTAAATGTAGCTGAAATAACACCGACCACTAGGCTAAACTAGGAAACAAGAGAGGTCTTATAATCCTCCTAAACACAAACATTCAGCTTACAAAGTCAAATTAGAAGCTAAACTAGGCTAAAACTCAAAAATCAAAACAACACAAAAACGGTTAGATCAACCATGGTTTAACACATCTTCATTGTTGATCTTGAGGCTTAGGTGTCGACCTTGGGAGCTTAGGAGACTTCAAACAGCAACTTGGCACTCTAATCTAGCCATTTGCGAGTGGATTAGTACTTTGATTGAAGCAATCACCTCAAAGGACAAAAGGACACTCAGCTATTTGCACCCAGGGTGAAAGGGATTTTTTTCCCTAACTTTGCTGGTTAATAGCTCCTCATGTGTGTAATTTGGCTGCATTTTTTTATGGCCACTTGATAATATTTTTAATGTACTTTCAATCCATAAAATTTTCAATCCAAATGGAGGAGCTTTGGTCGTCCAAACAGACCCATTTCCAGAACTGGGCAGAATTGAAACAGTTTTGAGCACTTGACTTCAACAACTGATTTGAGGTAGCAAATGACCTCCAACTGACTTGCAACTAGTCTTATTGGAAAGAACACATATTAAAATTAAAGTTAGGCCTCCTACATCCCAATCATATCCATTGGAAGGTCACGTAAAAAGGTGCACAAAAACAGCTTGTGCACGGGCTGAAAACAGGATGAAGGCTGAAAATGACTAAGGCAAACTAGGCATGTTTTTTGCACTTTAGCCATTGAGTCCGATTGTCTTGGACCTCCTTGAGGGTAGGAGTCATGGTCATGGGTGTATCTCCATCATCATCCCCTTGTTGAGGAGAATTTGCCCTCAAATTGTCCTTGAACTCATGGTGTGACCTTAAGAAGTAGCTCTTTAACAGTGAGAAGCAAGTCCGAATGCTCTTGGTTCTTTTGGGGCTTAATTTTGTGGAGTTGGGATGGGCTTAGGGGGACAAGTGTGATCTTCTCTCCATCCTTTTGAAAGGTATAAGTATTCAAATAGCCATCATGCATCACCTTGCAGTCAAACAAGCATGGCCTTCCCAACAAAAGATGACATGCATCCATGGGGATGATGTCGCACCACAACTCAGCTTGGTAATTTTTACCAATGGAAAATGAAATCGAGCACCTCGAATTTACTTGCAATCCTTTACGTTGATTGAGCCATTGGATGTTGTAAGGATGGGGGTGAGCTGTGGCTTGGAGATTGAGTTTCTTCACTATGCTAAGTGAGGCTACGTTCGCACAACTGCCACCATCGATAATCAAGCAGCACACTTGGCCATGGACCATGCACCTTACGTGAAATAGGTCTTCCCTTTGGTCCTCCTTGTCTCCTTTATGGCTACTCAAGGCACTCCTCAACACAAGTAACTCTCCTTCGTCCGCCTCCACCGTGACCTCCTCCATGAAATACACCTCCTTCTCCTCCTCCTGCTTTTCCTCCTTAGTCACTTCCCATTCGGCCAAGGAGAAGACTCTCCTATTTGGACATTCCGAGGCTATGTGGCCTAGACCTTAACACTTAAAACATCTCCTTGTGTTCAAGGTTGTGGGGCTTGGAGGGGTTCGGCTCTTTTGAGGAGCTTGGTTCTTTTGTGTGGTGGGAGGGGTTGGACCCATGGGTTTAGAAGGTGGGAAAAAGCTTCCCTTGTTGAAAGGTTGGCTCTCGGGAGAGGGTTCGGGAAAGTCTCTTTTGAGGGGCTTGGCTTTCTTTTATTGTTCAACCTTGTCGACTAAAACACAAACCTCATCAATGGTTGAATATTGTTGCAACTCCACAATATGAGCATACTTAGGATCAAGACCACCAAAATATCTCACAATAGTTTGATCTTCGGCCTCTTGAAGATCACACTTGATCAAGAGCTTTTCAAACTCTCTGGTATACTCCTCCACACTCATACTTCCTTGGGTAAGGTTGTGAAGTAGAGAGTAGCTATCTTGGAGGTAGGATGAGGGTAGAAACCGATCTTTCAACTTGGATTTCATCTTCTCCCAAGTTCTAATCTTGCCCTTTCTTTTCCTCACTCTTTTGGCACATAAATTTGCCCACCAAAGAGAGGCATACTTACGCAACCTAAGGGCAACTAGCTTCACTTTTTTGTCCTCTGGGATCTCCTTATAACAAACACTCGTTCAACGGTTTGGAGCCACTCTATGAACTCATCAGGATCTAACCTTCCTTCAAACTCCGGAACCTCAACTTTGATGTCACCAAAGTTTGATGGATTCCTTCTTTGTCTTCTTGGCCTCAAGAAAGGCTCATCATCACTTGAAGATTCAATGTGATGGCTTGCTTCAAGAGCTTCTTCCTCTTGGGTTGAACCCGATGTGCTTGATGATCTTGAGCTACGAAGAGCCTTCTTCTTTTGTTTCATGGATTCACCAAGTTGGCACTTCAAACACTCATTTTGGCCCTTGATTTATTTATTTTGTAACCTCAATGACTCGTAATCCTTCATGACGGCTTCAAACTTTTCTTCTAGAGAGGTTCTAGTAGACATCTTGGCTCTTGAATGAAAGATGGTGTTGTTTTGGCATGGAGAGAGTGAGGCACGGCCGTACTCAGTAGCACGGTTTGGTCGTGCTGATGCGCTGCACTGGAATGGCAAGGTAAAGCTGGGCACGGTCGTGTCCCAGTAGCACGGTGTGGTTGTGCTAAGTTTCTGCATGGGCACTGTTTGAAAACAGCCGGTTGGGTTTGTGTTTGGGGAATGCGTTTGGGTTGCGTTTTTTTTTGTGGAATGTGGGGACGAACACCAAGCAAGGAGAAACTTGCTCTAATACCAAATATGATGTATATTTTTGGGGGCAATCAAAGCAAACCAAATCAGAATGTAAAGAGAACAAATGGATTCAGGCTTCTTTGTAAATACAAACTCAAACTAGGATAGTTTTGTGATTGGAACCGAATCTAGCACCTCACTTGGATACAGGAACACCACCAAGGTTTATGCTGGGGCCCTCAACAACCTCTTGCACACAGAAACACCACCAAGAAGAAGTCAAGACTCTTGCTAAACACTACCTGGCCAAAGATAAAGATAAGCTAGAAGAGAGATTGAGTCTGATTCTCTTGGACCTCTTTGAGGGTAGGTAATCATGGTCATGGGTGGATCTCCATCAGGAAGATATCCATTTATGGGTTTTCTTTGTGTTTGAGGGGAGTGGACTATTTGAGTTGAGTGAGGGTGATCTTCTTATGGTTCTTTGTGATGGTATAGGTGTTCATACGACCATCATGCATGACCCTCCTATCAAAGAGCCAAGGTCGACCCAACAAGACATGGAAAGCATCCATTGGCACAATGTCACACCAAATCTCATCTATTTAAGTCTTCCCAATGCTTAAAGATAAGAGACACCGAGAAGAGATTTGCAAACCATTGCTTTGGTTAAGCCATTGCATGGTGTATAGCTTTGGGTGGGGGGTCACCGAGAGCTTGAGTTTGTCCACCATGGATTGTGAGGCCACATTTTCACAACTCCCCCCATCAATGATAAGGGAGCACACCTTGACACCTACAATGCACTTTGTATGGAAGATGGACTCTCTTTGTTCAAGCTCATCTTGGGAAGCTAGGCCACTTAAGGCCCTTCGAATAACCAAAAGTTCCCCTTCATCCGGACCTTCTTCAACCTCCTCTAGACACTCATTCGAGTCCAACTCTTTCTCCTCTCCCTCCTCTCCCTCAAGCTCCTCAAAGGAAGCTTGAAATTCAGCCAAGGTGATAATTCTCTTCTTTGGGCATTCGGATGCAATGTGCCCTAGTCCTTGACATCGAAAACCTCTTCTTCTATCTTCCGATTTGGGAGGGTTTCTTTGAGGTGTGTTTTGGGCATTTGGGGGATTTGGTTGTGGAGGTGGTGGAGCTTGTGGTCTAGGAGTTGTGTTTGGGGGGTCTTTGAAAAGGGTAAGTTCGAGGAGGAGGCTTGGACACAATCCCTTTCCCCTTGGCTTTCCAGCATTGTTCAACTTTGTATGCAAGGGAACTAAGCTTATCAAGAGAGGAGTAAGGATCTAGCTCAATGACATGGGCAATTTGATCATCCAAACCACTCAAATACATCACAAGAGTTTGGGTTTCATCTTCCTTCAAGTCATATTTCAAGAGGAGTTGTTCAAACTCTCTAGTATATTCTTCTACACTCTTGGTTTCTTATTTGAGGTTATAGAATTTGAGGTAGTTATCATAGAGGTAGTGGGTGGGTAGGAATTTTGCCTTGAGTTTATCCCTCATGTGAGCCCAAGTACAGATTTTTCCCTTTCCCTTCCTTGCCCTCTTGGTCATTAAGTTAGCCCACCAAATTGAAGCATATTTGCGATACTTAAGGGCTACAAGTTTTACCTTTTTCTCATTCGGGATGTCTTTGTAGTCGAAGACTCTCTCAATCGTCCGAAGCTAATCTAGAAACAAGTCGGGGTTTGGATGGCCTTCAAACTCGGGTATATCAACCTTGAAATCAAGATTGCCACCTCCACTAGGTCAAAATGGTCTTCCTCCTTGACCTTCTTCACTAGAAGACTCATGGGGATAGCTTTCTTCTTCCTCAAGATCAATCCGAGGGCCTTGTTCCGTGGGAATTTTAGAGTTCCTCAAGCTCCTTCTCTTCTCTTCTAGGAGTTGGCCAAGTTGGGTTTGGAGGTACTTGACCTTGGCCTCCAATTCAGCCTTCCCCTTAAGGACGGTCTTTGCAACTTGTTCCAGGGTGAGGCTGAAGATATGGTTGTAATAGAGTAGGAGATATAGTGTTTTGGTTTTGTAAGCGAAGAGCACGGTCGTGCTAGGAGGCATAGCCTGGCCGTGCTAGGCTGCTAAAATAGAGTAAGTGTGCTAGGAAGGAGGCACAGTCGTGTCGTGGGGCACGGGGTACCCGTGCTGAGGTGCTGTCCGTGGCACAGTAGGAAATGTGGAAGGGAGAGAAATTGAGATGTGATTAAGGGTGTTTGTGGCTTAGTGTTTGGGAACATCTTTGAGGGTGGAAGCAAGATCAGGAGGGTAGCCAAGGCTCTGATACCACTTGATGTATCTCACCTTGCACTTGCCAAGAGAGTAAGTGCGAGGAAGATTCGGATGTGAGAATGAGAAGGGGAAAAAGAGGATAACACAAGCGCCTTCAAGAGATGATCCAATGGAGCCACTCTTGTTGAACACTAGGGAATCTCCTTAGATCAATTAGGATACAAAATCACCACCTAATTGAGATAAAGAGACCTAGACACCACTTAAGTTGCCAAGCTTAACATATAGAACTAGGAATTTGGGAGAGGCAATGCTCAAGTTCGTATTCAATTTGACAAAAGACCCTTGCAAATGGAAGAGAGGGGGTATTCATAGCCCTAAACCTCCCTTACACTCGGCCAAGGTTGCATACAAGCTAATTTGTGACTAAATGACTAGGCCTAAGCTAGCTTACAAGTACAAAGTTGATAAAACAAGAGATTTAGCCTAACCTTGACACCTCACTAGCTTAATAATCTCCAAATTGAGGTGTCAAGCATCTAAATCACCTAAGTACAGCAGCTTAGGGCCTTGAACCTGCAACTATTATAAGAGTACACTCAAAAACCAAGGTGGCAGCCGGTTATACCTAAAAACCGGGTAAAGGAATTTTCTCCCTTCTTTGGCTGGATAAAAGCAGCACAAGCTGGTCCCTTAGCTCAACTTTGGGGCCATGATTTGATAAATATTTAGATTCTTTTTCATGCCCTAAAGTTTGACAAAATTTGAAGCTAAGTAGGCCAACCAAACAGACCCTTCTTTCGAACTAGGTTGTGCACTATCTTCGATTTTTGGCTTGGTTGGCTGACGAAATGAACTCCAAATGCCTTGAAAAAGGTCTTGTTGGAAAGCTAAGATCTCAAGCTTTAAGGGAGTGGTGTGTGCAGGGAATTCCCCCTCTACATTTTGCTCCTACAGAGAAGCAAAACCGGGCCAGAAACGGTATGAACTGGGCAGTCCATCTTCCTCTTTGTACAAGTGGTTTCTAACCATGGCATGAACTTCCTTGACAATCTTGGACTCCCTAACAGGGGGTGGATCATTGGCAAGGGTTATGGAATGATTGGCTGGATGGTCCCCATCAATAACACTTAGTAGCACATGCCTCAAAGGGTAATGCCTAGTGGCGCATGCCTCAAAGGGATACTTGTCAATCCAAATTTTATTTCATCTTTTGTTCTTTTTCTCTTCTTTGTTCATAATTAATTTTTTTCTTTTCCTCTTTTTTCGAAAGTGGTAAAAACCAAAGTAATCGTGTCACAAGCAAGTGGAAGAACCATTCATGGAACCCTAAGGCCTGAAGATAATAATGAAGGAATAAACAACGATTGGATAACACAATCTATAATGAACAATTGGGGTTAGAATTAAGGCTTAGAATGACACATTGAGCCCGGAGACCTATCATGCACATCCTACTTACATACAAGCTAATAGCCAAATCACAGAGGATTCAAGCTAGTCAGAAAGAGTATAAATGTCCCCAAGAACAAAAAAATCTTCGATATTTTCGAAAAATGGGCACCTTACCCCCACAGCAAAATCTCACAATGTCCTTATTATGGGAACTACGACGCTAAAAAGCAATCACATTAGCTATACCACCATAAAACCAAATGAAATCACAAATATATACAAACTAGGGCACGATGAAAATCAAAAGCAAAACTAAAAACAAACACAAAATCACCAAAATCAAAATCTCAAAAGAAAAGCAAAAACAAAACTAACTATAAAACAAACCAAACCACTAAATGACCCAAATCAACACCAAACCAAAACAAAATAAAACCCAAACACAAAAGCAAAAAGCAAAATAACTAAATAAAGAAAAATAAAAATCGAAACCTAGCAAAAGAAAACAAAACCAATCAAGACCAAAACAAACATAATTACCAAAAATAGAAACAAAACCAAACCAAGGACTTACTAAACACCAACCTAAATCAAAAGAAACCTAAAACAAAACAAAATACAAAATAAAGAAAAGCCAAATACAAAACAAAAACACCAAAAAGGAAACAAAAAGAAACTATTAAACAAAAATAAAACTAAAGGAAAACCAAAACTCACCAAACTAAAGAAAAAAGACACCAAGCCGAGGGGACAAAACACAAGTTCAAGGAAACCAAACAATGAAACTAGAACATAGACAAAGACAATCGTAGATATTCACAATTATCAAGTATTCACAAAACAATAACACGATCAAGGGTGATCATAGCCAACACGGCTCAACAAATCCCAAAGTGCCCCTCAAGATTGATCGCTTGTATGTTGACAGTCCTAAGTGTCCACAACTATGTACGAAAAGAATAAGAGAGAAATGTTAGAACGATCCTACTAGGTCAGGTGCAAAGGTACACCTAAGGTGTACCTTTGGACATCCACTTAGCTAGAGGTCTTTGGAGCATCAGCCACTCTATATTAAGCTGAAAAATGCTGCTCAAATCAAAACTCACTAAAGCACGTAGTAGCTTATCAAACAAAGAAGCCCAACTCTCAATTACATAGAAACATTGAAAAGTAGTGAGTTGGAGCCAGAAAGAATACATCCATCTAGCCAATAAAGAATAGGTAAAGGCCCGCTTCAACTTATGAAATAGTTGAGTCCAAACATAAAGGAAATGAACATACTCAGAACAAGCTAGTATTGAGGTCATTGGCCTAAAAACTATATCATCGTGAATGAAAAAATCTAGGCAAAAGAGTGGGTGTAAGGTTCATAAATCTGTTAAGTCCAATATGCGTATCAGTGTGGTCTAAAGCAAAACTCTTAGTTGCAATGATCTCAGACTCAACAAATTTAGACTTACAGTATTCTAAAAGGAAGTCAGTTTGGATGGGGTCAAAAGAGAATGACTCATAGTCAGCCTAACAACCATCATCAGAACTTCAATGGATATCAAACTCACAAGAAAAAGATTTATATTGTATATACAGAAGATGATCATCTAATTTAAATAGAAGGTCAGGAATGAAGGGATCAAAAGAGAATGATTCATACTTAACATGAAAACCCACATCAAGAGCTTCAGTAACATCAAACCCACATGGAAAAGATTCATGTTTTGCATAAAGAATATCATCATCAAAGTCCAAAATAGTGGGTTCAGTTATCTCATCGTATAACTCCTGTGAAATATCTTCATGTGACTCATCTAAATCACAAGGCTCAACTTTAGGTGTGATGCTTATATCGAACTCGCTAACAGTATCAGATTGTTCACCCACCTCAAACTCGCAAAAGTCGTTCGGAGTGGTGGGTGGGTTGGCAGAAACTAGGACATCATCAATGATGCCCTTAGGTGAGCTAGTGCGGTGTGAAAGGTCAGGTGATAAAGAAATAGGGAGGTCACTCTCTTGATCTAGACTAGGCAAATACATGTCTTCCTTCATTCAAGTTAGGCCTAGCAGAACAAGAGGATTCAAAAACACCATAGAGACTAATGTCAAGTTTAGGAGAACCTAAACTAGAATCAAGCTCACTATAAGTCTCCCTATTTTGTTTAAAATGTTGAGAATATTCATCAATTCTCTTTTTCATTATCTCTATCATTTGATCAGTCAATTCATTAATCTTGTTTTCAAAACTTGCACATGTAGCATCAACATAAGCATGAAAAGGACAAGTATGAGCATCACGATGAGAAGATTCACAGTAATTGTACAAAACATGAGGCATATAATAGTCATATGGGTCATTTGAATCTATAAAGTAGTCCTGATGGGAAGGGTTAGCAGGAATAACATACTCGTCATGAGTTGGTTATTGAAAAGTGTCGTCAACTTATTCAAACGAATAGGTTTCCAAAGGTAGTTTTTCACAAAAATCCCAAACTTCATCTTGAGTTTTAGATCACAATTCTATTAAACCTCCAGAACAAATTGATTGAACATAACACCTCAACTCAACATTTAAACCTATAGTAATGACCTCACAAATTTTCCACTTTTCAAAGTTATGATTAAGTTGAGCACGATAATTATTAAGCCTTGAAATATAACTCCAAAAAGGTTCATGCTCATATTGCGGGAAATGGAAAACTGGCATTTGACTTTTTTAAATTTTTTCAATTTTTAGGGGTTTTTAAGTTTTTCTATTTTTTTTTTTGATTTTAGGCTTTTCTTTTTTTTTTTGGATTTTTGAATAATTCATGGGATAACTAACCTAAGTAACAATTAATAAAGAAATAAACAAAGTAAGAACATATGCAACTAATAAGAAAACAGCTAAGAAAATAAAATTATGACCTAATCTCACGCTGTCATTCCCGGCAACGACGCCAAAAACTTGTATGATAAATTTTAGTATAAAACAAAGTGCCGCAAGCGTACAGCTTTCGCTGCAGTTCTTAAGGGTCGTCTCCACAGGGACGAGGTTGAAATTAGGTCATGATTAATCTTAATGTAACATGGGTACGAAACTAATTAACATAATAATAATCTTATAAAATTATCCAAATTGAGAAAACAAAATATCATGAGAGACGTAAACAAAGCAATCTAGCCACAAATTACCCAAAGTCCTAATATTAAGAAAAGTAACATCAAAGCATTTAACTAATCAAATTCTAACCCATCATACCTCAATAGTTTTATTAAAACAAATTACAATGGAAAAAAAAACAGACAAGATGCCAAGGCTAACAATTAGAATAAAGAGCCTATAAAGGAGTAAACACCAAAGCTAATCAAAAGAACCAAAGTAAATTGGAAGAAGAATGAAGAAGATAGACAGTGGAGGAGGCAGAGAATGCCTTGCATCATGACAGACCCAACCATGGGCTTAGATGCTACATCAATAACTTTGCAAGGCCTGAATTGAATGCTTAAGAGATCATAATTGAAGGTAAAAGAGGAGAAGAATCAGGGGAATGGGGTATGAAAATTTGGAGCAAAGAAAAAGATTAGGGGGGACGCCCTAGCTCATCAGAGGTTAGCCCAAGTTCATCAATGGAGGAGCGGTCAACCCGGAACTGCGCAACACGGACTAGAGCAACACCTTAAGTCGAAACAAGGTAAAACAGGGGAAGGAAAATTAGCCAAAGCAGACCATGATTTAAACGGAAAACCCACATCAACAAAATCCACAATAAAATCCATATCAAGAACTCACACAAAGACAACCTGAAACCGTGATTGAGCAAGCATAATCGAAGAGAAAACAGAAAATAGAGGAGAAAGAGAGCAAGGCAAAAAAAAAACTTAGTTTCAACTTTTAATGCAAAGCAAGCTATGAACGAGTTTCAAGCTCGCTAAAAATGGTGGAAACGCCATTACCATGCTTAACGACATTAAGGCAGGGGAGGGGTTGACCGAAATTAAGCAAACCAACATCCAAAATCTTACAAAAGCAAACTAAAAACCATGAATTTCAGCTGACAAATGCGAAATCGTAGCTTAATTGCATGAAGTTCAGAAACAAAATCCAATCTAACATCAAACCCTAAACCCAAATTTTAAAACTAAAACCCTAAATCTGGGAATCGAAAACTCATACGAAATTGAAGCCTAAAAACTAAAAATTAAAACTACTTTGAACCGTAAAAACCTCCTAACCTCTTCTCTGGAGCCGGCTCCCTGCAATTTATACCCAGCAAGCTCAATCTCGACCATTGATTCGTAGTGCCGTGGACGGTGGAGATGAGGCAATCGGCTAAGTGATGCGCTCGCGGTGATGTGCTAGCGTTTTGGAGTGGTGGATAGGGATGAAGATGGTGAAAGGAGTTGGCGGTTTAGCGAGAGAGAGGCAGATGAGTTAGAGAGCGATAGGAGATGATGAGGACGAAGATGGAGGGGCAGGGGAGGGGGTATCCTTTTTTTAGGGTTTCAGATCGAGGAGACAGAAAATGAAAGTTAAAAAGGGCGTTTACAAGTCACGTGAGGGGTGCGTGGGTACGTTTGGTTTAGGTTTCATTTTTTTTGTGTATTTTTTTGCCTTTTTTCACAAAGACTTCCCTCAATTTATTCAACACCTACAAAATAAGATAAAATCAATTTAAAACCTAAAAATAACAATTATAACGAGCATAAATTAGGCATAAATGTATCGTAAAAATAACACATTTTTCGCACGAACAAATACCCCCTAACAAGATTTTGCTCGTCGTTGAGTAAAACAAGTAAACTAAGAAATAAGGAAATAAGAAAAAGAAAATCCTAACTCACTGTCGCAGGAATCACAGTTGCATTTAGCGTATGCAACAAGGCCTTTAAACCCCTCGATCTCCCAAGTGGATGAGTGAGGTCTCGCGAGAGTTTTCAAGTGAAATACCCGCAAAAATTATTTCTAAAAGAAAATCTTTTTGGTTTTTTTCTCAAAGCTAATATGTACAGAGTTGGGGGAAGATATGTAAACGTTCTAATTAACTAAATCACCCAGGTAACCAAGACATCGACCTGCATATAAACAGAATGTACTTCAAAGTCCTCTACCCCATAAATGACATCAAAGCACTAATTTTTCACCCCACTGTACATCAAGATTCTGAATCCATCCCAGTGCTCGTGTGCAAGTGTATCATCATTCCAAGACTTAGATTTACCAGAATTAGACTCAATCCCACTTGACTGACTCAACCCAGAAGCGGTGTTGCCTCAAAGGGCAACACCGCGTAGCACGTGCCTCAAAGGGTAACGCCCAGTGGCGTATGCCTCAAAGAGATACTTGTAATTCCAAATTTTATTTCCTCCTTTTTTCTTGTTCTCTTCTTTACTCATAACAAATTTTTTTCTTCTCCTTTTTTCCGATAGTGGTAGAAAGCAGAGTAATAGTGTCATAAGCAAGTGGGAGAATCATTCATGGAAGCCTAACACCTGAAGATAATGATGAAGGAATAAACATGGATTGGATTACACAATCTATAATGAACAATTAGGGTTAGAATTAGGGCTTAGAATGACACACTGAGGCCAGGGACCTATCATGCACATCGTACTTACATACAAGCTAATAACCAAAGCACAGGGGATTCATGCTAATAAGAAAGAGTACAAATGTCCCCAAGAACAAAAAATCTTCAAATTTTTTCAAAAATGGGCACCTCACCCCCACACCAAAATCTCACAATGTCCTCATTGTGGGATCTGAGGCGCTAAAAAGCAATCACATCAGCTATGCAACCATAAAACCACATGAAACCACAAATATATACAAACTAGGACACGATAAAAATCAAAAACAAAGCTAAAAACAAACACAAAATCACAAAAATCAAAATCTCAAAAGAAAAGAAAAAACAAAACTAAGTTTAAAACAAACCAAATCTCTAAATGTCCAAAATCAACATCAAACCAAAACAAAATAAAACCCAAACACAAAAATCAACAAGAAAAATAACTAAATAAAGAAAAATAGAAATCGAAACCTAACAAAAGACAACAAAACCAATAAAGACCAAAGCAAACATAATTACCCATAATAGAAACAAAACCAAACCAAAGACTTACTAACCACCAACCTAAATCAAAAGAAACCTAAAGCAAAACAAAATACAAAAGAAAGAGAAGCTAAATACAAAACAAAAACAAAAACACTAAAACACCCAGAAGGAAACAAAAAGAAACTATTAAACAAAAACAAAACCAAAGGAAAACCAAACCTCACCAAACTAAAGAAACAAGACACCAAACAAAGGGAACAAAACACAAATTCAAGGAAACCAAGCAATGAAACTAGAACATAGACAAGGACAATCCTAGATATTCACAACTATCAAGTATTCACAAAAAAATAACATGATCAAGGGTGATCATAGCACACACGGCTCAACAAATCCTAAAGTGCCCCTCAAAATTGATCGCTCGTATATTGACAGTCCTAAATGTCCACAACTATGTACGAAAAGAATAAGAGAGAAATGTTAGAACGATCCTACCAGGTCAGGTGCAAAGGTACACCTAAGCGGTACCTCTGGAAATCCACTTAGCTAGAGGTCTTTGGAGCATCAGCCACTCTATATTAAGCTGAAAAATGCTGCTCAAATAAAAACTCATTAAAGCACACAGTAGCTTATCAAACAAAGAGGCCCACCTTTTAGTCACATACAAATAGTGAAAAGAAGTGAGTTGGAGCCAGAAAGAGTACATCCATCTAGCCAATAAAGCAAATGTAAGGGCGAGCTTCAACTTATCAAATAGTTGAGCCCAATCAGAAAGGAAATGAGCACACTCAGAACAAGCCAATATTCAGGTCATTGGCCCAGAAACCATATCATCGTGAACGAACAATCTAGGCAAAAGAGTGGGTGCAGGGTCCCTAAGTCCATTAAGTCCAATATGCGTATAAGTCTGGTCTAAAGTAAAACTCTTAGCGGCAATGATATTAGACTCAACAAATTCAGACTTGCAATATTCAAAAAGGAAGTCAGTTTAGATGGGGTCAAAAGAGAAGGACTCATAGTCAGCAAAAACACCATCATTAGAAATTCCATGGATATCAAACTCACAAGAAAAAGATTCATATTGTGCATACAGAAGATTATCATCTAATTTAAATAGAAGGTCATGAATAAAGGGATCAAAAGAGAATGACTCATATTCAACATGAAAACCCACATCAAGACCTTTAGTAAAATCAAGCCCACATCAAAAAGATTCATATTCTGCATAAAGAATATCATCATCAAAGTCCAAAATAGTGGGTTCAGTTATCTCATCGCATAACTCCTGTGAAATATCTTCCTATGACTCATCTAAATCACGAGGCTCAGCTGCAGGTGTGATGCTTATATCTAACTCGTTAACAGTATCAGATTGTTCACCCACATCAAACTCACAAAAGCCGTTCAGAGTTCTGGGTTGGTGGGCAGAAACTAGGACATCATTAGTGATGCCCTTAGGTGAGGTAGTGCGGAGTGCAAGGCAAGGTGATAGAGACATAGGGAGGTCACTCTCTTGATCTAGACTAGGCAAATATACGTCTTCATTCAAGTCAGGTCTAGCAGAATGAGAGAGTTCAAAATCATTATAACGACTAATGTTAGGTTTAGGAGATCCTAAACTAGAATCAAGCTCGCTATAAGTCTCCCTATTTTGATTGAAACAATGAGAATATTTAGCAATTCTCTTTTTCAATGTCTCTATCATTTGATCAGTCAATTCATTAATCTTCTTTTCAAAACTTACACATGTAGCATCAACATAAGCATGAAAAGGACAAGTATGAGCATCATGATGAGAAGATTCACAATCATCGCACAAGAAAGGAGGCATATAATAGTCATATGGGTCATTTGAATTTATAAAGTAGTCCTGATGGGAAGCGTTAGCAGGAATAACAGACTCGTCATGAGTTGGGTATTGAAAAGTGTCGTCAGCTTGTTCAAACGCATAGGTTTCCGAAGCTAGTTTTTCAAAGAAATCCCAAACTTCATCTTGAGTTTTAGATAACAATTCCATTAAACCTCCAGGACAAATTGATTCAACATAACACCTTGACTCAACATTTAGACCCATAGCAATGACCTCACAAATTTCAAAATTTTCAAAATTATGATTCAGTTGAGCAGGATAATCATTAAGCGTTGAAAGATAACTCCAGAAATGTTTGTGCTCATATTGCGAGAAGTGGAAAATGGCATTTGAAGCTTTTAAAGTTTTTAAAGTTTTTCAATTTTTAGGGGTGTTCAAGTTTTTCTATTTTTCTTTTTAGGATTTTAGGCTTTTCTATTTATTTTTTTTTGGATTTTTGAGTAATTCAAGGAATAGCTAAGCTAAGTAACAATTAATAAAGAAATAAACAAAGTAAGAACATATGCAACTAATAAGAAAGTAGCTAATAAAACAAAAATATGACCTAATCTCACGTCATTATCGCTGCAATAGCACCAAAAACTTATACAATAAATTTTACTGTAAAACAAAGTGCCGCAAGCGTACAACGTTTGCTGTAGTTCTTGAGGGTCGTCTCCGCAGGGACGAGGATGAAATTAGGTGGCGATTAATCTTAAAGTAACATGGTACGAAACTAATTGACATACTAATAATCTTATGAAATGATCTAAATTAAGAAAACAAAATATCATGAAAGACATAAACAAAGTAATCTAGCAGCAAATTACCGAAAGTCCTAATATTAGTGTTAAGCCGAAAATCATGCATTGTTTTATTAAATAATCTGATTTTATTTTATATATTATTTCATCTAATTTGCTCTGTTTTATATATTTTTCTCAGGATTAGCATTAATTCAATAAAAAGAGAAGAGAGGACGTCGAAGCTCGGGTTTTACACGCCGGGCTATAAAGACGGTCCAAAGATAATAATTATGAAAAATATTATTTTCATAATTATTTAATTTGGCTAGGGTTTCAAGAGTTGGAGGAAAACTAGAAGTCTTGAGGGAGAAGAAGTATAAGGAAGCAAGGAAGAAGAGGAACAAAAAAAAACCCTAGCTACCCCTCCCCTCCTTTCATCTCCATCTTATATCACCGGGATCACCATCACGCAACCCCGGCCCATATTCATCATCATCATCTCACCTCATATAAAACCCACGCAACCCTTCCTTTCTAAGACTCACACCCCATCCTCAATTTCCATCACCTCCACGCTCACCACCATCATCACACCTTCCCCTTTCATCTCATCATCATCATCTATCCTCATCTCCTCCACAACAAAAGCCACGACTACCCTCCATATAATCCCCACGGCTGCCTTCATCATCTCGACCACGCACCATCACCAAAAACCACGGCTAATCCATCTTATTAGGATTGTTTTATTTTTAGTTTTTGTTGTTTAGATTATTGTTAAACATGCATTATTTGGTTGAAATTGGTGATTTTATTCTTAATATGTGTGAGTAATTTTCTTGTGCTTAGTATAATCTATTTGAAACCATGCTAAATTAATTATTTTGAAACAAGTTTCATGCTTTATTGTCTCTTTAATTTTTATTCATGATTCTATAGCTATCAGTGTTTATAGTTCATGATATTCGTGTTATATTAATTAGAATGCTTGCTAGTTAGTTTAATACGAATTCATATGATAGTTTAAAAGGATTTAATATGTAAAATTTATCGTCTTTTAAGCGTTAGTATCAGCCTAACTAATCATGGATGGCTCAAACCCATCTTTTTTAATTAGGTAATTGTTATAGATCTTTGTTAAATCGATTTGCTGATAAATTGGTTACAAAGCGTTAGATGATGTTTTTCTAATACTTAATGCTCTAGTTTGATTAAATTCTTGCGCTGGTGTGAGGGTTATCAAAACTAGTAGGGTTTATATTAGGGTTGGACCTAATTAAACTAGAATCTAAGGAAAAACGGGGAAGAACCGCTGGTGGATATCTTCTATAGATTAACTCATGAATGAAATTAACTTGTGTGTTAATGATAAATATTAATTTGCATGGTGGATTGAGATTCTGCTAAGTATTCTTCATAAATTTGACAACTTTTGATCATTATTTGTTGCTTAGAGTTAATTTGATTAGTTTGTTACTTTTTGTTCTACTTTTATTAGCTTCATTATTAATTCAATCGACCCCCCACAAAAGTATAGTCTTTTAGGAGTGTCTAGGTAATTTTAGATAGTTTAGATTTTAATTTTTGGAGTGGTTATAATTTTAGATTGATTTATATTCAGTTTTAGTATTTACCGGTTTGTTAGAAATTAGACTAAAAATTGTTAGTTTTGTTCTTTTTCGATTTTTATCAGTTCTTAGATTTTATATATTGTCCTAGTCTTCCGATATTTAATTTCGTAATTTTTGGAAATTAGTTGATAGTTTTCGAGAATTATTTTGCGAAATTGATATGCGGAGGTTTTTAGGTTATTAATTCTGAAAATTTCGATTTTAATTTTTAATTCACGATTATTAGGTATTGTTAAGTCCATAAAATTGTGTCCTACAATTAGGGTAATTTTCTTGATTATTTTCGTATTTATATTTATGCAGATTATTTTATTTCTCATTTCAGATTTAATATTCTGCATTGATATTCTGTGGTAATTTTCTGATTTGATTTTTCTAAAATTATTGGGACACAATTGAGGAGTTATAAGCTTATATATATGAATAACAATATTTTAGGTTACTGTTTGACAGTTTTAATATGTATTTCTGATTATTATTTGTTGTTTTGATTTTTAATTAGAATTTCAGTTACTATTCTAATTTTATTTTTTCAGATTATTTAGGAAAGCTTTTTACTGTTTTCTTCGAGAATGTAATCCAAAATATTTAGGAGCATCATTGGGTGTTTTTCTAGATTTGTATTCATTAGATTTTAATTATTTTAGAATTATTAAGTTTAGATTTAATAAATTGGATTAGTAAAATCTTTTAGGATTAAGCTAGCCTTTTTTAAATAATCTTTCCTCGTGGATTGATCCCTACTTCCTTATGCTATAAAAAGTATTTATTAATCGAAGTAGTGATTAAATTTGTAGCTCTCGACAAGCTAAGAATTAGCAAATGTAACATCAGAACATTTAACAAATTCTAACCCATCATACCTCAATAGTTTTTTTAAAACAAATTACAATGGTAAAAAAAAACAAACAAACAAGATGCCAAGACTAACAACTAGAATATAAAGCAGTAAACACCAAAGGTAATCAAAAGAACCAAAGTGAATTAGAAGAACATAATGAAGAAGATAGGGAGTGGAGGAGGCATAGACTACCTCGCATCATGACAAACCCAACCATGGGCTTAGTTCCTACATTAACAACCTTGCAAGGCCCGAATTGAATGCTGAAGAGATCATAATTGAAGGGCAAAGAGGAGAAGAAATAAGGGGAAGGGGTATGAAAATCTGGAGCAAAGCAGAAGAATAGGGGGGTGTCCTATCTCGTTAGAGCTGAACCCAAGTTTATAAATCGAGAAGCAGTGAACCCAGAACTGTGCAACACAGACTGGAGCAACACCTTAAATAGAAACAAAGTGCAATAGGGGAAGGAAAATTAGCCAGAGCAGACCATGATTTAAACCCAAAACCCACATCAACAAAATCCACATTAAAATCCACATCGAGAACTCAAACAAAGACAACTTGAAACCGTGATTGAACAAACATAATCGAAGAGAAAACAAAAAATAGTGGAGAAATAGAGCAAGGCAGAAAAATCTTAGTTTCAACTTTCTACCCAAAGCAAGCTATCAACGAGTTTCAAGCTCGCCAAAAATGGTGAAAATGCCATTACCATGCTCAACGAAATGAAAGCAGGGGAGGGGGTGACCGAAATTAAACAAACCAACATCTAAAATCTTACAAAAGCAAACTAAAAACTATGAATTTCGGCTGACAAATGCGAAATCGTAGCTTAATTGCATGAAGTTCAGAACCGAAAATCAATCTAACATCAAACACTAAACCAAAATTTTAAAACTAAAACCCTAAATCTGGGAATCGAAAACACATACGAAATTGAAGCCTAAAAACTAGAAATTAAAACTACTTTGGACCCTAAAAACTTCCTAACCTCTTTTCTGGAGCCGGCTCCCAGCAATCTATACCCAGCAAGCTCAATCTCGACCATTGATTCGTATTGCCGTGGACGGTGGAGATGAGGCAATCTGCCAAGTGATGCGCTTACGGTGATGTGCTGGCGTTTTGGAGTGGTGGATAGGGATGAAGATGGTGGAAGGAGTTGGCGGTTTAGCGAGAGAGAGGCAGATCAGTTGGAGAGAGATAGGAGATGATGAGGATGAAGATGGAGGAGCAGGGGAGGGGGTATCAGGTTTTGGGGTTTTGAAAGCCAAGATAGAGTAGGAAGAAAATGAGAGTTAAAGGGGGGTTTACGAGTCACATAAGGAGGGCGTGGGTAGGCTTGGTTTGGGTTTTATTTTTATTTTTGTGTATTTTTTTTCTTTTTTCACAAACCTTCCCTCAATTTATACAACAATTACGAAATCAAATAAAATCAATTAAAAACCTAAAAATAACAATTATAACGAGCATAAATAAGGCATAAAAATATCGTAAAAATGACACATTTTTAGTACAAACAAATACCCATATACCAACATTTTGTTCGTCCTCGAGTAAAACAACTAAACTAAGAAATAAGAAAATAAGAAAAAGAAAATCCTAACTCACTGTCGTAGGAATCACGGTTGCATTTAGCATATGCAACAAGCCCTTTAAACCCCTCGGTCTCTGAAGTGGACGAATGAGGTCTCTTGAGGGTTTTCAACCGAAATACCCACAAAAATTATTTCAAAAAGAATATCATTTCGGTTTTTGTCTCAAAGCTAATATGTACAAAATTGGGGAAAGGTATGTACACGTTCTAATTAACTAAATCACCCATATAGCCAAGATATCGACCTACATATAAACAGAATGTACTTCAAAGTCCTCTACCCCATAAATGACATCAGAGCACTAATTTTTTGCCCCACTGTACATAAAGATTCTGAATCCACCCCAGTGCTCATGTGCAAGTGTATTGTCATCCCAAGGCTTAGATTTACCAGAATTAGACTCAATCCCACTTGACTAACTCAACTACATTATTGTCATATTAACATGGGAAGCAAGCTTCCCCAGTAGCAGTATTGCCTCAAAGGATAACGCCTAGTAGTACATGCCTCAAAGGGTAACGCCTAGTAGTACATGCCTCAAAGGGTAATGCCTAGTGGCGCATGCCCCAAAGGAATACTTATCATTCCAAATTTTATTTCATCTTTTTTTCTTTTTCTCTTTTTTATTCATGATTAATTTTTTTCTTTTCCTCTTTTTCTCAGAGTAGCAAAAAGCAGAGTAATCGTGTCACAAGCAAGTGGGAGAATCATTCACGGAAGCCTAAGACCTGAAGATAATGATGAAGGAATAAACAAGGATTGGATTACACAATCTATAATGAACAATTGGGGTTAGAATTAGGCTTACAATGACACACTGAGATTGAAGACCTATCATCCACATCCTACTTACATGCAAGCTAATAACCAAAGTACAAGGGATTCAAGCTAATCAGAAAGAGTACAAACGTCCCCAATAATAAAAATTTTTTCCAAATTTTTCAAAAAAGGGAACCTCACCCCCACACCAAGATCTCACAATGTCCTCATTGTAGGAACTAAGATGCTTAAAAGCAATCACGTCAACTACACAATCCTATAACCACATGAAACCACAAATATATACAAACTAGGACACAATGAAAATCAAAAACAAAACTAAAAACAAACACAAAATCACCAAAATCAAAATCTCAAAAGAAAAGCAAAAACAAAACTAACTGTAAAAGAAACCAAACCACTAAATGACCAAAATCAACACCAAACCAAAACAAAATAAAACCCAAACACAAAAAGCCAAAAGCAAAATAGCTAAATAAAGGAAAATAAACATCAAAACCTAACAAAGGAAAACAAAACCAATCAAGACCAAAACAAACATAATTACTCAAAATAGAAACAAAACCAAACCAAAGACTTACTAAACACCAACCTAAATCAAAAGAAACCTAAAAAAAAAATACAAAAGATAGAAAAGCTAAATACAAAACAAAAACAAAAACACTAAAACACCAAAAAAGAAACAAAAAGAAACAATTAAAAAAAAACCAAAGGAAAACCAAAATTCACCAAAAAAAAAGAAACAACAAACCAAGGGAACAAAAGACAAATTCGAGGAAACCAAATAATGAAACTAGAACATAGACAAGGACAATCCTAGATATTCACAACTATCAAGTATTCACAGAACAATAGCACGATCAAGGGTGATCATAGGCCACACGAGTCAACACATCCCAAATTGCTCATGAGGATCGATCACCCGTATATTCACAGTCCTAAATATCCACAACTAAGTGCGAAAACAATAAGAGAGAAAACTTGAAACCATCATACCAGGTCAGGTGCAAAAGTACACCTAAGCTATACCTTTGGAAATCCATTTATCTAGAGGTCTTTGGAGCATCAGCCACTCTATATTAAGTTCAAAAATGCTACCCAAATCAAAACTCGTTAAAGCATGTAGCAGCTTATCAAACTAAGAAGCCCAACTCTTAATCACATAGAAACAGTAAAAAGCAGTGAGTTGAAGCTAGAAAGAGTACATCCATCTAGCCAATAAAGCACAGGTAAGGGCTCGCTTGAACTTATGAAATAGTTGAGCCCAATAAGAAAGGAAATGAACATACTCAGAATAAGCCAATATTGAGGTCATTGGCCTAGAAACTATATCATCATGAACGAATAATCTAGGCAAAAGAGTGGGTGCAAGGTTCACAAGTCTGTTAAGTCCAATATGCGTGTGAGTTTGGTCTAAAGCAAAATTCTTAGTGGCAATGACATCAGACTCAACAAATTTAGATTTGCAATGTTAAAAAAAAATTCAGTTTGGATGGGGTCAAAGGAGGACTTATAGTCAACACAAAAACCATAATTCACTACAAGAAAACTGAAATTGGGCGAGGAGCACTTTCGTCGCCCAATGTGCACAATTCGACGCCCTCTAGTTAGGGCGGCGAAATGGTTTTCGTCACGAGTTCGACGTCTGAATGTCGAGGCCCACAAAAAGGGCGACGAAATATCTTGTTCGACGCGCATATTGACTTTATGGGCCACGAAAATTTTCGTCGCCCTACTTCGCATATGGCTGCGCTTTTCCTTTTTGTGGCCCCTACTATGTGCATGACCTCGAAAGTTTTTGTGGCCCATACTTTTGTAGGGCCTCGTTTTTTAGTTTTCGCGGCCCTTACTATGTGAACGACCTCGAACGTTTTTGTGGCCCATCCCTTTTTAGGGCCTCGCTTTTTAGTTTTCGTGGCCCTTACTATGTGTATGACCTCGAAAGTTTTTGTGGCCTATCCTTTTTTAGGGCCTCGCTGTTTAGTTTTCTTGGACGTATTTGCGTAGAGGACCACTAGATTTGCTCACTACGACATTGCCTTCATAGTTTTGGGCATTGAAATTTTTGTATTATATTTCCTGGGTTGTTCGATGCATCATAATCTGAACTGTACAAACATGTCAAATAAAGCATCACTATACATTAACAAAATTCATGTACTTTGATTACTACTAATTACCATGGAAACATTCATACATATATATACTTTAGTTTTTACAATACCTAAAATATGAAAATGGAACAAGCAATGATAGTTTTCTATCCAAAAAAGGAAATCAGAAGCAGATAGATACTAGACAAGTGAAATATATATGCGAACTGTACATGTTACAATGACATATGTGCAAAATGATTTTTCACTTGTCTCTAAGGCTCCCAATTGACCTGTTGCATTCTTTAAGAACATGTATCTACTCCTTGCTACCATGCCTTGTTGTATATACCCAAAAAATTGATGTCCATTGCTCGATTGAAATAAACCTAGCATTGAGCAATCAAGAATGAGCAAAAGGAAACATTGAACAACGCAATATAATAGATTGAAGAAGCTTCAAAAAGATTCAACAATCAAGAATGGGCAAAATACACCTAGCATCAGAGGTGTGTAAACATTGAAGACAGTTCGAAAATGGCATAATAATACCTTCAAATTTTTACATTCGAATGACAAAATGTGCCAGCATCAAGAGTAGCTTATCAAAACAAAAAGTGACATCAACAATGTTAGAATAAACCAAAGGTATAGAAGATTTGAAATTCTCACCATTTGAGCAAAAAGAAAGCATAAATGAACAGTGAAGTACCACATTTAACAAATTTACCAAAGTCGTGCTCTTTGCTTCCTCAACAGTGCAATACCACATTTAACATATATAAATGAATCTTGCACTTGTACAATCCGCAACAGTGAAATACCACATTTACTACTCACAATCCTCAATGGATTCACCAAGCTTGTTCCATGGAATGCTCTTCCCATATATATAAATGAATCCTCCATTTAATATATAACCTGAATTCTCCATATATATACCCAATTCAAACCTCAAACCTGAATCGATCACAACATATAACACAGTTCTTAAAGCAATTAATCTGACATAGTTCTTAAGCAACTTAGAGGAAGCCGAACCCGAAGTGTTATCGCTTGGGTTTGAATCCTCCATTTAACTCACCATTTCAACTTTCAAACTAAAATTCCATAGCAATCAAACAAATACTTAGTGAGGCACTAATCACTACTTACATTTAACCCCCCAAAAGAAAAGACAAGACAATAGCACACACACACACACACACACACACACACACACACACACACACAGCACACACAAACTGCCTGGCAGTGGGCACTACCACTGACTAAAAACAAAGTAGATTGTTGCAAAGTAAAAAAAAAAAAAACCTAACATTTCCAACACACAAAGCCTAGCTGCCCTGCCTGCCTAGCAAATAAAAAAAAACCTAGCATTTCCCATGCTGAGAAGGCCGAAAGACAAGACAGAGAATAGAGCAGCAAGTTAGCAACGTGCAAAACAGAGGAAGAGATCAATACTTCTAGCACAAACAAAGAAGAAAACTCATGGCTATTTTAAAGGATGGCTACAACAAAATACCTCAAACAATTATAAGTAGCTACAAATATCCAACAACCCAGCAACCACCAACACCATCCACAAGTAGACACAAAATCATAGCACAACAACACTAATCATAGCACACCAACATTGACCAAGCAGCCACCAATACCAACAGTATGTGCTTGCTTGTAAAACTAACCAATAACAACAATATGTGGTTGCTGCCACCAAGCAGATCAAGCGCACCAAGCAGCCACCAACCAGCAACCCAAAACGACAATAAGAAGACAACAAAAACCCAGCTCAAATTGAGAGAGAAAGAGAGGGGAGGGGAGAGAGGAGCCAAACAATAGCTCCAGGTATCGCTTCACTATGGAGAGAGATAGAGAGAGGGAGAGAGGCAGCAACCACCAACACCAACCACAAGTAGCCACAAAATCATAGCACAACAACACTAATCATAGCACACCAACACTAACCAAGCAGCCACCAATAACAACAGTATGTGCTTGCTTGTAAAACTGACCAATAACAACAATATGTGGTTGCTGCCACCAAGCAGACCAAGCAGCCACCAAGCAGCAACCCAAAACGACAATAAGAAGACAACAAAAACCTAGCTCAAAGTGAGAGAGAAAGAGAGGGGAAGGGAGAGAGGAGCCAAACAATAGCTCCAGGTATCGCTTCACTACGGAGAGAGATAGAGACAGAGAGAGAGAGAGAGGGAGAGAGATAGAGAGGAGCAGAAACTGAAATAAATTGAGATAAACTAAAAAAGTCATGTACCTGAGCTATTTATATGCCACGGTTCATATTATGCAGCATCTCCATGACCTCTACTCTAATTTTTTTCTCTCTCTCTATTGCTTCCTTCTCATGTTTGCGCTCTCTCTCTATCAATTCCTGCTTGAGTTTATTATCTCTCTCTATTGCGTCAGATTTCATTTGCTCAATTTTAGCTTTGAGCTCTGAGTTAGCTAATTGGAGCTCCCCGACTTGACCTTGCAGAGCAGCCTCTTTTTGCTGCAATTGTTGGATTTCAGCAGCTACTTCGACCCTTATCACCTCAGCAACTCTACCTTTTCTAGGCGGTTGTGGGCCAGGCCTAAGTCCTCTATGGTAACCTGACTTTTCTTTCATAACCAGGAGATAAGCCCCTTTGAGAGACAAGTTGTCAGCACCTTCCTTTTCAATTTGGCTCATGTAGAGTTCCTTAAATTCTTCATACTTTGCCGCTGCTTCAGGATCCCAGGATCCATCTTTATGCCTGTTTAGCACATACATTTGACAAACAGTATAAAATAAGATTCATTGGTTCATATGTTAAAAGAGACGAAGTATACAAAAGAGGAATACGAATACACCTTTTCATCCTCTCCCATAACTGAACATATGCAAGAACTTCATCAATTTGTTGGGTAGGATCTTGTGCACTGCTACGGTAGGGATCTTGAGTAGAGTCCTGTGGGTGCATTAGTGATGGAGTTATCTGCAAAATAAAGAACAAAGTTAAAGTGAATAGTTAAATACTAATATATGACTACATGAAGCTATTTTTGTTAACTCACCTCATCATGATAAATTCTGGCAGTTGACTTTGCGCTGTTTGCTGGTTTTATCTTTTGCCTCAACCTATTTGCTCGATTTTTTTCACTTATATGCTACAAGATGATAATCAAACAAATATGAATGCAACAAATCATATTCAAACAACCAACCTAATGTGAGCCTTTAGATGAAGAGTGCTCATAAAATACCTGCTGCTTCGGATCTGCCCAATGGTTAACTAGCCAATCCCATTGTTCTTTGTGCACTTCCGAAGGCCTATTGCTAATAGCCTGAGTAATTGTCTTTGCGGCAAAATGTTCTTCCTTTAGCCTATAGCGCCAACCTCTAAACAACAGCATACATTGTAGTTCCAGTGCACGAGCAACATTAATTCCATCAGCTTCTATAGGCAAATTCCATTCTGCCTAGATGGGGGTAAATAAAAACACAAAAAACAATTAAAACTAAACCTCATGACTTGATTGCATTATATTGACCCTGCCTTGCTAGATAAAGTTATTAGTGCCACAAAAACAAATCACATATAAGAGTGGCTACGCATGTGATAAATCTAACGATATCGCATCAAGCTAAACTGCATTTGCAGCACATCAACAGTCTCTACGCATTAATGCAAATAAGACGCTCACTGCATGTTGTTAAGCATATTCTTAGAAGGAAATTCTTAGAAGGTAAGTGTCATAGTCAGTACAATATCTAAAATGTTATTCGTAAAACAAAAATGAATCAAATATAAGAGAGACACAAGCAGAATACAAATCATCACAAAATTGGCGTAGTCTTTCGCCCTTATGTATGCCATAAGCATTGAACTAAAGGGATGGACATCTATCTTTTAGCAAAAAAGAGCTAACCCCAAAAACGAATGTAAATTGAGGCTAAGCATGTGATAAATCAAACGAAATGTGATGTATATTTTCAAGGGAATCATTGTCATCCTTTAAACTCAACTTCAAGGGAGGTGGGTTTCATACAAATTCATGCATGGCAAGGCTCTTCTCTGATTCCATTATTTCAATTTCATGACAAAAGACACTTTATGGAGTTTTGTTTGTATTTCAAAGTGCCCTTTTCCAAAGGGGTTTTCCAAATGGGGATCAAGAGTACCATGCATTTCAAAGGGAAAGAACGAAGTCTAGCTAATTTTGATTTCTGTCCAGTTTTATGCAGCACGTATTCCAAGCTTTTCATACACTTAGAATGCTGCCAGTTAGCTTTTTAGAAAGCTAGTAAAATCTAGTTTTGGGTCATGTAATTTTTTTCAAGTTAAGTCAATAGTTGGTGGGAGAAAAAGACCATTGTTCCCATGCTGCCAGTTTCAGCACCAGAAAAGACCACCTCAATTAAAGCAGCTGGTTCTCCCTCGTCATGAATGAATTTGACTTGATTCAAATTGGAGAACAAAATAGACATTGCAAGGTTTAAAATGACGTTTGAATCATCCATTTTCAGTAAGCGAGCAAGAAGATATAGATTTTTGAAGTTGGCAGACCTGCAGATCAGCCCAGCGGGTTACAGTTTAAAGCCAGTGCAGCTGCCCGGTTTTGGAGGTTAAAATTCGTAAACCCCCAGAGGGTATAACCAGGATGTAGGAGGCCTAGATTCAAGCTTAAGAAGTCAGCTTTCAAATAAAAAAGATTTCAAGTCATTACCTTTATTTTGTCCAACAATCTTTTCTTAACATCTTTATCCATCCTAATCCAGTTCCTGCAAGGGAAGGATTATGTTAAACAACTTACAGGAAACATAATTACAATTGTTTGACCGAGTAATGCAAGTGGTTAAGTGAAATAAAGAAAATAATGTTGGGAGCTTATATCCAAGTAAAAAATGGACAAAAATTACCTTGAATCTAGTGGGCAGAATTCCTTCACCCACTTGCTACATTCAGCAATGAAAGGATTAGCATTTTTACCGACGACACGTTGCATGTCTGATGTGATCTTCGCAACAGGCTTAACATTAGGGTTTTGCTCCCTCTCACGTAGTGACTTCAAGCCTGTAGTTGGCCCACGCTTGCGACCTTCGAGTTTCCATACAAACAAGTAATCATCTAGATCATCGGCAACTTTAACTTATTACATACATATTCAACCCCAAAGCGGAAAAAAAAAAAGAAATACCATTCCAAAGTGCTTGTTGGGCTCTCCTTTTCTGCCTATAACTCAAAGGAGGTTGCACATCATTTTGAGTAATGTCACCTTCTGTAAGGGGCTGGTTCTGTGACACTACAACCTGGGAAGATGCACTTGGTGACATGTTCCTACATATAAGACTGACAATATCAGTAACAAAAATATGATAAATGTAAAACAATTAGAATATATTAACAAGCCAAGTACAATATTTCTTACCACTATTCACTACCACTATAATCGCCTGATTCATCCTCTTCAAGGTCCCTATCAAATGAATCTATATCCGATTCTCTCTCTGAGAAATCATCCTCATCAGCGTCACTCACCACATCCTCATCATTTTCATCATTTTGACAACCCTGATTCTCTGTATGGTCCTCATTAGACTCAACATTACCAAAGTTCATAACACTCGTCGCTTCGTGCACTAACGGCCTCATATCATCACATACCACAAAACTTTCAGCTCTATCTGATGCTGCTTCTTCTATCTCATCATCACTGTTATTGATATGATCTCCATGTTCTCCATGATGTATCCATGGATTATAGTTCCGTAATATACCCCGAACTATTAAGTGATTATGAATCGTGCTTCGATTATGAAACAAACACAAATTACAATTCACACATGGACACCTCACCTCTGTCCCGTCTTCCTACCCACCAAATGCTAGCTTCAAAAATTCATTAACGCCTGCGATATAATAAGGTTTTCTTCTATCACTAATTCCCCTATGATTCATCCAACTTCGATCCCTATCCATCCCTCAAAGAACTGTTACAACAAACATATAAATTAAAAACGCATAATCATGTGATAGGATTGTGTTAATATAAGCACGGCCAAACATGAATCGAACAACAAAATAATATAAAGTTTCACATTATATACCTACTCTGAAACCAACAGTGCCTTTAGTTCCCCTTCCTCTAGTCACAACTAAATCTGAAAAAATGATCAAAACAGAAACAAGCTATTAGCAAAACTAATATAAGAGTGGATTTGTTGAAGATAAGAAATTAATAATTCCTTTACAGAAACAAACCTAACAATAGGAATTTCAATAACAGTACAATCCAAGTGCAAGCAACAATATATCACTTCTTTATGCTATTATGAAGTGCAAGTAACCACTTAACGAATAAATCCAAACCCCCGAGGCACACTACTTTACCAAATAACCTAGAAAAAGTAACAAAACATAAACCATCTGTCTGATGTAAAAAAGGTATGAACACTATGAAAATAATGAATTAGTTGTATTAGAAACATTGAATCAACAAACATATAAATTAGCATTAGTAAGTTATCTAAATTTTTACATTGCACAACATAAGTTACAAAGGATTCGTAGCAAGAAAACCTAGCATTTTAATAAGATGTTGGGTACACCAATTTGCCTATCAATCCAAGAACCATATGATTAACCTTAGTAGTATTAGAGCTTGTTCGTTTTCTTCTTCCACACACACATAAACAAAAAAAAAAAAAACCAATAAACAAACAACTGGCATTTGCTTATTTGTAGGTGATATCTACAACTTTAACACCGAGCAAACTATTCTTATTAATTTAGTCAATGTCATAGCAGTATTTATAGTTCTTTCTTTTTTTAGAAAAAGTTAGTTTTTTAAAACAAAGCTTCTTATAGATAAATTTAATTAGTTACAAGTCATACGTGATTTAAATAGCAAAAACTTGAATTTCAAATGACTCAGGACAAATTTGAAGGGATTCTTGCTAATTAAGTTCTAGAAATCAATACAAAATAAAGTCAATAAGTATACAAGATCATCTAAAACGTAAGTTATTTTTTGCTAGAGACCTAGCTAATCTCTTACTAGCTTGGCTATCGTAGTTTATGTAAAAAAAATTTCAAAATCATACGTCTATTCCTTTTCTTTTGAATCCAAGACATTATTTGTTATATACAACTGAGTGGCATATGATGAACCTTTTTCTAAAGATTAAAAACAAAGTAACGATTTATATTATTTCTAATTTTAAAACATGTTACAACATCTGATTTATTTTTCTAATAAATAGTTGTATATATTTGAAACTATTTTCTCTATGGATAATTGTTCATGTAAGAAACTTGAACTGTCATTCTGCAATCATGCTTGAAATTAAGCAATTGTTCAATCCATTATTAAAAACCCTTGCAGCCAGTTCTCAAAAGGAATACTTAGCAAAAGGGGTGCGCACATGGAATTGTACAAAATCAAACATATGAGATGAGAGCAACAACAATAAATCTGTAAGACGACGAAAAGATATAGATTCAGGTGAAATGTAGCTTATGCATGCTCATCTTTTCAAATCTGTAAGAGTGCGCACATGGAAGCTGACAAATCCATTACTACACAAACCTAATATACAGAATAATTGGACATCAAGTCTAGTTGTTCATATGCAATAATTGGAGAAGTAAGAAGATGATTATAACAATAAACCATCGATCGCAACAATATATCTCTGATTTTGGGATAATCTTAGCAAAGTGCTTCACTTCAATTACAAACATGGCTGTCTTGAACAAGGAAGAGCAAGGAGGTTTAATTTTCTTCTTTATCACTATAAATCAACTTCCTTGAAACTATTCTTCAATCACTATTCAACATATCAAGCAACCTTTACCCCCTCCCTTTTCCAGATAAGATACCAACCACCTATAATTTGTCATACAACAACAAAATCACAATGTCTAATTCGACGTTAGGCCATAAAGAATAACCTCAAAGGACCTCGGCAAAAAATTTACTTACAATGAGAACTCAAGCAAGCTAGAACCCTAATCAATAAGAAGAATCATTTGGAAGATTGTCATAATAAATCAATAGCACAAATACAATAGCTTCACAAGGTTGGCATTTCATAAGCTTCAGAACATTAGAAAATTTTAGCTGCAATTGTATAGAGCCAATATGCCTTGCCTAAACCTACTAGTGCTCAATTTGACTTTGATGAAGTAAAGAAGCTCACATCACTTTAAGAATAGCAAAGGAATCACACCATGTGCTAGCTTATGCATACACAATTGTTTAATTTGAAAATAGAGCACGCATAGATTCAGGCGAAAGGTATCTGAAAACAGATTCATTGTGCAATCAATTACTAGCAACAATAATAGATCACTTACGTTTTATCAAACTTTTAGATTTATCAAATACAAGAAACACTCATCAGTCATCAACATATCACACATTCAGAAATGCTATTAGAATGCATTGAATCTGTTTCCTTTAGCCCCCTTTTACAGACCTAGTACGGTGGTCTCGCTGACGGGTCACCGAGTCGGGGTCCAGGGGCAACACGCCCTGGTTTGGGGGTTCGGGGGCGTAACGTGGCCCCTAAAACTGACGGCGTACGTGATGTACGGGTTAGGGTTCCAATATCATCGGATGAATATACAAGAAAAATCCATAAGTTTACAGTATAGCATACTTCTAGCTACTGGAATATATTCAGCATCTCATACCAAGCATTTTAACACCAAATTACCATGATGATAGCCACTGGAAAAAATTATGTATCTAGCATAGAGATATACTATTACTCTCAAGACATTTATGAAGTCACAAGAAGTAAACTGTCCCCCCGAACGCATATCTGACTAGAATTTGCAAAACCAGCACTAATTGATGAGGTTATTCATACACAGGGGTGGGGGGAGAGAGAGTACCCCAATCAAAAGCACATTCCTCACTAGCTAGTAGCACCCATCTCGTTGGCTTGACACTTGATGCCTGATTAAACACAATCAAATATCAACCCAAAAAGTCAGAAAATTTTTTAGTGTATAGATCTGTCAAACATATAAGGTTGTGAACTCACAAAGATCTGTCATACCATTTCTAGTAAAATCAGCAAGAAGCCCAAAAAAGGACCAAATTCGAAAACTAGGGTTAAGGATTTCAGCAGAATTGAACTATTGAACATCAAAACATTGTCTCCTTTCCATAGCCTTTCTAAATTATGCAAACCTAAAAGCAATTCTCAACAAAATCAAATTTAAACACAAGCAAGAAGGAAATCGAAACCCTAATTTACACGGAACCAAGAAAAACAGAACCAGACAGAGATGAAAAATAACCATGCGAATTGAGAAGGGCGTTAACCTTTCTTTGTCGTCTAGGAGCAATGTCTATGCAAAGAGCTGGTTGAGGAGTCTACAGATACTGGAGAAGTGATTAATTGATTGTAACTTGCAATCAGCCACAGATATGCCTGTGCGAATTGAGAAGGATAGAACCAATTGAAGAACAGAACAGAGGAGAACAGAACCCAGAAGCCGTGAATACTGGAAGAAGAGAAACACGGAGATGGAGGAGGAAAGAGGCAAAGTAAGAATCGTGAGATGAGGAGCCGTGAATACCAGAGAAGAGAGAGAATGAGCCCAGAAGAAGGGTCTGGAATTGAGGGAGTTCAGTTTTACATATGCACGTGCGCCCGCTATCTGAAATTTCAAAAAAAAGATTCTGAAAATTTTGGGGGTTATTTCGAAATCTTGGGCTGGGAAAGCATAAAAGCGTGGCCCATAATGACAAGGAAGGGCTTCAATTTACAAAAGTGACGCCCATTATTAATATTGAGCGACGAAATACAAAAATCGTGGCCCAATATTAACCATAGAACGATGACTGAAATTTCATGGTCATAGCTAAAGTTAGATACGTCAAGATTATTTTTGTGGCCCTCATACATAATTTTTGTCGCCCAAACCCTCTTTTCTTGTAGTGTCAGTGCTTGGTTTGCCCTTAATAGCCCTTGGGACTGGGTCTCTTGGCGTCAAAGGATTAACTTCATAAACTTCCTTGAAGGGAGATAGGTCAGTGGTCTTGTGGGGTGCTCGATTGTATGCAAACTCCATATGAGGTAGCCGTAGATCCCAAGCCTTAGCTTAAGTCCTGACTAAGGACCTCAAAAGGACTCCTAGGATCCTGTTAATGACTTCGGTCTGGCCATCAGTTCGAGGATGGCATGTTGTACTGAATTTGAGCTTTGTTCCTAGCTTCTTCCATAGGGTAAGCCAAAAGTGGCTTAAGAACTTAGCATCTCTATCTAAAACAATCAACCTTGGGACCCCATGCAACCTCATTACCTCTATGAAATACAGCTCAGCCACTTGGACAACATCATTGGTTTTGGAACAAGCTATGAAATGATCCATCTTTGAGAACCTATCGATAACCACAAAGATGGAGTCTTTCCCCCTTTGAGTCCTAGGCAGGCCCATCAATAAGTCTATACTCACATTTGTCCGGGGGCCAAGAAGGATTAGAAGTGGAGTCTATAGCCCTTGAGTTAAGGAGTAACTCTTGGCTACTTGACAAACAGCATAACTCTTGATGAGGTCATGTACATCCTTTGACATTCCAGGCCATTAGTAATGTTCCTTCAACACAGAGGTTGTCTTGTTTTCTCCATAATGGGCAGTAGGTGCCCCTCCAGGCACCTCCTTGATGAGCAACTCCCTTGTTCCACACCTTGGAACACATAATCTAGCCCCCTTGAATAAGTACCCATTCTGGATCAGGTAGTCTTCCTTGGGTTTCTGCTTACAGTGTTCAAACAGCTCCCTAAAATCTTGGTCTTGTTCATACAAGCCCTTTAGATGTTCAAAGCCAAGTGCAGTGGCTTCCAGCTGGAATATTAGGAGAAGCCTCCTCGACAGTGCATTTTCCCCTTGATTCATCTTTGCAGACTTGTGCTTGATTGAAAAGTGAAAAGACTGCATATATTCTACCCATTTTTCATGCCTAGCATTGAGCTTGTGTTGCCCTTGAATGTATTTAAGGGCCTCATGATTAGAATGAAGGATGAACTTTGCAGCAATGAGATAATGACTCTAATCTTCTAAGCATCTGATGATAGCATAGAATCCATTGTCATATGTCGAATACTTCCTCTTTCAGTCACTCAACTTTTCATTGAAATAGGCTAAAGGCCTACCCTCTTGAGTTAGCACACAACCAATGCCTACCCCTGCGGCGTCACACTTAACTTCAAAAACCTTTTCAAAACATGGCGAGGCCAAGACTGGTGCTTGGGTCAATCTCAACTTGATCTCATTAAAGGCTTGCTAGGCCTTAAAACTCCACTGGAATGAACTTCATTTGGGGACTTTAGTTGTTAGTTCCACAACAGTACTGAAATTTTCGATAAACCTCCTGCACAATGACACTAATCCGTGGAAACTCCTCATATCATGGATACTCTAGGGTACTAGCCAGCTCCTGCTTGCCTCCATTTTGCTCTCATACACCTTGATTCCCTCAGTAGTGACTATATATCCTAATAACATGACCTCATGGGTAAGAAAGGTACACTTCTTGAGGCTCCCATACAACTTCTCCCTTTTCAAAACATGAACAATGTGCTAGAGATGATCTAGGTGCTCTTCCTCATTCTTGCTGTATATCCATATGTCATCAAAATATACAACCACAAACCTACCTATAAAGGGTCTGAACACATGATTCATTAGTCTCATGAATGTGCTAGGGGCATTAAACAAGCCAAATGGCATGACTAGCCACTCATAGAGTCCCCCCTTGGTTTTGAAGGCAGTCTTCCACTCATCACCATCTCTTATCCTTATCTAATAATAACCACTTGTCAAATCCACTTTGGAAAAGAACTTTGAACCATGTAGCTCATCAAACATATCCTCAACCCTAGGGATTGGATATCTGTATTGATGGTAATCTTGTTTATTGCTCTACAGTCAATACACATCCTCTGGCTCCCATCCTTCTTTCGGACCAAAAGAGTTGGCACTACACATGGGCTGAGACTCTCTCTCACCATCCCCTTGGCTAATAACTCCTCCACCTACCTCTAAACCTCTTGAGTGTCCTTTGGGTTCATCCTGTAAGTTGGTTTATTAGGTAAAACAGCCCTAGGTATGAGGTCAATATGGTGTTGGATTGGTCTCTTGGGAGGTAAGCTTGGTAGGATTTCTTCTAGAAGTACATGAGCATACTGGTCTATAATCTATTTGGCTTGTAGTGGAATAATTAGAACATCTAGCTCACTATGGGTCTGGAGAATCCAACCCTTAAAGGACCTAAACTCATGCTGAGTAGCCTTGAGTTCATATTCCATCAAGGTCATATGCTTTTTTCGAATCTCAATTGGTTTGGAGGGTTTGTGTTTGGGAAATTGATGGGGGATAAAGGGGTAAGAGTGATGTTTTTCCCCTCCTTGACGAAGGAATAGGTATTTTAATAACCATCATGGATCACTCTCCTGTCATACAACCATGGCCTCCCCAATAAAACATGACATGCATGTATGGGGATTATGTCACACCACACCTCATCAAAATAATTCTTCCGTACTAAAAAAAAACCTAAGCACATAGAGTTAACTTGCAATCCCTTACCTTGGTTTAGCCACTGAATGCAATAAGGGTGAGGATGAATAGAAGTTTGGAAGCCAAGTTTCTCAATCAGAGTTGTAGAGGCCACATTTGAGCAACTCCCACTATCTATGATCATGGAACAGACTTGCCCTTGAATGGTGCTCCTACTGTGGAAGATATTCTCCCTTTATTCATCCTTGGTACTCCTCTAGACATTCAGAGCCCTTCTAATAACCAACATTTCTCCTTCATTAGGCTCTGCCAACACCTCTTCTCCCTCTTGTTCCTTCATAAAACAGACTCCTCTTTCATCCTCCACTTCCTCCTTTTGTGAGGCTAGGTCCACTAGGGTAATGACCCTCCTATTGGGACATTCAACAACAAAGTGTCCCAATCCATGACACTTGAAACATCTTCTGGGGTTAGCAGGGTTAGGTGGGGGTCTATTTTGTGGCGTTGGGGTTTTGGGAGCAATCTGAGATGAGCCTCCAGTAGGTTTAGGGGTGACTTGGGTGCTCCTCTTGTTGAAGGGTTGGTTTTTGGGAAAAGGTTTTGGGGGTTCTTTCTTAACTACCTTTAAATTACTTCTGCTGCTCAACTCTATGAGCTAGCACACACACATTTTCAAACGTAGTGTACTGCTACAATTCTAATATATGGGAGTACTTGGGGTCAAGGCCACTGAGATATCTAACTATGTTTTGATCCTTCGGCTCTTGCAACTCACATTTAATCAAGAGTTTCTCAAACTCTCTAGTATACTCGTCAACAGTTATGCTTTCCAGGGTGAAATTGTGCAACTGAGTGTAGTTATCTTGAAGATAAGAAGGGGGAAGGAATCTACTTTGAGCTTGGCCTTAATCTTAGCCCAAGATCTGATTTTGCTCTTCCTTTTCTTTACTCTCTTGGTACATAATTTTCTCCACGAGAGGGAAACATATTTCTTGAGCTTCAAAGCCACTAGCTTCATCTTCTTGTCTATAGGGATGTCCTTATAATCAGAGACTCTTTCAACTGTATGTAGCCAGTCGATGAACTCATCACGGTCAAGCCTCCCGTCAAACTCAGGGACATTAACCTTGATGTCAAAGCTAGAGTGCAGATGATGGTGCCTTCTGCCTCTTCTCAGCCTTGGTTTGGACTCACTGTCATTAGAGGAAGTAAAAGGGTTGCCTTAACTGTGAACCTCTTTCTCTTGTGACTATTCAGAAGAGCTATGAGCCACTGAATGTAAGGCTCTCCTCTTGTTCTTGAGAGATTCTCCCAACTGCTTCCTTATATACTTATTTTGCTCCTCCAAATACTCATAATTCTTCATCAGTGTCTCAAATTTTTCTTCCAGTGACATACTGCCAGTCATCTTGCTGATTCTAGGAGAACTAGTTCTTTGTGGACTTTGGGTTTGGGCTAAGGGTTGTGTGTTGGCTGAAGGATCAGGCGTAGGAGAGTAGCCTAAGCTCTGATACCAAATATGACGGTGAAACAAGCAAGAAGAGATAAACTGAAAACCACCAGGTAAGCAAGGCTGAACTAGTTGACTTGAAGTGAATTGAAACAAATAGCAAACAAAAGAGAATCAGGATAAACTGAACTTGGATTGGATACAGACTCACCACCAAACTAAGCTCAGGGCCCTTGGGGATTAATCTCAATACAGACACACCACTAGATTAAGCACCAAGTCTCCTAAAGCACCACCTGTAATGGCTTTGTTGCACGATAGCTCGAGAGATTTGAGTGGAACAGGAACTATGCTAGACTTTATCATTCTACCACTAAGTTCTCACAAGTCAAAATAAGGCTTAAATACTCAACCTTACACCCTCTCACAATGGCTAAGTCAATTACATAAGTAAGCTAAAAACAGAATACATATTTGAAATAAAAAACAATAAAAAATAGCAGCATAATCTGATTCTTAACACCTAATTACTTTGTTTATCTCCATGACTGAAGTGTTAAGGTCTTGGTGGATCGAAGAATGACTAATGATGACATTGGAGAGCAACAACTAGCTGCTAATCAAGTGATTATCCTTGTGAAACAACAAGTACAGTAGCCTGTTGTCCCTTGGATCAAAGGGTATTTCATGGCTGTTTTTGCTGGTTAATGTCAGATGTTGCATACTCAAAATGAGCTATTTTAGGGTCTTGCTTGATAATATTTTTGATGCCCTTTCAAGGCCTTAAATGCGCCATCCCCTTGCTGCAAATGAGAGTAAAAGTGGACTCTCCTAAACTGGACTGTTGCTAGACAGAATTGGGTAGTGCAGGTGGTGTTGCATTGCTAGCTAACTTAAATGGGGCAACTTGATTCATTTGTTAGCCTTAGTGTGACTGTGCAAGTGAGCTAAGTTACACCTCAAAATGTTGGATCTAATCCTTATTACATTAAAGTGTAAAGCTGGTTTGCTAAACAATTCACAGTAGCTAGGTTATTGACTTAAATCCTTCTGCACCATTGCTTGAACACCAGGACTGAGATTGGATGTTCGACTCAGGTTATCTAAACGGGTGCCTTCATCAATTCCCTTCAAAGCTGAAGAACAAGCTAATGCCAAGGGCTGATGGTCCATTTAAGGTACTTGAAAAGGTTAATGACAATGCTTTCAAGGTTGGTTTTTCGGGTGACTATGGAGTTTCAGCTACCCTCAAATGTAGCTTATTTGAATCCTTATCATCCCAATCATTACCTTACCGATTTGAGAATCAAATCTTCTCAACAAGGGGACGATGACAAAGTCCCCTCCAGCCAAGACTCATATTAAGGTCCAACAAGTCTAGCAAGGTCCAATTCAAGCTCCAAAGTCCTAGCCATGACTCACATTTTGCTAAGGAGTCAACAGGATGGTCTCGGGTTCCATGACCATAATGTACCTAGTTTTGTTCTTATGATTTCTTAAGCTACATTATGGCTCATGTGAAATATAATTGCATTTTTGGGTTCTCCTAGATGTCACCTTTCATGTCCAAGCAAGCATCGCCAATCATGCTCAGTCGAAGTGAAGAAATCAAGGCATTTTATCAACCCTGCCAGTTTGAGTTTGAAATTGTCCCGATAAATGTTTTAATGGAATTCGCCTACTAAAACAAGTCATAACGTTGATTTCTTTTTTAGGAGGGTTTGTTCCATCCTAATGTTTCCCCCCTCCCCATGGCCTGAAAACAAAATCATGCCTAGTGTTGATGGGCTTAAGAGAGGGCATAAAACCGGGTAGAAAACAGACTCTAGAATCCGATTTAGTGCTAGGTGTGTTTTCCTTCTACTAAGGGTTTACTTAGCCACTTGGCTATTTATTTACTAGCTAATCATGTTCAAGGCTATGAGAAACACCATCAGGAGCTGCAAATCAGCCTTAGAAAGGGCCTAGCCAATGAGAAAGTAGAGGAAGAGTTGGCACCATGCAATCTGATTTGTCAGCCGAAAAGGGGCGCTACTTTACGGCTACTTTTCCCCGCTTTCCACCAGTATTTTCATTTATTAAGCAAATTAAGTGTACTTAAAGTTGAGTTTAGTCATTTGTTTTGCTTTAGTATGCCCATAGATTGTAATTAGCTTAAGTAAATCAAGCTTTATAATGCTTTAGTTCTAAGCAAATGCTAAACGTGCCTAAGAGTTTTCCTCCATTAGAAGGAAACCTTCTAAGCACACTAGCAGCTCTAGGTCGTGTGTATAAGGCCTTTAGAAGACACATTTTTGGTACTTAGCTTAGAACGTTACATTGAAAGCGAATTGAGAGCGTTGCTCCCTTTCGTTGTTTAAACACTAAACTTGCTTATCTCTAACTAGGCCGATTAGAGTGGTGATCAAGTGAGTCTTAAGCCTTGATTAGGTGGTGATATCTGTATCCTAATTAAGCTTACGGGCTCTAAACTTAAGTGTAGGGGTGATATCTATCTCTATGTAAGAGTTTAGATTACATTTATCTGTCACTCTCCTTCGGATTCTCCTTGGACTCACCGTCGATTTCAGCTTGCTTCCTTTGCATTTGAAATCAGATTTCAGTGTTAGTTGAATTCCCTCCATATATACATCATATTTGTTATTAGAACCACTTTTCTTCTTAGCCTATTTCTCCTGTCCAGCCATCCAAATTCTTATGTATCTTGGAAGGGATTCAAGGAATACTCAAAACTGATTCCAAATGCAAAGCAAAGCACGCTGAAATCAATGGTGAGTTTAAGGAGAGTCCGAAAGGGAAGGAAGGATAAATGTGATCTAAACTCTAACTTAGATACAAACAACACCACTAAGTTCGAGTTTAGGGCCCTGAAGCTTAATTAGGATACAGTTATCGCCATCTAATTAAGACTTAAGACTTACTTGATCAACACCCTAACCGGCCTAGTTAGACATAAGCAAGTGAAGTTTTTAAGTACGAAAGGAGCAATGCTCCCAATTTAATTTCAATTGATATTCAAAGTTATGTTTTATAAAATGAACCTTAAAGGCCTTATACTCACGGCCTAAGGCAACATAACAAGCTACGAAGGTTTCCTCACTAGGAAGGAAAGCTCTTCAACGTACTTAGCTAGCGCTTAAAGCTAATCTAGTTACAAAGCTTAATCAACATAAGTTAATTACATTTTAAATACTAAGGAGACCAAAACAAATGACCAAGCTTAACATTAATACACTTAATTAGCCTAAATACATCAGATTACTAAAGGGAAGGGGAGAAAAGCAGGCGTAAAGTGAAGCTTCTTTTTGGCTGGCTAATTAGAACGTAAGGTGCAAAATCTCCCTTTTTTTGTCATTTATTAAGCTCTCCCCAAGGTCCAAGAGCAGTAAATGATGGTGTTCCTGGCTACCTTGACTAGTGATTGAAGTGAGCAAGCATGCAAGGAGCTAAGCAAACCCATAGAAGAAAGAAAATACACAGAGTAACTAACCAGGTTCTAGAAACCAGTTTCTACCTAGTCTTTTGCCTTCTTTTCAGCCAATCAAAGCTAAGCATGATTTTGTGTTTAGGCCATGGGGGGATACCTTAGGACGTGTACAAAGCCCCCAAGTAGAGAAATCAAGGTTATGACTTGTTTAAGTGGAAGAATTCCGCCTAAACATTTTACCGTGCAGTTTCAGACGAAATCTGGCAGTGTTGACAAAATTGCTTAATTCCTTCACTTCGATTGAGATTATTGAATTTAATTACTTGGACCTGAAAGCTAACATCAAGGGAAACCCAAAAAGGCAAAAATATTGAACTTAAGCCATAATGAAGCTTAAGAAATCACGTGAACCGAACCAGGTACACTCTAGCTGTGTAATCCGGATTCACCTCCTTGACTCTTTTGCAAAATGTGAGTAATTGTTTGAACTTTGGACCTTGCATTGTACCTTGCTAGACTTGTCAGACCTTCTTCCATGTCTTGGCTTGAGGGGACTCCATCATCCTCCCCTTGTTGAAAGGATTTGATCATGAAATCGGCAGCTAATTGTTAGCTTGGTAAGGACTCAAGTGAGCCACATTGAATTTAGCTGAGACTCCATAGTCACCTGGAAAATCAACCTTATAAGCATTATCATTAATCCTTTTAAGTACCTCAAATGGACCATTAGCCCTTGGAAATAGCTTGTTCTTCCTTTTGAATGAAAATCTCTCCTTCCTTAGGTGTATCCATACGAGGTCTCCAGGTTGAAAAACCATCTTTTTCTTGTGTTTGTTGGCTTGCGCTTGATATGAGGTGTTTGTTTTCTCTATTCTGCTCCTAATCAACTAATGTATCTTTTGGATTTCTTGTACCCTTGTTACTGCATCCGCACTTGGTCCACACTTGGCTTTTGATCTAAAGGGCTTCGGGTAAGATTAAGTGGACTAATAAGATGAATCCCAAAGACTACCTTAAGTGGTGATAGACCAGTAGCCTTGCAAAGGGCCCTGTTGTACGCAAACTCTACCTGTGGTAAAAGCAAATCCCAAGCCTTGAAATGAGGTTTAATCAAGGCCCTTAGGATTGTCCTTAGGGTCTAATTAGTAACCTCAGTTTGCCCATCAATTTGTAGATGGCAAGTGGAACAATACTTTAGTTTAGTACCCAACTTGCTCAACAATGTAATCCAAAAATGGCTAAGGAACTTAGTATCCCGATTAGACACAATTGATCCAAGTATACCATGCAATCTAACCACTTTCTTAAAGTATAACTCAAAAATGTATGTAGCATCATTCATCTTATTACATGGAATGAAATGAGACATCTTAGAGAACATGTCTACCACAACAAGGATTGAATCTTTGTTGTTTTGGGTCTTACGCAATCCAGGACTGAAATCTATACTCACATCAACTAAAGGAGTCGGGGGAATGGGCAGGGGTGTGTAAAGGCCTTGAGGTAGAGAATGACTCTTCACCACCTGACAAGTTCCACACCTTCTTAGGATGTCCTGTATGTCCTTTTCTATGCCTAGCTAGTAGTATTGCTCCCTTAGCATGGTGAGTGTCTTGTTTTTTTCATAATGGCTAGCTAGTGAACCTCTACGTACTTCTCTAATCAGGAGCTCTCTCGTGCTACACCTTAGTACACACAATTGTGTACCCTTGAAAAGAAACTCTTCCTTGCTCAGGAAATCACCTTTGGGGTGCTTTGAACAAGCAGCAAACAACTCCCCAAAGTCTTCATCTTCAGCATGTAAACACTTTAGATGCTCAAAACCAAGTAGACAAGCATCTAACTGAAACAAAAGTAGATACCTTCGAGATAGAGCATCGACAACTTGATTGAGCCTTCCAGATTTGTGCTCGATTGTAAAGTGAAATGACTGGAGAAACTCAAGCCATTTGGCATGGTGGGAGTTTAACTTGTGTTCGCCTTGAATGCAGTTCAAAGCTTCATGATCAGAATGTAGTATAAACTCACTTGCAATCAGATAATGACTCCAATGCTCTAAGCACCTCAAAATAGCATAAAACTCTTTATGATAGGTGGAATACTTTCTTCCTGAATCACATAATTTCCCACTAAAGAAGGCCAAAGTTTTAGCTTCCTGAGTAAGAATACCACCTATACCAACTCCAGAGGCAACACATTCAACTTCAAAGACTTTATTAAAGCACGGTAAGGCAAGAACCGGTGCTTGAGTAAGCCTTTTCTTCACTTTCTCAAAGGGAGCTTGGGCTTTAGGGGTCCATTGGAATGATTTACCCTTAATCACCTTAGTCATGGGAGCCATTTTGGTGCTGAAGTTTCGAATAAACCTCCTGTAAAAGGAAGCTAATCCATGAAAGCTTCGAACATTATGTGTGTTGTGGGGAATAGGCCAAGACCGAATGGTCTCAATCTTGCTCTCATCTACCTTTATGCCATCTCCAGTAACAATGTAACCTAAGAAGGTTACCTCGTGAGTGAAAAAGGCACATTGAGGTTAGGGTTGTGCAAAACCGATTAACCGGACTTTTGGTTAACCAGTTTTTTTGTTCAAGAAAATTCCGAACTATAATCGAACCGAAAATTTCAGTTAACCGTTTTTCAGTTAACTAAAAATTTTAGTTCGTCCAAAACTCGAACCGTAACCGAATGTCGGTGAACCGATTTTTCGGTTCAGTTACCGGTTAACCGTTCACAAATAATAAAAAACAAATACTTTCTTAGCTAAATTTTTCATTTTTTATGTTTAAGTTCTTTTTATAAAAATTAAACTTTGGTTACTATTTATAAATAATTAAAAAATTGTACTTTCTTACCTAAAGTTTTAATTTTTTGTGTATAATTTTGAAAACAATTTAAAAAATTTTGATTCGATTAATCGCCGGTTAACCGAATTTTTAAATTATGTGAAACGTCACTGACCCGAAAACCGAATAATTTTTCGGTTTGGTTAGATGAACTGATTTTTTTGAAAAATTTGTTCGATTAACCACTTTTTTGGTTCATTTTTTTTAGTATTTCTGTTCGGTTTTTAGTTTTGGGTTTTTTTGCACACCCCTACCTAAGGTTACCAAACAATCTCTCACGTTCTAGAACAAGCATAACTTGGGTGAGATGATCTTGATGCTCTTGCACATTCTTGGGATAAATTAGGATATCATCGAAGTAAACTACAACAAACTTGCCAATGTACGACCTAAACACTTGATTCATCAATCTCAAGAATGTACTAGGAGCATTTGAAAGACCAAAGGGCATAACCAACCATTCATAAAGCCCTCCTTTAGTCTTAAAAGTCGTTTTCCATTCGTCACCTTCTCTAATGCAAATATCGTAGTAACCAGTTCGAAGATCAATCTTAAAGAATATCTGTAAGCCATGTAATTCATCCAGCATGTCTTTAAGTCTAGGTATGGGGTACCTGTACTTGATTCTAATCCTGCTAATGGCTCTACTATCCACACACATATGCAATCCTCCTTTCTTTGGAACTAATAAGGCAGGTATGGCACATGGACTCAGGGACACATGGATCAAGGTCTTTGACATTCGTTCCGCAATTGTCTTTGAATCTCCATTATTTCCTTGGGATTTGTTCTATAAGCTATCTTATTTAGGAGGACAAAACCAAGAATGAGGCCAATATGGTGCTGGATATCTCTTTTGGGAGGCAAACCGATGGGTATCATCTCAGGAAACAAATGATAAAATCGATGTATGAGTACTTTAAAGGCCTTGAATTGAAGATGTGAGGCCTTTAACAATGGTTCACCAAAAGTAAGAAGCAAATAAGATTGTTTTGGCTTTGTTTGGAGCTTATCTTGATAGAGCGTAGATGGGGATAAAGGAGCTAGGGTGATCTTCTTGCCAGCCTTAGTAGAGGAGTATGTATTCAAGAAACCATTATGCATTACCCTACGTTCATACAACCATGGTCTCCCCAAAAGGATATAACATGCATCCATGGGAATAACATCACACCAAAGTTCATCTTGATAGTTCTTTCCAATGGAGAAAGAAACAAGGCACCAAGAGTTCACTTGGATACACTTGCTTTGATTCAGCTATTGAATGTTGTAGGGGTGTGGATGAGTTATCGTTTGCAAGCCTAGTTTCTCAATCATGCTAAGAGAAATCACATTTGCATAACTCCCTCCATCAATGATAACAGAACACACCTTCCTTGGAACCGTACAACGGGAATGGAACATGTTCCCTCTTTACTCTTCATTTCCTCCCTTCTGGCCACTCAAGACTCTTCTGAAAACCAACATTTCTCCTTCATCAGCTTCCTCCACTATCCCTTCTTGAATTTTATCAAGGTTATCCACAAATCATCCTCCTTTTCCTCCTCTTCAAACTCCCCCTTTGATGGCCACCCGTTCGGCTAAGGTTATGACTTTACGATTTGGACAGTCCAAAGCAATGTGCCCAAGTCCTTGGCACTTGAGGCACCTTCTGTTGCACATGGGGCTAGCATTGGGTCTATTTTGAGGGGTTGGATCGTTTGTGCAGCTTGGGTTCTTTGTGGAAAGGAAGGGGATGGGTTTGGGGGCTTAGAAATGGGGTCAGAACTCCCCTTGTTAAAGGGTTGGTTCTGGGTAAAAGGTTTTGGTTGTTGAGGCTTTGGGGGCTATCTTGACTTCTTTTGTTGCTCATCCTTGTGAGCAAGCACATGAACTTCGTCAAAAGTAGTATATGCTTGCAAATCAACTACATTAGCATACCTAGGATCAAGACCTCCTAAGTACCGAACAAGTTTGCTCTTCAGGTTCTTGGAGATTACACTTGATAACAAGCTTTTCGAACTCATGAGTATACTCCTCCAAATTTAGGTTACCTTGCTTCAAATTTTGGAGTTAAGAATAGCAATCTTGAAGGTAAGTTGGGGGTAGAAATCGAGCCTTGAGCTTGGATTTCATCTTCTCCCATGTTCTGATCTTCGACTTTCTTTCTCTAACCCGTTTGGCCCATATGTTTGTCCACCAAAGGGAGGCATATTTTCTGAGCCTTAAAGCCAACAGTTCACTTTCCTGTCTTCAGGAACTTCTTTATATTCAAAAACACACTCAACTATATTCATTCGATCTAAAAAATCTTCAAGATCAAGCTTGCCTTCAAACTCCGGGATTTTAACCCTGAAGTCATTGGGATTGGCTTGAAACCGTGGTTTTGGTCTAGCCATTTTCAAGGGTTCATCCTCACTATATGAATCCGTATTAGTACTAAACACTTGTTCTTGTCTCTTAGGATCATATTGCAGAGGTTCTTTATTCATCTTCTGCTTTTGCTTCAAAACGGCTCCAAGTTGTTTTCTTGAGTATTCACTCTGAGCTTTGAGTTCTTGGTCACGTTGAGCTCCTTCAATGATTTTCCTCATCAACAATTCATTTTGGGCAAAGAGTGATTGTTAATTCTTCATTACTGCCTCAAATTTCTCATGCAAACTTGTACTAACACTCATCCTGAAACTAGGCATGTGTTTGAGCTAGAACGAGACTTGTGTTTGAATTTGAAAGGGAGAACGAACCTAGAAAGGTGGAAGGGGATACCAAGGCAAGGAGAAACCCAGCTCTAATACCAAATATAATGTATCTTGGAAGGGATTCAATGAATACTCAAAACTGATTCCAAATGCAAAGCAAAGCAAGTTGAAATCAATGCTAAGTTTAAGGAGAATCCGAAAAGGAAGGAATAATAAATGTGATCTAAACTCTTACTTAGATACAGAAAATAACACTAAGTTTGAGTTTGGGGCCCTTATGCTTAATTAGGATATAGTTATCACCACCTAATCAATACTTGAGACTTGGTCACCACCTTAACTGGCCTTGTTAGAGATAAGCAAGTGAAGCTATTAAGTACGAAAGGCGCAATGCTCTCAGTTTGGTTTTAGTTGATTTTCAAAGTTATGTTTTATAAGGCGAACCTTTAATGCCTAGTACTCACGACCTAAGGTAGCAAAACAAGCTAAGGAGGTCTCCTCCCTAGGAAGGAAACCTCTTAAAAGTGCTTAGCTAGCACTTAAAGCTAATCTAGTTGCAAAGCTTGATAAACTTAAGCTAATTACATTCTAAATACTAAGGACAACAAAACAAATGGTCAAGCATAACATTAATACACTTAGTTAGCCTAAATACATCAGATCACTAGAGGGAAGGGGAGAGAAGCATATGTAAAGTGAAGCTTTTTTTTGGCTTGCCAATCAAAACGCAAGGTGCAAAATCTCCCTTTTCTTTCTCATTGGTTAAGCTCTTCCCAAGGTCCAAAAGCATTAGGTGACGATGTTCCTAGCTACGGTGACTAGTGATTGAAGCAAGCAAGCATGTAAGGAGCTGACCAAACCTATAGAAGAAGGAAAATACACGTAGCAACTAACCAGGTTCTAGAAGCCAGGTACTGCCCAGTTTTCTACCAACCAAAACAAAACATGATTGTGTTTCTTGGCTATGGGGGGATACCTTAGGACGTGTGCAAACCTCCCAAGTACAGAAATCAGGGTTATGACTTGTTTAAGTTAGAGGATTTCACCTATACATTTTATCGTGCAGTTTTGGACCAAATCTGGTGGTCTTGACAAATAGGCCTGATTCCCTCACTTCAATTGACCATGATTGATTTTAATTACTCTGACCTAAAAGTTGACATCCATGGGAACCCAAAAATGTAAAACTATTAAAATTAAGCCACAATGTAGCTTAAGAAATGACATGAACAAAACTGGGTACATTCAGCCTGTGTAACCCGGATTCACCTCCTTGACTCTTTTGCAAAATGAGAGTCATTGCTTGGACATTGGAGCTTGCATTGGACCTTGATAGACTTTTTGGACCTTCTTCAAAGTCTTGGCTTAAGGGGACTCCATCAGATTCGTTCCCACTTCAAATCCAAACACAAGTCCTATTTGTGTTCGAGCCAAGCCGATTACAAGATGAGTACAACTACAACCTTGGATGAAACATTTGAGGCAGTTATCAAGAATTATCAATCACTGTCAGCCAGAAATGAGATGTTGATGAGGAAAATCAATAAGGATGCTCAACATGATCAATAACTCAAAGCTCGGAATGATTACTTGAGAAAACAGTTTGGTGCTGTTTTGAAGCAAAAGCAAAAGATATGCGAAGAATCACCCCAATTTGATTTTGGAAGACAAGAAAGGGTAGCTAGTCACTCTTTAGATTCATCTAGTGAGGATAAACCCTTAAGAATGGCTAGACCAGAACCACGGTTTGAAGCAAACTCTAATGGCTTTAGAGTTGAGATTCCTAAGTTTGAAGGTAATCTTGATACTGAAGAATTATTGGATTGGATGCACACAGTTGAGAGTGCTTTTGAGTACAAAGAAGTTCCAGAAGACAAGAATGTGAAATTGGTGGCCATAATACTCTAAAAATATGCCTCCCTTTGGTAGACAAACCTATGTGCCAAGAGAGTTAGAGATAGAAAAGCAAAGATCGGACCACGGGAGAACATGAAGGCCAAGCTTAAGGCTAGGTTTCTACCCCCAACTTACGTTCAAGATTGCTATTCTCAACTCTATCACTTGACACAAGGTAAATTGTATGTGGACGAATACACTCGTGAGTTTGAAATGCTTGTCATTAAGTGTGATCTCCAAGAACCTGAAGTGCGGACTATAGTTAGGTACTTACGAGGCCTTGATCCCAGGTACGCTAATGTAGGTGATTTGTAAGTTTATACCACCTTTGATGAAGTGTGTGTGCTGGCTCATAAAGTTGAGCAACAAAAGAAATCAAGATAGCCCCCTAAGCCTCAAAACACAAAGCCCTTTACCCAGAACCAACCCTTTAATAAGGGGAGTTCTAATCCCATTCCTAAGCCCACAAATCCATCCCCTTCCTTTCCACAGAGAACCCAAACTCCACAAAAGAGCCAAGCCCTTCAAAATAGACCCAATCCTATCCCCATGAGCAATAGAAGATGCTTTGAGTGCCAAGGGCTTGGGCACATTGCCTCGGATTGTCCAAACCAAAAGATGACCACCTTAGCCGAATTGGTAGCCATGAAGGAGGTGTTTGAGGAGGAGGAGGAGGAGGGGGAAACGGAGGAAGATTTTGAAGATGACCTTGACAAAACTCAAGAAGAGGTAGTGGAGGAGGCTGATGAAGGAGAAATGCTGGTTTTGAGAAGAGTATTGAGTGGCTAGAAAGGAGCTAAAGACAAGCAAAGTGAGAACATCTTCCATTCCCGTTGTACAGTTCAAGGGAAGGTGTGTTCTGTTGTCATTCATAGAGGGAGCTATGCAAATGTAGTTTTTATAAGCATGATTGAGAAGCTAGGCTTGCAAACCACGACTCATCCATACCCCTACAATGTTTAATTGCTTAATCAAAGCAACAGTATTCAAGTGAACTCTCGATGCCTTGTTCCTTTCTCCATTGGAAAGAACTATCAAGATGAGCTTTGGTGTGATGTAAATCCCATGGATACATGTCATATCTTACTGGGAAGACCATCGTTGTATGACAGAAATGTAATGCGTAATGGCTTCTTCAACACATACTCCTTTACTAAGGAGGGAAAGAAGATTACCTTAGCCCCTTTATCTCGATCTCAGTTCCACAAGGATAAGCCCCCTGTAGTAGTCCGGCCCTAAATTCTGTTTATTAATTTCATGGCATTAATCCATGTGATTGAGTTCATTTCATTCACATCATTCGTTTTTATATTCCCATCTTTTTATTATTCTCATTTGGTCATTTCTAACGGGGCCCTTACTTTGCAATTCGGGGATTTCTTCTTCTCAATTTTGAAAATTGAGTTAGGCCTTGATATTTACGAATTTAATGTTTAACATTCTTTTTCATGGCACCACATCCATTCATAACAAAATTTTTTAAAAAAAAAAATATTTAAGAAATGCGCTCGGTTTCAGTTTTTCGCTAAACCCGAGCCCGTTTAAAGCCGATTTCGATGCAACAAGACTTGATCTATTTAATCTGTGAACTAACTTTTAAAGAACCCAGGTACGTTCATTGACTGTATCTTTAGAAATCAGCACGTATTTATCGAAATTATAATGTTTTGGTAAGTACATCAATGAATCAATTGAACCAGTGATTTATCACATAATTAGTGACCCCATCAGTTATTAGTTACAGGGCATTGCCTTCAGTTACCCGCACAGCTTCAGGTCAGGTCTTCCGGTGGGCTTGGCAGGTGTACACCTATATATAGATCGTAACAGTTACTAAGGGGTGCACTAACAGATAATAATTGGCAATTTAGCTTTACATAGATCTCATTCCCTGTTTTAAAATACAAATGAATTGCAAAACAGGGCCTCATAATTTCTTTCCCCATTGAATCTTTATCAGTACAGGGATGCATGTACTGAGCTTTGGCTCACAGTTCGAAATGTTTTTATGTTTTGTTTTAGGAAAATGCTCAGTAAACCGCTCTCAGGCGGGCAGGCAGGCTGAAGGTGAAAATTAAATCAGGATCGTCCCTATGATTGGCGGATAGAAGTGCTAAGATGTTTTCATGCCTTTTTGTGGTGCATTTTGGTGTTCCATCTATATATTTAAACTGAGTTAGTATGTTGTTATAACCTTGATGTAACCCGGAGAAGTTAGAATCATTGCTGCATGTAATTAAATGGTTTGAATGGACGTGTTTGCCCTTTGAAGATAAACTTTGATTTTATGGCTAAACTTTCATATTTAAGCGAAGCCTTGTCCTTGCGGACGGCGGTAACGCCCATTCATTGGTTTTGTTTTGGTGCTATGCTTAGGTAGGTAAATGTAGCTATGATTTATGTATTATTGGGGCGTTACAGATTTGGTATCAAAGCCAGGTTGAGATTTTCTTGAGGATGGTAGGGCTAGAGACAATAGGGTGAGAGTGGTGGCTAGGAGGGGCTATCGTATATTGCTAGGGTGATATTAGGAGAATGCAAGTTGCTTTTATCTGCATGTTCTTTATTTATGAATGGCTATGGTTATGCCTGCCTCTCACACATGTGTTTTCTTTGTTAGATGGATCTCTATGGTGTGAACATGTTGCCAGGTGGATCAATGATAGCACACATTACGTTGCTCCATATTAGTATGGAGGCACACGCGCAAGACCCTTATTATGAGTTCCACTGTATTGCGTTCTGTGCGCGGAGATTGTTGTGGTCCCTACCCCCGGTTGGCCCGTGGGTGGAATTCAGGCACTGTTATAATGACTTTATGACGACAGGGAACCCAGGCATAGATGGGCCTAGGTTTCAAGCCTAGGGGGGCTTGGTCAACTCTCACTGCAGAGTTGTTGTTGAGAGAGTAGTTTGAACTGAGGGGACTTACCATGGAAACACTTCAGCACGTTTTTCCCCTCTATCAGGTCCATCCTCCACCAGTAGCCCCAGCGCCAGCACAGGAGCCACCTATCCCACCCGTACCAGGTACCCCACTGATGCCTAAAAGCCCTGGGGAGGCCCACAAGGTGATAAACATCCCTGATACCCCGGACCTAGTGGTGATCAGTTCTAGTCAGGACCACCAGGAGGAGGAGGATGATCTTGAGGAGGAGGATCCTAAGGATGATGATCCCGAGGAGGATCAAGGCAATGAGGAGATGGGGATAGAGCAGCCAGGGGAGTAAGAGGAGGATGAGTTGATGGTAGAGGACGAACATGAGCCCCAAGTTCAACCAGAGGTTGGTGATGCCGAGTCGGAGGCATCCACGAGCAGTTTTGATTCAGGTGAAGAACCTGATGACGAGTCAGACCCAGATTATGATCCATCTAGGGATCGTTAGGTGGCTCTAAGGATCAGCGTGGTGTTTTTTTTAATTTTATTTTGAGCCCTGTATGTAGATATGGTATGGTGGGATTAGATGGTGATATTTTTGGGGCATCCGACATTGTATATAGTTAGTCCAATCCTCTTTGACCATGACGACATGATCCGTAACTCTTTTTGGCCATGTGACGGATCTAACATCTAGGGCTATTTAGTGTTTGGTGTTTAGGAGTAAGAACTAGGCTTGCAGGTGTTATATGCTTTTGTGTTCATGTATATGAACCAACTATGTATGTAAGTAAGCAGTTATGTAATGAAGTGATAACGCTTTGAGTTATGAAATATTCTGTGAGACATCTCTTATGTATTTGTTGGGCATGTTTATCCTATATGACTGGGGTCCCAGTGTCTGAATTGTTTTATTTAATGTCTGGTAAGAATGTCTTAGACAATGCAAAATGACAATGAGGTGCACGTAGAGGACAATTTAGAGCAAGGCCAGGGATCGGGTGATCAAGCCTCGTGTCAGGGGCCACCACATGGTGACATGCCACCGTCGCTCTCTGAGTTAGCTGGCAACTTAGGCAACCCGAGTTACTGGCCAACCTTAGTTGCTGAATTGATGAAACTAATTCCCCAGGTGTCTACTGAAACCCCTCCCAAGGATGATAAATTGGCAGATAGGGTAGCACGGCGCAACCCTAAAGTTACAACGGGTCCTATGATCCTGTGGTATTAGAGGAATGGATAAGGGGAATGGAGAAAATTTTTTCAGTAGTTGAGGTACCAGAGGAAAAGAAACTAAACATTGGGACATATTATTTGTCGGGTGAAGCTGACATTTGGTGGAATACAGTTAAGGATAAGCTTGAAGGGCCTGAATTCACTGGGAATGAATTCTTAACAGAGCTGGGGGCGAAATTTTACCCAGCTTTGGTGCAAAGGCAAAAGGAGAAAGAATTTATGGAATTAAAAATGAGCGGTAGCATGTCGGTGATGCAGTATGCTAGTAAGTTCACCGAACTATCTAGGTTTGTCCCTGAATTCGTGTCATCTGAAAGGTTGAAGATGAGAAGGTTTCAGGAAGGTTTGGCCTTCTATATTCGAAATCAGTTAACTGGACAACCCATGCTAACTTATCAAGAATTATATGAGCGAGTAGCCGAAGTGGAAAGAGTGAAGACGGAGTTGAGGACACTGATTCCAATCAACCATAAGAGAAAGGGGTTTGAGCGGGGGACTCCAAGTGAGAGTGTGAACCAGAACCAACAGAACGAGGAGAAACCTACTTCTATTCCCTCCAAGAGCCGTCCTGCAAGCTCAACAACAGCTTGTGCGAAATGTGGAAGAACAAATCATACCACTCCTGAATGCCGCGTTGGCACCAACAAATGCATGTGGTGTGGTAGTCCTGAACATCTTATCGCTGCATGCCCGCGACGATTAAAAGCTGTACATAAGGGTGCACCGAAACCCCTGGCCCCGCTCCACCAGGGACCTCCACCTTCAAGGCCTGCAGTTGCAGGAAGGGCATTTGTGAGGAACAAAAAGGAAGCTGCTACCTCTGGTACGGTAGTCACTGGAACTCTCTTTTTAAATTCAAAGCCATTTTGCGTATTATTTGATTAAGGTGCCACTCATTCGTTTATATCTACCTGATCTGCTAAGCAATTGGGCCTTGAGAACAGAAGGATGGCAATCAATTATAGAATCAAGTTGCCCAATAATTCTGTGATTGAGTGCCCCCTCTCTTATCAACTTGTCCCCATCACCATTGGTGAAACCACCTTCCCTGTGGATTTGATTCAATTTGACTTGTCTGATTTTGATATCATTTTGGGGATGAATTGGTTGCATTCTTATGGAGCCCAAATCGATTGTGAAGATCTTAAGGTTATCCTCAAAGATGAAAAAGGGAGAAAAGTGTGTTTTTATGGGCAGAAAGAGGCAAACTATTGTCCTTTGAGTTCTGCTATGAAAGCAAGTAAGCTATTATATAAAGGATGTATTGGATATTGGTGTTATGCTATCAGCACCCAAACTAAAGAAGAGGAAGTAGAAATATACCTGTGGTTTGTGAATTTGAAGATGTTTTCCCAGAAGAATTACCCGAACTACCCCCGCAGAGGGAAATTGATTTTGGGATCAAGTTAATTCCTGGAGCCCAACCTATTTCTAACGCTCCATATCATATGGCCCCAACCGAGGTTAAGGAATTAAAGCTTCAACTAGATGAACTGTTACAAAAGGGCTTTATTAGGCCAAGTGATGGAAACCCATCCAATCCAGATCATGTTCATGAGGAAAACATCCCATCACGTCCAAGAACAAGATCACAAACCAAGAGAATGGCTCTTATGTTGGAAGAAGGAGAAGCTGGCACAAACAGGTTCACTAGTTTCAAAGTGCCCGGTTTTGTGCATTTGATTTCCTAAGCTACATTGTAGCTTATGACTAACATTTTTGCATTTTTGGAATCCTTTTGAAGTTGTTTTTGCAGGTACAAAAGAGTTTCAAGTCACATGCTCAAAAGGATTG
>JACYFF010031957.1:60910672-60953004 GCA_017589665.1 Selenicereus undatus
TTCTTCACTTCACGGTTTTTGTGGGCAGCAAGTTGGCACGGCCTACCCGTGCCCTTAGGCACGACCGTGCCACCTCTTGCCGTGGCCTTTTCTCTCCTTTTCTTCTCCCTTTGATGTGTAGTGGCTTGGGTAGTGTTTTCCCTTGACACTTACATCACCAAGTGTGTCACCATGGGGTGCTCCAGTGTTGTTTGTCAAAAAGAAGGACGAAACCTTGAGGCAATGTAACGATTATAGGGAGTTGAACAAGATTACCATCAAGAACAAGTACCCTCTGCCACGAATAGATGATTTGTTTGATCAATTACAAGGGGCAGGAGTGTTCTCTAAGATTTATTTGAGATCAGGGTACCATCAACTTAGGATTAAACCTGATGACATTCCTACGACAGCATTTAGAACTAGGCATGGTCACCATGAGTTCACAGTGATGCCTTTTGGTCTCACTAATGCTCCTGTAGCCTTCATGGACCTTATGAACAGGGTTTTCAGACTTTATTTAGATAAGTTTGTAGTGGTGTTCATAGATGACATCCTTATCTATTCTAAGGATAAGGAGGGACATGCTGACCAATTGCGAACAGTACTGCAAACCTTGAGGGAGCATCAACTCTATGGCAAATTAAAGAAATGTGAATTTTGGCTGGAGGAAGTGGTATTTTTGGGGCATGTGGTCACAAAAGAAGGAATTAAGGTTGACCCCCAGAAGGTGAAAGCAATCACCGAATGGCCAAGGCCTACCATTATCACTGAGATTAGAAGCTTTTTGGGTTTAGCCAGTTACTACCGAAGGTTCGTCAAGGACTTTTCGAAAATAGCTTCACCACTGACCAATCTCCTAAAGAAGGTGAATAAGTTCGAGTGGACTGAAAGGTGTGAGAAAGCCTTCTAAGAGCTAAGGCAGCGACTGACAACCGCCCCGATCCTAACATTACCAACAGAAGGAAAGGAGTATACTGTTTACAGTTATGCATCGAAGAACGACCTAGGGTGTGTGTTGATGCAGGAGGACAAAGTGGTAGCTTATGCCTCTCGACAAGTCAAGCCATATGAGAAAAACTATCCTACCCATGACCTGGAACTGGCAGCTGTGGTCTTTGCCTTGAAAATTTGGAGGCACTATTTATATGGGGTACCGTGCAAGATCTATACTGATCATCAAAGTTTAAAGTATATCTTCACCCAAAAGGAGCTCAATTTGAGGCAACGACGTTGGCTTGAGTTGCTTAAAGACTATGATCTTCAGATTCAATATCATCCGGGCAAAGCAAATGTGGTGGCGGATGCCCTGAGTAGGAAGTCGCAACACAACTCAAACACTGTGGTGATTACTCAAATAAACCTCTTGAGAGAATTGGAGGACTTTGGGATTCAATTAGTATCTCATGGGCAAACGAATGCTCAACTATCAGCACTTACTGTTCAGTCTTCCCTAGTGGAAGAAATCCTACTGAATCAAGAAAGTGATCCTGAACTCAAAAGTATAAAGCAAAATTTAGAAAAAGGGAAGTTCCTGGGGTTTGTAGTACATGAGGATGGGACTTTGCTGTTCCAGAATCGCCTATGTGTGCCCAAAAATGGGGAGGTAAGAAAGAAAATTTTGGAAGAAGCTCACAATACTCGTTATTCAGTGCATCCAGGAGGCACAAAAATGTACAGAGATCTGAGACAATATTTTTGGTGGAATAACATGAAGAAAGATGTTGCATAATATGTGTACAAGTGTTTAATCTGCTAGAAAGTTAAAGCAGAGCATCAATGCCCTGTGGGTGAATTACCACCCTTAGAAATTCCCACTTGGAAGTGGGATTCAATCTCAATGGACTTTCTTATGGGTTTACCCTTTCTGTCTCGAAGAAGAATGCTATCTGGGTCATAGTGGATCGACTCACAAAGTCGGCTCATTTCCTGCCAATTAAGGATACTTGGGGAATAGAAAGACTAGCCCAACTGTATGTATAGGAGACAGTCCGTTTACATGGGATTCCTCTCGACCTAGTCTCGGATAGGGATCAACGATTCCAGGCGCGCTTCTGGCAAGCACTTCAAAAGGCCTTCAGAACCAAACTAAACTTCAGTAGCTCCTATCACCCAAAGACAGATGGACAAACTGAAAGGGTTAGTCAAATTTTGGAGGATATGTTGAGAGCTTGTGTAATGGAATTCCAACGGAAATGGGAAGATGATTTACCTTTGGTGGAATTCGCTTATAACAACAGCTATCAATCCACCATCAAAATGGCCCCATCTGAGGCTCTGTATGGGAGAAAATGTAGAACCCTGTTGTGCTGGGGTGACTTGGATGAGGCACTGATAATAGGTCCTGAAATGATCCAAGAGACTACTGAGACGATCAGAAAGATTCAGGAGCATATTAGGGTTGCCCAAAGTCGACAGAAAAGTTATGCGGACAAAAGAAGAAGGCCTCTAGAGTTTCAAGTCGGTGATAAAGTTTTCCTAAAAGTTTCACCAACTAAAGGTGTGAAGAGGTTCGGAGTACGGGGCAAATTGAGTCCAAGGTACATTGGACCTTACGAAATCGTTGAGAGGTTGAATCCTGTCGCTTATCGCCTAGAGTTGCCTGCCGAACTTGAGCACGTCCATAATGTGTTTCATATCTCTCAGCTTCGAAAATATATTTCAGATCCAAATCATACCATTGTATCTGAACCTATTGATATCGCTGAAGATCTAGTCTATGAAGAGTGTCCCGTTCAAATACTAGATCGCAGGATCAAGCAGTTGCGCAACAAACAGATACCATTGGTTAAAGTACTCTGGATGAACCATACCTCCCAAGAAGCTACTTGGGAGACCGAGGAGGCAATGAAAGCCAAATACCCACATTTATTCGAGGTAATCTAGCATGATTTGGGGAAGTCCACCAGTTTAGTTTCGAGGACGAAACTTTTTAAGGGGGGAAGACTGTAGTAGTCCGACCCTAAATTCTGTTTATTAATTTCATGGCATTAATCCATGTGATTGAGTTCATTTCATTCACATCATTCCTTTTTATATTCCCATCTTTTTATTATTCTCATTTGGTCATTTCTAACGGGGCCCTGACTTTGCAATTCGGGGATTTCTTCTTCTCAATTTTGGAAATTGACTTAGGCCTTGATATTTAAGAATTTAATGTTTAACATTCTTTTTTATGGCATCACAACCATTTATCCCAAACTTTAAAAAAAAAAAAATTCAGAAATGCGCTCGGTTTCAGTTTTTCGCTAAACCCGAGCCCGTTTAAAGCCGATTTCGATGCAACAAGTCTTGACCTTTATTTGATTAACTAAATCGTCTTAATTAATCCTTAATCAAGCATGATATTATTGACTTTTCTACCCTATTTGCAACCAAGTATTCAGCCATGTATTAAGGTGAGTATAAAAATTAAAATAGCGGCTTTTATCTTCATTTTACACCAAGTGATTTTCTCTCTATTCCCACCCCTCTTTCTCTCTCTACTCGGCAACCCCATCTCACCACCATACCACCACCTTTCCACCACCAAAAAACCCTCTAATCATCCCCCACTCACCACCCCCTAACACCTCTTTCACTCCTTAAGCATCAAGAAGCATATCAACCTCTTTTGCTAGCACAAAGTAAGTGTTCTTTAACCTTTATGCTGATTTTTGTTTTTGATCTTTGATCTTGTTGGGTTTTGTTCTTTATTTTGGTTGTTTTAATGATGGATTATACTGTTTTTGTGGTATTAAGAATCACCTTGTTGAGGGTTTATGGTGGAGTTGATTTTTGATGATGTTAGGGTTAGGGTTTCATCTTTGGTATGCAAGCTTCTTGTTCAAGTGATCTTTATGGCTTGTTTTCTCCTTGTTGTTGCTTATCTTTTAATGCATTGAAGTTTGTTATGGTTTTATGATGTATTGGAAAGATGAGATGGGGTATAAGTTGACCCAAAGTTAAGGTTTTATCCAAGAATGCATGGTTTGGACCAAATTTGTGTTAAACTTGAGGTATGTGTTTATGTGCCTAGAAAGTAAGCCTTGTTGGATATATTTATGAAGTGAATTTGAGTGTGGTGATCTTTTATGTTGTTGGGATGTACCATAGTGTACTTACATGCTCTTAAGAAAGAGTTTAAGTTGAGGTTTGGTGTGAAAAGTGAGAGGACAACCTAAAACAGTGAGGCTGGAATTTTCAGTGAAACAGGACAAACTTTGAAACACAACTGGTAATGATCGGCCAGGACAAAAATTCTGATTTTTGGTGGGTAGATAGGTCTGGATATTAGCTTTAAAATAACTCTTGAATTGCCTTAATCCGAGGTCAGTGGAGGAAGTTATGGCTATCTTACTGAACCTGGACAGAATGGACAAAATGGTTGTTTTTAGCACTAAAACCTGACATGTTGTTGTTCTAACCCCATTCTATGGAACCTGTCATGGGAATCTGGTTATGTGCCCTTCAGGAAAGTTTTCGAGGACTTCCTAAGCTATTTATATTGGGGTCTTACGTCTCAGTTGGAGGTCGGGAGTATAAGTTGTGGATTATTCATTCCATACCCTCGTCATAAACCCTACCCTCTAAACTCGCTACCGTGCCTTAACTTAGCATTTCTATACTTTATTTAACTTTATCAGTTTAACCTATTAACTGGTTCACACAAATTCTTTATAAGCCTTTTCTATTTAAGGGTATCCATTGTACTAATTTTATGCATATAATGATTTTGAACAGCACCAAAGCCTAAGCTCTCATCCTCTCCATTTTAGTAATCTATTTAATATGTGAACTAACTTTTAAAGACCTCAGGTACGTTCACTGATTGTATCTTTAGAAATCAGCGCGTATTTATCAAAATTATAATGTTTTGGTAAGTACATTAATGAAACAATTGAACCAGTGATTTATCACATAATTAGTGACTCCATCAGTTATCAGTTAAAGGGCATTGCCTTTCAGTTACCCGCACGGCTTCAGGTCAGGTCTTCCGGTCGGCTTGGCAGGTGTGCACTTATACATAGATCGTAACAGTTACTAAGGGGTGCACTAACAGATAATAATTGGCAATTTAGCTTTATATCCATCTCATTCCCTGTTTTAAAATACAAATGAATTGCAAAACGGGCCCTCATAATTTCTTTCCCCATTTAATCTTTATCAGTACAGGGATGCATGTACTAAGCTTTGGCTCACAGTTGAAAATGTTTTTATGTTTTGTTTTAGGAAAATGCTCAGTAAACCGATCTCAGGCGGGCAGGGAGGCTGAAGGAGATAATTAAATCAGGACCGTCCCCATGATTGGCGGATAGAAGTGCTAAGATGTTTTCATGCCTTTTTGTGGTGCATTTTGGTGTTCCAGCTGTATATTTAAACTGAGTTATGTATGTTGTTATAACCTTGATGTAACCCGGCGAAGTTAGAATGATTACCGTATGTAATTAAATGGTTTGAATGGACGTGTTTGCCCTTTGAAGATAAACTTTGATTTTATGGCTAAACTTTGATATTTAAGCGAAGCCTTGTCCTTGCGGGCGGCGGTAATGCCCATTCATTGAATTTTTTTTGGTGCTATGCTTAGGTAGGTAAATGCAGCTATGATTTATGTATTATTGGGGCATTACAGCCCCAAAGAAACCACATCAATCTGATTTGCTTCTTACCTTTAGTGAGCTAACACTAAAGGCCTCCTATGATTAATTCAAGGCCTTTAAAGAGTCGATATTGAATATCCAAGATGAACCAGAAGCCCCCTTATGCTCTCACCTCGTAGCCAAACCACTCGTACATAACTTTTATCATTTGTTCCCTGAGGCCACAGGTTTACCTCCTAAAAGAGATATCTAACACCAAGTTGACCTTATTCCTGGTTCTGCCCTCCCAAATAAGCCAACCTACGGAATGAATCCCAAGGAAAGCATGGAGATTCAAAGACAAGTTGAGGAACTAATGTTAAAGGGCTTGATCTTTGAGTCCCTGACTCCGTGTGTCGTACCTACCCTATTAGTTCTGCAAAAGGATGGAGGAATGTGTATGTGTGTGGATAGCAGGGCCATTAATAAGATCACAATCAATTATACGTACCCCACACTTAGACTTGAAGATATGCTGGATAACTAAAATGGCTCTCAAGTGTTCTCAAAGATTGATCTTCGAAGTGGTTACTACCAGGTTTAGATTAGAGAAGGGGACGAATGGAGGATGGTGTTTAAGACTAAAGGAGGGCTTTACGAGTGGTTTAGTTATGCCCTTTGGTCTCTCAAAAGCTCCTAGTATCTTTATGAGAATAAGGAATTAAGTGCTCAGGTCGTACATTAGCAAGTTTGTGGTAGTTTACTTCGATGATGATGTATCACGTTGGGTAAGAGGGAGAGCTCACATTGAAGGGGATTGAACTAGCTCAATGGCATGTGGAGGGAAAGCAATGGCGTGGCTGGGAAAAGGTACAGGAGAAACAAAAAATTAGAGATTGGTAAAACTGAAACGATTCTTGGATACATATTACACCACCAGGAATTATCTCAGGGCCCTTGATCTTGAATCAAGGTGCAGATTTCACCACCTAAAATAGATCAGGAGTCACTTGAACACCACCTTGCTTAGCCTAAGTAAGGATCAACAAGTGGAGAATTTGAGGTAACAAGCATTGAGGAGTTAAACTCAACTTCGGATTTCAATTCAACATTATTGAATACTAGATGAGCTCTTGGGCTATTTATAATGGAAGACCAAGGCCTTTCCTTACTCACTAGGTAACCATTAAGAGGTTACTTAGTGATTAGCAAACCTTTTAAGCATACTTACATTGCTATACTATAACACATGTCTTTAAAGTAAGCTGAGTATAAAAGATGAGTCTAGTAACTAACAAAATCATCAACTAAACTCATTCCTAGTGATTCTAGGTAGCTTAGTCATGATTTCCTTGGTTGGAGGGTTTGCTTGCATAGCCGCCACTTCAACCATAAGGTGGGCATTTACATTCATGCCAAGTGGCGTCTTCTCCTTGAAACATGTGGTGATTTCTCCCTTGGTGAGTCATAGGATGACTAAGCTTCATTAGACAACCAAGTAAGCATATGGGCCGCTAAAGGAAACCCTCCTAAGAAGGCGAACCCTTTTGGCTGAGCAAGCGCCTATTGAACCGCTGTGCGCCCCTGGTTTTGACCCCATCATGCCACCTTAATTTGATGAGTAATGTTGGGTTGCCTTCTATGGGGGAAAACCTTAATAGGTCAGCTATCCCCCCTACTTACAAATCTACATTAACACATCATTAGGAGGCTCAAACAACATGATTAATCAAACCGTACAAAATCAGGCGTAAAACTACCAACTCGGCTTCATGGGTTGGACTGGATGTCTTAGCCTTCTTATTTTGACTTCGTTTGACATGCCTGGTTACTAGACATCCTAAACTAGGTAACAAAGAAGGAACTTCATAGTTTCGATGTCATTTAAGCTATGAACTCACAAAAACAAAACTGGGTTAAAACTGTCCCAAAACTGTAGCTTGGACAATTCGCGTTTAAGAGTTGAGTGGAATTATTAATGAAGTCCAAATGAGCTAAAACATGGTTTGTTGGAAAGCTAGCTTCTTAAAATTCAAACCCATGGTGAAACATTTGATACAAAGCTGAAAGAGATTTAAGTAATTAAGCTCACAAAAATCGGGTATGTTGCAGGCCTGAACCTAGGACCTTCTGTTTTGAGTCATTTGAAAGTTTGGACAAAAATACTTAATTTAAAATTGATTTAATTTCATACTGAGGTTTATTAGAGTGCCAATAAACTCTCTTAGAAAAGAAATCAAAGTTAAATTAAGTTTAAGTTGACGAATTACCTTCAAACTGAAATAGGTTCAAAAATGGCTAGGGCTAATTGAGGATTGCATGGGCTGATTTCCATTCGATGATATTCTGATTTACTCTAAGAATGAGCAAGAGCATTACGATCATCTTACACAAGTCATGCTTGTTCTTGAACATGAGAAAATGTTTGGTAACCTTAAGAAATGTGCCCTTTTCACTCAAGTGGTAACATTCTTAGGTTACATTGTTACTGGAAATGGCATTAAGGCATATGAGAGCAGGATTTAGGCCATTCGGTCTTGGCTTATTCCACAAAGTATTCACGATGTACAAGCTTCCATGGACTTGCATATTTTTACAAGAGGTTTATAAGGACATTAGCACAACCATAGCTCCCATGACTGAGGTTATTAAGGGTACATCATTCATTTGGACCGCCAAAGCCCAATCTGCCTTTGAAGAAGTGAAGAAAATACCTACTCAATCACCCATTCTTGCATTGTCGTGCTTTGAGAAGGTCTTTGAAGTTAAACGTGACACCTCTAGAGTTGACATAGGTGGTGTTCCTCAAAATGGTAAACCTCTAGCCTTCTTTAGTGAGAAATTGTGTGATTTAAGGAGAAAGTATTCTACATATGATAAAGAGCTTTATGCTATCAAGAGATGCTTAGAGGATTGGAGTCATTATCATGTTGCAAGTGAGTTTGTTTTACATTCTTACCATGAGGCTTTGAAGTAAAGTCAAGGCCAACAAAAGTTAAACTCATGCCATGTCAAATGGGTTGAGTATCTCCAATCATTTTGTTTCACAGTCAATCACAAATGTAGAAAACTCAATCAAGGAGCTGATGCTCTATGACAGAGGTATATACATTTGTTTTAGTTAGATGCTAGTGTACTTGGTATTGGGCATATAAAGTGTTTATTTGCTAAAGATGAAGACTGTGGGAGTTGTTTGCTGCTTGTTCAAAACACCCCAAAGGTTATTTCTTAATCCAAGAAGGGTTTTTGTTCAAGGGTATACGGCTTTGTGTGCCAAGGTGTAGCACGAGAGAAATCTAGAGAAGTACATGGAGGTTCATTAGATGGCCATTATAGAGAAAACAAGACACTCATTATGCTAAGGGAGCACTACTATTGGCCAGGTATGGAGAAGGATGTTCAAGACTTCCCAAAAAGGTGTGGTACTTGTAAAGTGGCACAGAGTCATTCTCTACCCCACAACATTTACACACCTTTACCTATTCCCACCACTCCTTGGGTTGATCTAAGTATGGATTTCACTCTTGGTTTGCCTAGGACCCAAATGTACAAAGATTCTATCCTTGCTATGGTAGATAGGTTTTCTAGGATGGCTCATTTTATTCCATGTAACAAAATAAATGATGCCACACACATTGTTGAGATGTATTTTTGGGAGGTGGCCAGATTACATGGTATACCAAGATCAATTGTTTTTGATCAGGATACCAAGCTTCTTAGTCATTTCTGAATTACATTGTGGAGGAAGTTGGGTACTAAACTCAAGTATAGTACCACTTACCATCCATAAACTGATGGGTAAACTGAGGTTACTAATCGAACCCTAGGGACTCTCCTAAGGGCCCTAATTAAAGCCTATGCCAAAGCTTTGGATTTGGTTTTGCCTCATGTGGAATATGCCTACAACAAAGCTCCTAGCAAGGCTAGTGGTCCATGACCATTCAAGGTGGTCTACGGGATTAATCCCATTAGTCCACTTGATCTCACTCTGTGCCCTTTCGATAAAAAGTCAAGTATGGATGCAGCAGCAAGCGTAGAAGAAATTCGGAAGATACATGAGTTGGTCAGGAGCAGAATAGAGAAAACAAATGCATCTTATCATGCTAACGCCAACAAGCACAGGGAAAAGAAGGTTTTTCAACCTGGAGACCTCGTTTGGATACACCGAAGGATGGAGAGATTCCCTTTAAAGAGGAAGAACAAGATAATGCCATGGGCTAAAGGTCCATTTAAGGTACTTGAAAAGATTAATGGCGATGTTTACAGGGTTGATTTGTCACGTGACTATGGAGTTTCAGCTACCTTCAATGTAGCTGATTTGAGCCCTTATCATGCTGATGATTACCCTGCCGATTTAGGGATCAAATCTTCTCAACAAAGGGAGGATGATGCAGTCCCCTCATGCCAAGACTTAGGTGAAGGTCCAACAAGTGCAGTAAGGTCTAATTCAAGCTCCAAATTCCAAGCCATGACTGACATTTTGCTAAGGACTCAAGAGGATGGTCCTAGGCTCCATGACAAGAATGAACCCGATTTTGTTCATATGATTTCTTAAGCTACATTGTGGCTTAAGTCCAATATTTTTGCATTTTTTGGTTCCCCTAGATGTTACGTTTCAGGTCCAAGCGAGCAAAGCCAATCATGCTCAGTCAAAGTGAAGAAATCAGGCCATTTTATCAACCCTGCCAGTTTGAGTCTGAAACTGCCTACGTAAATGTTTCGATGGAATTCTCCTACTGAAACAAGTCATAACCTTGATTCATTTGTTACGGGGGTTTGTTACATCCTAATGTTCCCCCCTGCCTGAAAAAAAAATCATGCCTAGTTTTGATAGGCTTAAGAGAAGGCATAAAACTGGGCAGAAACCGGACTCTAGAACCCAATTTAGTGCTAGGCATGTTTTCTTCTGCTAAGGGTTTGCTCAGCCACTTGGTTTCCTATTTAGTAGCTAATCATGTTCAAGGCTACAAGAAACACCATCATGAGCGGCAAATTAGCCTCGGAAAGAGCCTAGCCAACGGGAAAATAGAGGAAGATTTGACACCATGCAATCTAATTGGTGAGCCGAAAAGGGGCGCTATTTTACTACTGCTTTGCCTCTGTTTTCTCCAATATTCTAATGTATTAAGCCAATTAAGGGTACTTAAAGTTGATTTTAGTCATTTCTTTTGCTTTACTAAGCTCGAAGATTGTAATTAGCTTAAGTTACTCACGCTTTTGTAATAGTTTAGTTCTAAGCGAATGCTAAGCATGCTTAAGAGTTTTCATCCCTTTAGAAGGAAACCTCTTAAACACACTAGCTACTCTAGGCCATGTGTATAAGAACTTTAGAAGACACATTTTTGGTACTTAGCTTTGAACATTACATTAAAAGTGAATTGAGAGCATTGCTCCCCTTCATTCATTAAACACTTAACTTGCTTATCTCTAACTAGGCCAATAAGAGTGCTGATCAAAAGAGTCTTAAGCCTTGATTAGGTGGTGATATCTGTATCTTAATTAAGCTTAAGGGCTCTAAACTCAAGATTAGTGGTGATATCTATATCTAAGTAGGAGTTTAGATTACATTTATCCCTCAATCTCTTTCGGGTTCTTCTTATACTCACGCTTGATTTCAGATTGCTTCCTTTGTACTTGAAATCAGATTTGAGTTTTAGTTGAATTCCCTCCATAGATACGTTGGGCCTAAGTGATTTGAAAGACAAAACTGGGTAAGAAAGAGGGAAGAACCCAGTATGATCAGTTTGACTCCGTTGCAAAATGCGAGTCATCTTTTGGACTTCAGAGGTTGAATTGGACCTTGCTGGAGTTGTTGGACCTTCACCTATGTCTTAGCTTGTAGAGACTCCATCAAAGGGGACATCAAATGTGAGCATGAGCTTGGATTTCCTCCTGTTAGGAAATCTTTCGTTCCTTAGGTGGATTCAGACTAAGTCTCATGGCAGGAAATGAGCATCCTTTCTATGCTTGTTGGCGTGATTCTTGGCTGACTCATTACCCTTTTCAATCCTTAGCTCTAATCTTGGCATGAAGGTCCTTGATCTCTTCTGCTTCCTTATTGGCTTCCCAGCTGAACTTGGTAGGTGTAGGTAAAGGAACCAAGTCCAGCAGAGTGAGAGGATTCTGGCCGTAGACAATCTGAAATGGACACATTCTGGTAGCCTTGCTTGGGGTTCTATTGTAGTTAAATTTTGCATATGCAAGCAGCTCATCCCACCCTTTGACATTGTCATTTATAAGCACCACAAGAAAAGTGCCTAAGGTTATAATTGCCACTTCAGTCTGACCATCTATTTGCGGATGACAGGTTATGTTGAATTTGAGACAAGTTCCCATCTTCCACCAAAGAGTGAGCCAGAAATGACTCAAAAACTTGGTGTCCCTATTGGACACCATGCTCTTAGGCACTTCATGTAGTCTTACAAGCTCCTTGAATAATATATCAGTTATCCTGGATACATCATAGGTAGTGTGGCATGGAATGAAATGTGCTATTTTTAGAAACGTATTCACTACTACCATGATATAGTCCTTGTTTCTCTAAGTCCTTGGCAAACCAATTATGAAATCCAGACTGACATCCTCCCAACGGGCTTGAGGTATTAGCAGATGAGAGTAGAGGCCTTGGGGAAGGACATAACTTTTGGCTAGCTGACATGAGGGGCATCTCTTCACAAAGTGCTAACCATCCTTACTCATTGTGGGCCAATGGTAATGCTCCTTGAGCATAGATCATGTTTTATCAATCCCAAAATGTCATGTTAAAGCCCCACCATGGACTTGTTTAATCAGCAACTCTATGATGCCACTTCTTCAGCTACACAGCCTACTTCCTTTGAAAAGGATGCCTTGATCAAGGTGAAATGCTCCTTGAGGGTGCAAGGAGCACGTCTCAACTAGCTCTCTGAACTCCCTATCATCGTTGTACTGCTCTTTAATTAGCTCAAAGCCCATAATTCTATAATCTGACATGGACAGAAGAACATACCCCCTGGAAAGGGCATCAACACCCTTGTTCAGCTTCCCTGACTTATGGTGGATCATGAAGTGAATAGATTGTAAGTACTCATCCTATTTAGCATGACTAGGGTTACGTTTATGATGTTTGTGAATAAACTTCAGGGCTTCATGTTCTGAGTGCGGGATACACTCTCCACCAGCCAAATAATGCCTTCAGTGTTCTAATGCCCTAATGATGGCATAGAACTCTTTGTCATAGGTAGGGCTGTCAAATAGGTCAGGTCGGGTCGGGTTCGTGTTCGAGTCGAAGTTAAACGGGTTGAAAACCCCCCGACCTGAACCTGACCTGTTTAATAAACGGGTTGAAAAATCCAACCTGAAACCGTTTAACATTTAAACGGGTCAACCTGATTTTGACCTGTTTAACCCGTGTAAGTTAAACGGGTCAGAATTAGGTACCACTTACCTGTTTAACCTATTTAACCCACTTAAGTTTCACACTTTAAATGAACATGTGTGTGAGCCTGAGACTGCAGTTGGACACTTTGTAAACAATACATGATTACATGAATTCTTGGTATACCAACTACTGAACGAACCGGCTTCTGAGGAGATCGGTAAGTTCTAGAGATCAGTAGTGAGGAGATGGGGCGAGGGGAGTGGACAGGACATGGAGAGATCGGATCGGTAGAGAGGATAAGAGAGGGGCGACTGAAGGCTGAAGCAACTCAAACAAGCTCTAACTCTGTGAGGAGGAGGAGTATTGCGAATGAAAAACTGAAGAAGGCAAGAAACCTTTTATATCTAGGGTTTTCACTTGATAGGGTGGGCTTTATGGGCTTAGGAACAAAAAATGTGAAAAATATAAAATTTGAACTGCCCACCCCCTAGCCAAAAATCTGAAAATTAAAATTTTAATGGCCCCCAAAAATGTTTAAAAAAACTACACATAATTATATACCGATAGACGGGTTAAACGAGTTACTGTAAATGGGTAAACGGGTTGACCTGTTTAACCTGTTTATTTAAACGGGTTAAATAGGTATTTTTTCGTGTCGAAAATTTCAACCTGAACCTAACCCGTTTAATTAAACGGGTTAATCGTGTCAACCCATTTAATTAAACGGGTTGAAAATCTTTACCCAAACCCGCCTAATTTCGTGTTCGGTTCGGGTCGGTAATCGTGTCGGGTCAGCTTTTGACAGCCCTAGTCATAGGTAGAGTATTTTGTTGTAAGTGACAGTAAACCTATTAGTTGCTATGGCCATACGCTTTAAGAAGCTAAGATAACGTGCTTAGGGATAATAAGATGGGAGTGAACCTACTAGAACATGGGAATCCCTAGCCTAGGGAGCAGTCCCAGTAGTGGGAAACCCTTGACACCCTGACAAGGGTTAAGGTCCAATTATGTTGCCATCTCGAAAGTAAGAGCTTAGCATGAGTGATAGTCTCACTAAGGGTTGAGAATAGATCTCACCCAACCAGCACAATATGATGAACTAATTGCCTATAGTATTTTCCTAATAACTGAGAAAAGCAGTTGGCATTTTGCCATTTTCCGTATTTCAAGAAAAAGAAAGATTTTAATGGCCATTAGGAGACCTTTTTGAATAAAATTCGAAAAGCTTATACGGTTCATTAGAGGACCATTGTGAAAGAGATTTCTTTTTAAAGAATATGAGCCTTAAGAAGCTAAGCAAAGTGTTTAAAAAAAAAAGAAGCTTCATGTGCATATGTTGTGCTTATCTTATGAAAGAGTTTCCAGGTATAGTTTGAATGAAATTTCAAACAATGTATGGCTATATCCTTGTAATGCATTGAGAAAATAAGTTTTTAAATGCACATATTCTTTGAACAAAACATGAGTCACCGCGTTTTCAATTTGAGTATTTGAAAGCATTTTGTTCTATCCTTGTTGCTTACTTGCTTATGTGCCTAAATGCTTGATCATTAGGGAAGTATGGATATGAACAGCTTAGCAATAAGCTTGAGTGCCTAACATGATGCTTTAGGGTAGTGATGATTCCTTTTTGGGTATATGATTGTCTACTGTGGTAGTAATATACAGATGACATCAACCTGCTACTTATCATTATTGTCTGCAAATGCTTTTGCTTTTTAGGGAGTCGAGAAACACGCTCTAGGCGTGTGGTAGCTCATCTCATTACTATTTCCCCTTTTCCCAGGTTTTTATTGTAACAGGTAGAAGTTAATTTACTTATGCCTGGGTGGAGTCTACCGTTGCTTTGAAAAGGTGTCATGTGTGCACATACAAGAGTGGATTCACGTGTTAAACGATGTAATACAATGCATCCCTACAGTTGTAAATGTATTTAAACAAAGTAGACTAGTTCATGTAATGCATATTGCTTAAAAGTCGCTCTGTATGGCCATGTGAGCTAACCATCTTAATCGCGAGTTATTTATTTAGCTGAAGCTAGTTATATTTTGGGATCTACACTCCACTACTCCGGATGTGTGATCCGTCGAGTTGTATCTTTTATTTCCTTATTCATTATTGAACCATAATGTTTGGTATACTCCGAGCGACTGGCTCGTAGAGTTACAGACTCCGGCGTGTAGCCGTTGAGCATATTTTAGAGTTCCTTACGCTTCTATTGATTGCAGGGATTTAATGTAAGGCTTTTAGCCTAGGAAATGGCCAGTTTTTAGGGAAAATTCTATCCGCTTTGCCCCATAATTTAAGTAGGAAATAAGAATTCGTTAATGCTCCTAACCCTCTGGGTTGGGGGTATTACACTGCGGAAGGAACGTTTTCCTTCCAAGAGAGAGAACAAGCTAATGCTAAGAGCTGAGGGTCCATTTGAGGTCCTAGACGGGTTAAATGACAATGCATATAAGGCTGATTTACTAGGGTGGTTTGCAATTTCAGGCACATTCAATATGGCAGATTTGAGCCCATAAATTCCAATGAGTACCTAGCAGATTTGAGGATAAAATCTTTTCAACAAAGGTAGGATGATGGAATCTTACCTAGCCAAGATAATGACGATGCTCAAACAAGTCTAAATCTCAATTCAGCTTCCAAAGTCCAAAGAATCACTCACATTTTACAAGAAGATCAAACACACACATGCGTCTTCAAAATAGTTTTTAAGGTCGGTTTTGTGTTCGTGATTAGTTAGGCCTCCATGGGTTTTAAGTCCTAAATTCTTACATATCTTGGTTGCCGAAGATGTTATCTACTTGATCTAATTGAGACATGATTCTACATTTCCACTTGCATGCGTTAGGAGACATCTTGAGGCTTCCATCCAAGTAAGAAAATCTAGATTATGCCTACCTTTCGCATGGGAAATGAGCCATCCAAAAACAGCTTGCAATCTACTGCATTGTGCCCAATTACACCAAATTGGTGCCTTTGGTGGTTGATGTCATTCCGATCATCCAATCCATCCCTACTAGCAAGATTGAGTAGTTAAAGGAAGTTTCGACATCATCATGGGCATATCAACTTAACCAAATGAAGAGCAAATGAGAAACAAGTGCATAAAGACAGAATTGATCTCATTGGCTTGCCGTAAAGCAAGGAGGAGATCGACCACTTTTTCCTTTTCTCTCACATCTTATCAGCTACCCTTTTGCTTAAGTACTTGGTTAGTGATGAGTTTAGCTTTAATTCAAGAGACTAACTAGACTCAATGATTGTAATTAGTAAAGGTTAAGCTAGGCTTTACTTTACTGTTTCACGGGTTAAGCTTAAATCGAGAGATAAGCTAGATTAGGAGGTTTCCTAATCTTGAAGAAACCTCATGTCTACCCTTGACCACCTTGCTTGCTTGATTATAAGGGCTTGGACATTCACTTTGGTAATCAGATTACGTACTTGAATGAGAGAAAAGAGACCATTGCTCTTTGAAAACCGAAACACTTACCTTGATTACCTCTAATTAGGCTGATTAGAGTGGTGTTCAAGTTGAGTCTTAAGCTTGATTAAGTGGTGTTCCTATATCTTAATAATAGTTTAAGGGCCCTAACATTGTGCTTGGTGGTGTTTCTGTGTCGAAGTATCAAGCTAGTTCTATCTGTTACTCCATTTCAGTTTCGGATTTCATTGAGCTTAAGTTGAGTGCTTCGTGTACTTAGCTTTTCATTAGCATTCCATAGCCGTTGAGTTGAGTTCAGTGATCTTTCCATCATATTTTGTATAAGAGCTGAGTTTCTTCTTAGCCTAGTATTCCCCTCCACACTTCCAGATTTGTTCCCTAAATAGAATTCAAATACAAACCCCATTTTAGCTCTAAGTTAGCCAGCTACACAATCAGTGCTAGCATGAGTATAGAAGAGAAGCTTGATGCTGTTTTGAAGAACAATCAAGCCATTAACACTTCTAATTAAGAACTTAAGAGTTCTAATCAAGAATTTAGAGCTTAAAATGAGTACAGAAGGAAACAGCTTGGCACGTTCTTGAAACAAAAGCAAAAGGTAAATGAAGAACTGACCTAGTTTGGTCATGGTGAAGAAGAAGAAGCTAGCAACCCTTTTAGTTCATCTAGTGAGGATGAACTAGTAATAAGGGTAAGAATGGAGCCAAGATTTGAAGCCAACTCTAATGATTTTAGAGTTGAGATTCCAGAATTTGAAGGCAAGTTGGATCCAGATTAGTTCCTTGAGTGGATGCACATAGTAGAGACAGCCTTTGAGTATAAAGACGTTCCAGATGACAATAAGGTCAAGCTGGTGCCCCTTAGGCTAAGGAATTGTACCTCCCTTTGGTGGACAAACCATTATGCCAAGAGGGTAAGGAGTATGAAAAGCAAGATCAGAACATGGGAAAAGATAAAGTCCAAGCTTAAGTCACGGTTCCTTCCTCCTACCTACGTTCAAGATAGCTACTCCCAACTTCATAACCTTACTCAAGGCAATCTGAATGTAGAGGAATACACATGTGAGTTTGAGAAACTCATGATCAAGTATGATATTCAAGAGCCACAAGAAGAAAACATACTTAGATATTTGGGAGGAATTCAGCCAAGAATGCTAATGTGGTTGAGCTACAACAGTTCACGATCATTGATGAAGTATGTGTACTTGCTCACAAGGTTGAGCAACAAAGAAAAGTCAAACAGCCCTTTAAAAGAGAGTTTAGCAAGCCTCCACCCTTGAACACAACCTTTAACAAGGGGAGTTCTAACCCACCTCCGAAGCCTACTAATTCGTCCCCTTTTACCCCACAAAGAACCCAAACTCCACGACAGTGCCAACCCCCTTAAAACAGACCAAATCCCAACCCTATGAGCACAAGAAGGTGTTTCAAATGTCAACGGCTTGGACACATTGCCTCAGACTCTCCAAACCGAAAGCTGATTACCTTAGCCGAGTGGAAAGCTGTGGAAGAGCAAGAGATTGACGACGATATTGAGGGTAATCTTGAAGAAACCCTAGAGGAAGTTGAGAAGGAGGTAGATGAAGGTGAGATGTTGGTTTTGAGAAGGGTTATCAATAGCCAGAAGGGTGCTAAAGATGAGCAAAGGGAGAACATTTTTCATTCCCGATATACGGTTCAAGAGAGAGTTTGCTCCTTGATTATAGACGGAGGGACTTGTGTCGATGTAGTTTCTTTAGCCACGATTAAGAAACTCGGCTTACAAGCCATGACCCATCCCCATCCATAGAACACCCAAGGGTTAAATCAATGTAACGAGTTACAAGTTAACTCATGTTGCCTCATTTCACTTTCCGTTGGTAGGAACTACGAAGATGAGTTATGATGTGATGCTATCCCCATGGGTGCATGCCATGTCTTACTAGGTAGACCTTCATTGTATGACAGGAAAGTGAAGCATAATGGGCTTCTCAATACCTACTCCTTCTACAAATGAGGGAAGAAGATTAACTTGCTTACTTTATTCCCATCCGAGCTCCACAAAAGCAAACCTCAAAAAAACCTGAGCATTTTGGTTGTTTACTTACCTTTAGTGATGTATCTACGAAGGGAATTAAACTAACACTCAATTTTGATTTCAAATGCATGGAAAACAAGCTGAAATCATAAGTGAGTCTATGGAGAGTTTGAGAGGGAATGAGGGATAAAGGTAAACGAACATCTTAGTTGGATACAGATATCAACACCAAGCTTGCGTTTAAGGCGATAAAGCTTAATTTGGATACAGATATCACCACCTAATTGACGTATCTCTCAAGGGTTAAGCTTAAACTCAATTCAAGAGCGTAAGTTAAACAATGAAAGATTACAATCAAGGGACAAACTCAAACTCACTTTAAAAAGAAAACAAGTGAATCCTAAGATAAAAGTGAAAGATATGAACTTAACTCACCCAAATAAATCCACACCTAGAGAGTCAAGAGCTAGACTTAAGGGGATTGATCGATACAGATATCACCACCACCAAACTCCTCAAGGCTTCACCAAAACTAGGCTCATTAGATACAACAAAAGCACCACTAAGAAGGTTTATTTGCAGCTAAGAGATCACCATTCTAAGGAACCAACATAGAGATACGATAATCCACCCATGCAAGAGAGTTTTCACTCAAGATTTTCTTTAAAATTCATCAACAACTAATTACATAATGGACGTCTGGGCTACTTATAAGGCATACCCAAGCCCTTTCCTTCCTCACTAGGTAACCTTTAGGAGATTACTTAATGATTAGGAAACCTACTAAGTATACGTCGTTAGTTAGATTACATCGTATGTCATGAAACTAAGCTAAGAATGAACAATGAGTCTAGTAATCAACAAAACAATCAACTAAACTCTCTCCTCAATGATACTAGGTAGCTTTGCCTAGAAGGTCTTCATCCATGGTTGCCACCTCAAAAAGCAAAGGTCACACATGCACACTACCTCAAGCCCATAGTGTTCAAATACATGCTTGTAAAAAGGCACTTTCTCCTTAACCCACTACGCATTCTCTGCTTGAATGAGTTATAGGGTGACTAAGCACTACTAGACAGCCAAGCAAGCACAAAAATTGGTGAAGAAAAGCCACCTAAGAGGGTAAAACCCCTAGGCTACAGAACTGGCTGTGAAGGTGCCACGTGGCTCAGTTTTTGCTCCCATTGTGCCACCCAATTTTGATGAGTAATCTTAGGTTTCCTTCCATGGGGGGAAACCTCAGGAAGTCAGGAAACCCCCTCCCACATCGACAGAATGTTCATTTGCACATCATTAGGAGGCTCAATTAGCTTGATTAATCCAATTGTGCATCATTAGCCGTAAAACAGGCAGCTTGGTTTGTTGGGCTGGACTAGATGACTTAGCTTACTTTTCTTAGACCTTTCTTGACATGTGTGGCTGCTTGACATCCTAAAATAACAAACAAAAAAATAATTGCTAGATTTTCATGTCATTTAATATATGAAACAATAAAAACAAAACTGGGTTAAACCTATCCCAAAACTGCAGCCTTGATAGTTCGAGTTTAATGGCAGATTTGGTTGGGCAAGCGAAGTCAAAATGAGCTGAAACTTGTTTTGTCAGAAAGTTAACTTCATGAACTTCAAACCTAGAGAAAATTATTTCACTTAAACCTCAAAGAGGCCTAAGTAATTAATCACTCAAAAATCGGGTATGTTGCTGGCCTGAACTCAGGACTTTCTATTTCAAGTCCTTTGATAGTTTGGACAAAAATACTTAATTCAAAACTGATTTAATTTTATGATTAAGTTTATTATAATGTCAACAATCTCTATTAGCAAATAAATCAAAGTTAAATTACGTTTAAGTTGATGAATCTACTTAAACCTAAAATAGGTTAAAAAATGATTAGGGCTAATTGAGGATTGCATGGGATGATATCCATTATCCTCCCCTTGTTAGAAAAAATTCATCCTCAACATTTCGCCAACAGATTTGGCTGAAAAATCACCCTCCTCTTTTGTTTTTCTGCTATGGCTTGCTAGGAGGATTTGGTTTTTTGAATTTTGGACTTGACTAACTCATGGTAAAACACCTTTTTCAAGGGTTTATCACAAGCAAGTACTGAGTCTAATTGCTTGTTTTCTTGTTGAAGCTTATACTCACTATCCTTTTGCTTCAACTCATCAGCACCCTTCTCTTCTTGACCCTCCTCTTCTTCTTTATCAATTTGCTCCTATTCATCTTCATACTCATCGAACTTACTAGGTAGGCCGAAGTTAACCTTATTGCCTTCTTCGGCCTCCTCTTAATTAGCTACCACATCTTTTTTTGAATCCGCCTGTAACACCTCTTCTTCCTTCTTTTCTTCTTTACTGTAGTCAACAAAAATGGGACGTAGATCAAAATCAACCTTATTATTTTCATGAATTTGGTCCACTTCATTTGATACAAAGGGTTGTTCAGCTTCCCTTTTCATTTCAAGCTTTAAGGAAAGTACATCATCTTGAAGTTGTTGTGTTTGGAGGTTCAAGTCATATATCTCAAAGCCAGAAAGTTGTCGCTTGATGCTAAGGAAGTCAAGTTCACGCTTGATCTTGAGTAACTTCCTTTGAGACATGGCGCTTTGTGGGCTAACTTTTGTATTCGGTTTTTTTTGGGGGGGGGGGCTTTTTTTTGTTGGTGTTTTTGGTGTACAGATGCGTGAGTTTCAAGCACAAGGATGAAACTTGCTCTGATGCCAAAGTTGATGTATCTCTCAATGGTTAAGCTTTTACTCAATTGAAGAGTGTAAGTTAAACGCTAAAAGATTACAATTAAGGGACAAACTCAAACTCACTTCAGAAAGAAAACAAGCGAATCCGAAGATAAAAGTGAAAGATATGAACTTAACTCACCAAAATGAATCCATGCCTGGAGAGTCAAGAGCTAGACTTAAGGGGATTGATCGATACAAATATTAGCACCACCAAACTCCTCAAGCGTTCATCCAAACTAGGATCCTTAGATACAGTAAAAGCACCACTTAGAAGTTTGATTTGGACCTAATAGATCACCACTTAAAGCAACCAACTCAGAGATACAACACTTAGGAATTTAACACAAGAGAATACATCCTTGCAAGAGATTTTTCACTCAAGCTTTTCTTTAAAATTCATTAGCAACTAATAACATAAGGGACGTATGCGATACTCAAAAGGCATGCCCAAGCCCTTTTCGCCCTCACTAGGTTACCTTCAGGAGATTACATAATGATTAGGAAACCTACTAAGTATACTTACGTAGCTAGATTACATCGCATGTTATTAAACTAAGTTAAGCATGAACAATGAATCTAGTAATCAACAAAATAATCAACTAAACTGTCTCCTTAATGATACTAGGCGGCCTGGTCACAGTTTGCTTGCTAGGAAGGTCTTCATCCATGGCTGCCACCTCAGAAGGCAAATCTCACACATGCACGGCACCTCAAGGCCATGGTATTCGAATACATGCTTCAAAAATGGAACTTTCTCCTTGACCCACTTAGCATTCTCTCCTTTAATGAGTCATAGGGTGACTAAGCGTTACTAGACAGTCAAGCAAGCACAAAAATTGATGACGAAAACCCACCTAAGAGGGTAAACCCCCTAGGCCAAGGAACCGGCAGTGAAGGTGCCACGCAGCTCAGTTTTTGCTCCCATTGTGTCGCCTCATTTTGATGAGTAATGCAACACGCCGGATTTCTAATTCCATTTCTTTATTACCAATTATTAACCTACATGGTAGTGGAACCTAGACTGGGGTGTTACCACCATATTTCGTTTGTGGAAATACCAGGCTGTGTAGCAAATAACAATTCATGCAAAAGTACTTCAATAATACTTCAACTTAAAAGGGTTTAGTTACTAATGAGCAACTACTAAATTAAAACAATTGTTCATTAAAATTCTCTTCTTTAAACAATTAACGATCGTATCCTTCGATTTAAGCAGCGGGGCCTCGCTCTACCTTCGATCCCCCAATCCCATGCACGACTAGTTCACCTGAAAAACAAAACATTTCAAAAAAGTGGGATAATCTCAATAACAATCACCCCAAATAGTTACACTACGCACACAAATTCACTTTTAAAACACTTCCGGGATAAGGGAACAACAAGACCTCACTCATTCATTCTCTACTAATGTAACTGTCCATACTTATAAATTCTCAGCGATGCACACACACAATTCGAAGTTCCAATTATAGTAATCGCGTTTTAAGGGTGAGCGACCCCACTAGGTCTCGTGGCAAGCGCTTAGGTTTAGCGCAGCTACTTAACTTAATCCTGACCTATCACCGAACTAGGGTAGTTATCGCTTAACCATTTCCTGGCCTACCATGATCATGGATGGTTACCACTAACCTGGCCCACGTCCCACCAGGGCACGTGGCCGCTCACATGCATGCACTATTTTTCTGGGAAGGCTATTGGCCTTCAATCAACATAACCAGTCCGCAATCTCGACCATGATCAACCTTTACAGTCACTATTATACTTTTTCAAATTAAAGGTCGATTTAACATGCATGGTTCATTTAGATTCAGCCCGGTCCCCAAGGGCATCCCCACAATACACAAACTTCCATTTTTTCAGCATAAACATTCGAACACCCAACTCTATAGTCATAGCAAAATCATGCAGTTCCAACTACGGAGTCACGTTCAGTTGACTCGTACCCTAATTTCTTTAAATCCACATTCAAATCAATTCTTACGATATTCAATGCACATGCAATTCTTCAAGAAACACAGGGAAGGGTTAGGGCATGATTGTTACCTGGAATCCGTGCAAATTTACGAGCTCGGTTACTAGTTTGGGCCGACTGCTCCGCATCTCGGCCAAAACATCGCCCACACTCAGTCCAAAAACTTCATGAGCCATAATTCTAGCGTTTACGCTACTTATAAGAATTTTCCTAAAATTTCTACCCATGCCTAGGGCCCCCAATTGAAGCCCAACTCTGGATCCAGATTCAACAAGAATATGGGTTCAACTTCTAAGACCTATAACTTTTGCTCCCAATGTTGAAACTTGGATTTCTTGCTCAATAATGAAAGTAGGTCCGTCGTCTACACTTCTTATGTTTAGGGTTTTGTCAGATTCTGACCCAAACTAGGTCATCTGCCTAATTCTTTTTGTGCTGTCACTGACTATCCTGATCTGGGCAGTCCCTTGTAATTCAATCATAACTTGGGCTACACTACTTTGATTTGTTCGATTCAAAAATTGAATTTTACAGCACATCCTGACGCACCTACCCCAAAAAGTTCATCATTTTTAGACTATTGCCCTGTCCTGGCCGAATTTTCAAAGGAGGGGCATGTGGAGTTTCAAACGCCAAATGTTCTGTCCATGTGTTTTTGCTTCCAATGAGTAGCATTGGCTCGGGTTTTCCACTATAATGGGTCAACCATCTACCTACGCTAGTCGTACAGATTTCTAAGTCTCCTAATCTACCTAAATCAAGCCGAAGCTAAGGACTTCAACTAATGAATCCAAAGAAAATCGTGATGAGAATTTACCTTGACTCGGTTTTCTGATGGAAAATGTTTCCCTTCTTACTTCTGATTCCAAAGCTGAAATTTTTTTAAAACTTCATGTTAAAAATTTTAGTGGATTTGGAAGATTAACACAACACAAGGTAATTTAAGACATAAAAACAAATATATATTCAAGCCTTGAACATGGGACGCATGGAGGTGTCATCCATGCATCCTCATGCACCAAAATACCAATAAGGGGGCCATGTGACTGGGCAGCGCCGGCGGCCATGGGTGTGTCGGAGGCTAGGTAGCGCCTGTATCTAGCAGAACGGTGGCGTGGCAGTGGGAGCACGGCAGGGGAGGAAGGGAGAGAAAGAGTAAGATTGAGAGAGAGAGAGAGGGAACGCGAGCCAGAGAGGCGTATTAGGGGTTGGCTGCCAGTTCCACTTGATGTAGGTGGGGGGGTGTTTGCTACTAGGGTTAGGTGGGGTGGCTGGCAGTTAGGGGGGTGTTCAAGAGTTTCGGGTTTTTGGGGTGAAAGTTTCCAAGTTCAAAAATTCTTTTTTTTCCCAATAAAATAGGAAGGAACAAACATTTACTAAAATAGATTATTTTTAAATAAAGGGATTTAAGCACCCAACTAACATTTAAATAAAGTAAAAGTGGAAATCAGAAATAAATTTCTTTTAAACAAAATAAATATAGGGGGTCATAAAATGATTTCTTTTCACCTTAGCTTGATTTTAGGTCATAATTTTAGATCTGCCTATGTCATCAATAATCCAAAAATGAACTTAAATTTTTGGGGGCTTGCATGCTACCCCTCCTAGGAAAGTTTCGCCCTCGAAACATCAAAGCTTGCCGAAGTGCACTTGCTTGCGGGAATAAAGTTTTTCTGAGGTTTTATAGACTAACCCACTAAAGAAAGTTTCATCCTCGAAACTTCAATAGACCGCGACAATACAACCATTACGAAAACGACATTCTCGGGTTTACATACTACCCCACTCAAGAAAGTTTCATTCTTGAAACTTGAACGCACCTGGTTATGCGAACAAGTGGGGATATTTGTCTCGCATGTCCTGCTCTGGTTCCTAAGTTGCTTCTGACATTTCATGATTGGCCGAGAGGACTTTGACCAAGGGCACCGTCTTCCATCAAAGGTGCTTTTCCCACCGATCTGGAATCTGCACAGGCTGCTCCTTATATAATAGGTTAGTTGGGATGTACTTTTATAACTGTGACACATGGAACACATTGTGTACTCTTGGATGTTCAATTCAGGTGGTAACTCCAATCGATATGCTACCTCCCCAACTATTTACATAATTGGGTAAAACCCGATGTACCTTAGGCTAAGTTTTCCTTCGATACCAAGTTGATATGTGCTTAACATGTATATCATTTTAGGGCCATTTTTTCACATTTTTAGGAGAATTATGTGCTTTATGCTATGATTTATACTCCTATTCTCAATTAATGGTTGGTTATTGTTGTTTGACGATATTTGTAGGATTTTAGGCCATTTTGATCCAGCATTTGACCCTCATTTAGATGTACTTTGACTCCCTACGGACACCCTCATTTAGTTGCCATGCCCATGGAGCAAGAGAAGAACAGAAGAATTGAGTTCCAACCAGCACCACGGCCCATGGTGGATGGCACTGTCTATGGTGGACGTGTAACTGCTAGCTTGTTCGTTTTCCCTCATCGTGTAGCTGAGATTCATTTGATTTTCCTATAAATAGGGCATCCCTCGGCTGCTGAAAGATCACACCATTCCATTCCATTCCTTTTTCTCTGTTCAAGTACATTAGGATTTTAGAAAGAGTTGAGAGCAAGTGGAAGAAGAAGATTCACGAGGAAGCAGGATCAAATTTTGCAATCGAAAGATTCAAGCAAGCATTTTGGCTAAGCAAACTCTTCTTGCTTCTCTTCTCTTTTCTCTTTAGATTTATCATTTTAGAGCAGTTAGATGTTTAATTTAATCATGTCTTAGTAGTTTTCTTTTGTGTAGGGATTTAAGAGTCTATGAAAGTGTTGTTGGATCATGTTTTAATCCGAAGAATTGTGCTTATCTTAGTGATTGGCTTGATTTCATTTGATCAAGTGTTATTAATGTTGTTAGTCGATTTTTGGCAAAAATGTGCTTAGTTACTTGAAATAATCGGGTAAAAAACTGAAAGGTTACATTTGGTTGTTGGACTACTTAATAAAACCTGACATAACTTCGTCTCAAAAGAGAGATTTGCATGTTAGGAGGACTAGAGATTAAACGAAGATATTTAACTTGGACTAAGACAAGTTAGTTTGAAAGAATGAATTTTGCTTAGTTTTCGCAAATTTGATTGATTTCGAAAGAATATATCAAATTTCTAGAAACATTACAATTCCTCGAGGTTAACCGATTAAATAGAAGCATATGTTCGTCGTTTTTGGTCCAATCACCTTTCATAACTACATGAATTCCTAGGCGTTTTCTCCCTAATTGATTTAAAAGTAGTGAATTAGAAGTTGTTAAATTAAAACCCCTTAAATTAGTTATAGTTGTTCCTTGTCTTCGTATTTTTATCAATCTAAAGTTTGGATTCGCTTATCATATCTTGAGGGAATATAGCCCAATAGATCAACCTAGTCTCTATGGGATTGGCCTTGATTTGCTACAACACCGCTGTGTGCTTACAGCCATATCACAAATCTCGGGATTCGCTTGGTTGGTGATACTCTGAGAAACACTTGACCACCCACCTCAAATTCTAAAGGTTGATGCCTTCAGTCAACTTAGCTTTTCTAACAGCTTTGGGCGACTCTTATCCGATCTTGAATCTCTCGGATCTTATCAGTGGTGGCCTGGATTAATTTTGGCCTAATGGTTAGAGCTTCGTCGATTTCTTGCCAACATAGTGGAGTTCTACACGTCCTCCTATATAGTGCCTTATACAGGGCCATTCCAACACTCGTGTGGTACCTATTGTTGTACGAGAACTCGATTAGTGTCGGCTGTTCGTCCCACGCTTTCTTCAAATCCAGTGCACAAGCCCTCATCATCTCTTCTAGTGTCTGAATAATAAGTTTAGTCTACTCGTTCGTAGCTGGGTGAAAGACAGTACTAAATCATAACAACGTCCCAAATGCCTCTGGTAGCTTCAGCCAGAAACACCACTTGAATCTGGTGTACCGATCCAACGCTATGGAACTGGGTACCCCGTATAATTGCACTGTCTCCTGAATTGAGCTGACTAGTCCAGGGTCCTAGTATTCCTCATAGCTATAAGATGCACTATTTTTGTATGTCTATCCACTATAACCCCAATTACGTTATTCTTTCGTTGAGTCAATGGCAAGCCCACTGCAAAATTCTTGGACATCGAATCCCACTTCCACTCAGGGACATCCAGGGGTTGTAAGAGTCCCGCGCGTTGTTGGTGTTCAATTTTCAACCTCTGATAAATTGGGCACTTTTTTGCATACTCAGCCACATATTATTTCATGTTACTCCACCAAAATGTCTGCTTTAGGTCCTTATAAAGTCTATTTCCCCCAGGGTGCACGAGTGTGGAGTATTGTGACCTTCATCTAGCATTTTATTCTCAAGCACCTATACTACGGGAACACACACCCGGTTATGGAACCGTATGGCGCCATCCTCATGGATTACAAACCTGGGTGCTTTCCCCACTAATATTTTTTCCCCGATCCGTTCCAGTTGAGGGTTTGCAGCCAGTGCTACTCAAATTTTCGCTATGAGTGTCGACTCTGCTTCTAAGGCGCAAAGGATAGGCTTGGCCTTCGGGGTGATTATGTTAAGTTCTAACTTCTGAAATTCCTTGCACAACTCATCTGGGAGGGCTAGCAAGCAGTTGAGTACCTGGTACAGTCGGCGGCTCCATGCATCCGCCACCACGTTAGCTTTTCCCGGATGGTACTGGAAGTGACATCATAGTCCTTCAGGAACTCCAACCACCTTGTCTGCCTCAGGTTTAGATCCTTTTGTGAAAATAGGTATTTCAGGCTCCGATGATTGGTGAAAACCTAGCAATGTACCTCGTACAAGCAATGCCTCTAGATCTTAAGTGCAAACACGATGGCCCGCTAACTCCAGGTTGTGAGTTGGGTTGTTCTGTTTATGAGTCTTCAATTGCTATGAAGCATAGGCTATAACGCAACCCTCCTGCATTAGCACGCATCCAAACGCACTGCTAGATGCGTCGTTGTACACCAGAAAGTCGTTCTTGGTGGTGGATAAGGCCAGCATCGGCGCACTTGTCAATCTTTTCTATAACTCTTGGAATGCTTCCTCGCACTACTTTGTCAATTTATACTTAGCGAACTTCCTGGTTAAATTGGTGATTGGGGTGGCGACCATGGAGAAGTTTTGGATAAATCTATGATAGTACCCCTCCAAATACTCCCCACTTATGTCGGGTTCTTAGGTCTTGGCCAGTTCATCACAGCCTCTATCTTTTGGGGGTCCACAGACACTCCCTCGTTAGATACTACATGCCCCAAAAATGCCACCTTACTCAACTAGAATTCACACTTCGAAAACTTAGTGTCCAACTCATTCCTCCTGAGCACTCCCAGAGTTGTCCTCAGGTGGTGGGTATGCTCCTCTGGAGTCCTCGAGCAGATCAGTATATCGTCTATGCATACCATCACAAACTGGTCTAGGTAGGGTTTGAAAACTCTATTCCTCAGGTCTGTGAATGCTGTCGGGGCATTATTACGGCCAAAGAGCATCACTACGAATTCATAATGTTTATACCAGGCACGGGACGGAGTTTTAGATATGTCTTTATCCTTGTTTCCATGTTGGAGGTACCCCGAACAAAGGTATATCATGGAGAAGGCCCCCACACCGATTAGTTGGTCAAAGAAGTCATCTATTCTTGGCAGAGAGTAATAGTTCTAGACCATTATTTTGTTCAGTTCCGTATAGTCTATACATAACCTCAGGGTTCCATCCTTCTTCTTCACGAACAACATCGGGGCTCCTCATGGAGATTTACTGGGTTGAATATAACCCTTCTTTAATAGCTCATCTAGCTGTGTCTTTAATTCCTTAGGTTCCGCTGGTGCCATACAGTAAGGTGTCGTGGAGATGGATGTGGCTCTGAGGGTCAGATCGATGCAGAATTCTACTTCTCTAAGGGGTTGCATACCGAGGATCTCATCTGGAAATACATCCGAGAATTCCCTCACTACTGGAATGTCTTCAAGGAAGGGTTCGACACCCTCGGTTGTGACTACATGACATAGGAATCCCTCAGATCCTCTGCCTAACAACTTGCGGGCTTTCATCACATAAATCAGTTTCACTCCCGCTCTAGGTCCCTTGCCTCTATGCACTAGCTTCTCCCCATTCGGCCCCTTAGGGTGATTTTTTTGGCTTGGACAGTTTATCTGCGCCTGTTGTTTGGCTAACCAATCGATCCTAATGATGACCCCAAAGTCCATCAACCCAAACCTATATAGGTCTACCAAGAAATCATAGTCATGCATTCTAATAGGGAAATCCTCATACAGCTCTTCACACCTTACAGTCTTCCCATTATGAAGAATCATATACAGTAAAGAAGATTTATAGGTGCGAACTAGTCATAATCTTCCAACCAGTTTAATAGAAATAAAAGAGCGCATAGCATCCGAATCATATAAAGAAGATTTATGGGTGCGAACTAGGCCTCTGATATTGATGCTGTGGTTGGAAGATTCCTTGGTTATGCTTCTTCCTCTTAACTCCCCGCTGTTCATTGAAGTAATCACTCCTCTCCTTCATTGCCCTTTCTACATTGATCGCAATATCATACACGTCCACATAGGAGATGTACTGGCGCACCGACATCCTTTCCTTAATGGTGGGATTAAGTCCTGCCTCAAACCATTTCAAATTAAGCATCTCGTCAGCTACGAAGGCCGGGGCGAAACAATAGAGCTCCATAAACTTCGAGGCATATTCTAGTATGCTCAGGCTCTCTTGCTGTAATTGTATGAACTCATTCTCTGTAGATTTTTGGAGGGGGATGGGATAAAAATGATCCTTGATCAATTCCTTAAACTTGCCCCAGTTGAAAATAGGCTCGTGCTGCCTTTCCCTCAACGTGGCCAACCATAGGTCTGCCTTAGCCTTTAGGTAGAACATTGCAAAGCCCACCTTCCACTCCTCAGGTAATTAGAGTGTATCAAACAACTTTTCCATGCCCCTAATCTAGCCCTCGAAGGTTTTTAGGTCAGTGGTGCCATCGTAGATGGGTGAGTTGTGGCTTACGAACCTCTTAAACATATAGGAGTTATCCTCCTCGACCTTCTTCTCCCTGACTTCCATCAACTTCTGCAGTTGTTCGTTCTGGAGTCGTAGCTGCTCTCCTTGCTTTTGCAGCAACTCTAGCCGTAGAAGGTTAGTAAGGTCTGCTCCACTAGGTCGGCTGGTACGCTCCACCTGACTGCGAGAGCCGCTCTCGTTCATGGGGCGTACAGCTTCTCACCGTTCTCTGAATACTGACATGGGGATTTCCAGGTTCACAGGTAGTCTTGTGTTGGGGTAAGGTCCAGTTTGAGAGTCGTCATTGTTTCCCACAATCCTGTTTTGGAATTATGGGTTTAGTTCATCTCCTAATAGTTCAGACCCTACATACTACTAGAATTCAATAAAATCTCACATGCGTGTGCATCATGCAACATCGATTGGTTTTCAATCACATCACATTCCCACATTGACATGGTCCAACCACCACATCACATGCTCATGCATTACACATCATATACGCATCACGTTCATATGGTTCACATACGTCACAAATAAAAATCACTTGTGTTCAAATAACTTAAAAGGTTGGATTGCATAGAATTCAAAATCATCGGTGTTTTATACTAGTAATCTTCATTACATCCCAATTTCTAACTTTATTAGCCCACAGTGACTTAACAACATAACAAAAGATAACTAACAGTATGGTCCTAGACAGCAAAGCTTTCTAAACACTGCGAGTTTCTACCGATCAGAGGTGTCTAGTGGAGAGGTACCCCTACATATTCGGCTACACTTGCTCTGCTTATAGCAGGTCACCCCAGTCTCAGACTCGCCCCTCATCTCCATAGGGTCTATCTCATCATCCAAGCCCTTAGGTGCCCGTGTCTGATCGGCTTGCACGACGAGCTCCATCTTCCACTCCCCCTTATCCCCCTTAGGGTTCTCTTTTTAATTAGCCTCCACTTCGCTCTCGCTAGCGTCTCCCTCGAGGTCTTCACTTGCTATAAGCTTTCCGTCACTCACCTCAGAATCCTCCTCGGCGTCCTCCCCTTCCACCGGTTCCTCCTCGCTAGGATCCTCCTCGGGGTCCTCCACTTCCATCGGTTCCTCCTCGCTAGGGTCCTCCTCTTCCTTCGGTTCCTCCTCCTTAGGGTCCTCCTCAGGGTCCTCTTCCTCTACTTGACTTGTTTCAGTAGGAACATCTCCATCATCCTTAGGGTCACCCTCCTCATCAGTGAGCTCGTCCCCCAGGGGTGGGGCATCCTCCTAACTAGCTGTGGGTATATGCTCCAGGTTGTGGGGTCCCTCTAGTCTCAGGTAGTTTATCAAGTTAACTACACTCATGCCCATAGGCTCCCGGTCACACCAACAACACTTCCCCTATGGGCGATGATGAGCCCAGGGGTAAAACTCATCAACTCGGTGGCGCCACTGAGGGTCTCCTTTCATGGCCAGTTGCAGAAAGATAACTCGGCTGCCTCATTCCTCAAACAGCTATTAGGCACATCATCTAAATATCTAGCTAATACCCACCTCACATCTTAAATGTGGTCCCACATAACCTGACCCCGTCTCTTAGCTAACTACTTATGCAGGCAAGGGCCTCCTACACAACCATAATGTCGAGTACCCTCCATTCCTATATAGAGAAATGGTATGTAAGACATGTATCCATACAATAACATGCATTTATTTAATACTATATGCACATGCATGCAACCCCTATCCTTGCTACTCTCACTCTCCGAGTAGTCCTTAGGTCTATGAGTTTTAGTATTTAGTTTCTTACAATCTTTTAGGTGAGCCTTCAGGTTAGTCAACCTTAGCTCTGATACCACTTTGTAACACCCCAGATTTCTTATTCCATTTCTTTTTTACTAATTATTAACCTATGTCGCAGCGGAACCTAGGTTAGGGTGTTACCGCCGTATTTCCTTTGTGGAAATACCAGGTTGTGTATCAAATAACAGTTAATGCAAACATACTTCAATAATACTTCAACTTAAAACGGTTCAGTTACTAATAAGCAAGTGCTAAATAAGAACAATTGTTCATTACAATTCTCTTCTTTAAACAACTAAAGGTCGTATCCTTCCATTTAAGCATTGGGGCCTTGTTTTACCTTTGGTCCCCCAATCCCATGCACAACTAGTTCACCTGAAAAACAAAATATTTTATAAAAGTGAGATAACCTCAATTGCAATCACCCTTAACAGTTAAAATACATACACAAATTCATTTTTGGAACACTTTAGGGATAGGGGAACAACAAGACCACACTCATTCGTTCTCCACAAATATAACCGTCCATACTTATACGTTCTCAGTGATGCACACACACAATTCTAAGTTCCAATTATAGTAATTGAATTTTATGGGTGAGCGAGGCCACTGGGCCTCATGGCCTACGCAGCCGCTTGACTTAATCATGGCCTACCGTCGATGTGGGGCGGTTACCGCTTAACCATTTCCTAGCCTACCATCATCATGGATGGTAACTGATAACCCCACCCACGTCGCACCTGGGCACGTGGTCGCTCACATGCATGCACTATTTCCCGGGCAAGGCTATTGGCCTTTAATCAACAAAACCAATTCACAATCTCACCCATGATCAGCCTTTACGGTGACTATTATACTTTTCCAAATTAAAGGTCGATTTAACATGCATGGTTCATTTACATTCTACCCGGTCCCCAAGGGCATCCCCGCAATACACAAACTTCTATTTTTTCAGCATAAACATTCAAAGACCCAACTCTATAGTCATAGCAAATGCGATTCCGATGACACAGTCACGTTCAGTTGACTCATGCCCTAATTTCATGAAATCAACATTCAAATGAATTCTTACCATATTCAATGCACACGAAATGTTTCAAGCAACTCGGGGAGGGGTTAGGGCATGATTATTACCTGGAATGCATATAAATTTGAGGGCTCGGTTACTAGTTTAGTTCTACTGCTCCGCACCTGGGCCAAAACTTCGCCCATGCTTTGTTCAAAACTTCATGAGCCATAATTCTAGCTCCTGCCCTACTTATAAGAATTTTTCCAACATTTCTACCTGTGCCTAGGGCCCCGAACCGAAGCCCAACTCTGGATCCAGATTCAACAAAAATCTAGTTCAATTTCAAGAACCTATAAATTTTGCTCGTGATGTCAAAATCTCAATTTCTAGCCCAATATTGAAAGGGTGGTTCATCCTCTATACTTCTTATGTTTAGGGTTTTGTCAAATTCTGACCCGAGTGGGGTCGTTTTCCTAATTCATTTCATGGTGTCACTTACTATCCCGATATGGACAATCCCTGATAATTCAACCATAACTTGAACGACACTAGTCCGATTCATTCAATTTAAAAATGGGATTTTACAGCACATCATGATGCACCCATGCCAAAAGGTTCATCATTTTTGGGCTACTGTCTTGTCCTAGCCGAATTTTCAAAGGAGGGGCGTGTGTAGTTTCAAACCTAGAATGTTCTGTCCATGTGTTTTCACTTCCAACGAGTAACATTGGCACGATTTTTCCACCATGATGGGTCACCCATCTACCTCCGCCCATCCCATAGATTTCTAAGTCTCCTAATCTACCCAAATCAAGCCAAAGCTACGGACTTTAATTAATGAATCCAAGAAAATCATCATGAGAATTTAGCTTGACTCGGTTTTCGAATGGAAAATGTTTGCCTTCTTACTTCCTATTCTAATGCTGAAATTTTTTTGAAACTTCTTGTGAGAAATTTTAATGGATTTGTAAGATTAAAACAACACAAGGTAAATTAATATATTAGAAAAATTCAAGCCTTGAACAAGGGATGCATGGAGGCATCTCCTATGCATATTCATGCACCAAAATACCAACCGAGGGGGGTGACCGGGCAGTGCCAGAGGCCATGGGGGTGTTGCGACTGGGTGGCACCGGTGTCTGGCGGAATGGCAGCATGGCAGTGGGGACACGGTAGGGGAGGGAGAAAGAAACTGGGATTGAGAGAGAGTGCGAGAGAGAGAGAGTTGTACAGAGAGATAACGTGAGAGAGGGAGGTGTGTTGGGGGGTGGCTGCCAGTTCCACTTGGTGTAGGTGGGGGGTGTTTCTTGCTAGGGTTAGGTGAGTGGCCGGTGCTTAGAATGGTGTTCAAGGGTTTTGGATTTTTGGGAGGAAAGTTTCCAATTTAAAAATTTCTTTTTTTTAATCAAATAGGAATGAACCAACATTTACTAAAATAGATTTTTTTTAAATAAAAGAATTTAAACACCCAACTAACATTTAAACAAAGTAAAAGTGGAAATCACAAATAAATTTCTGTTAAACAAAATAAAAGTAGGGGTTATAAAATGATTTCTTTTCACCTTGGCCTGATTTCAGCTCATATTTTGGGATCTGCCCACGTCTCCTATAATCCAAATATGGACTTAAATTTCCTGGGTTTTACAACAAATCTTGGGTTTCCTTCTATGGAGGGAAACCTCAAGATGTCAAGAAACCCCTCATTTACGAAATCTTCATTTGCACATCATTAGGAGGCTCAATTAGCTAGATCAATCCAACTGTGCATCATTATGAGCAAAACGAGCAGGTTGGCTTGTTGGGCTGGACTGGACGACTTTGCTTGCTTTTCTTGGACCTTTCTTGACATGCCTTGTTGCCTGACATCCTAAACTAACTAATAACAGAATTATAAGATTTGGATGTCATTTAGTACTTGAAATAGTAAAAACAAAACCGGGTTAAAACTGTCCAAACACTGCAGCCTTGACAGCTTGAGTATCATGGCTGATTTGGGTGGACAAATGAAGTCCAAATGCGCTTGAGCTTGTTTTGTTGGAAAGATAACTTCTTGAACTTCAAACCCATAGCAAAATATGTGACTTAAACCTCAAAGTGGCCCAAGTAATTAAGCACTCAAAAATCGAGTTTGTTGCTGGCCTAAACCCAAGACCTTCTTTTTTAGGTCCTTTGATAGTTTGGATGAAAATACTCAATTTAAAATTGATTTAATTACATAATTAAGTTTATTAGAATGTCAATAAACTCTCTTAGCAAAGAAATCAAAGTTAAACTATGTTTAAGTTAATGAATCCACTTAAGCCTAAAACAGGTTCGAAAATGGTTAAGGCTAATTGAGGATTGCGTGGGCTGATATCCATCACTAATCAAGGCTTAAGACTCAGTTCATCACCACCCAAATTGACCTAATGAGAGACAAGTAGGTAAAGTGTTTGGTTTTCACAAGGTGTAAAGCTCAATGTAATTTCATTCAAAGATAATCAAGGTCTGATTACAAAAGTCACATTTCCAGCCCTTATATACAGGAATATAAGCTGCCTATTACGGATTATGAGGTTTCTTTAAACATAGGAAACCTCTTAGTCTAGATTAATTTGGCAAAGCTAAACATCAAGGGCTAAACTTGCTTAATCTAAACTGATTACAAACGTTAAGTCTAGTTAACCTTTAAGGTTAAGCCTAAACTTAATACTAAACAAGCAATTAGCCAAGTAAGTAACTACCCACATGTGAGAGAAAACTGAGAACCCAACCTTGTCCCCTTGGTATTATATGGCTAGCCAATGAGGGTGATTTTGTCTTTTCTTTCTTGTTTCTCATTTGCTCTTCATTTAGCTGATTCAAAAAGGCTTATGATTGTGTCTAAAACCCCTTTACCTTTCTAAACATGTTGCTTGGACAAGATTAGATGGGTAGAAGACTAGTAATCCTCTATGGCAGCAACTAGCATTACCGGGCATTTTTCTGGCTGGTTTTGGATGCCACGTTTCACATGCACAGAGTGAGCATGATTTGGATTTCCTTACATGGAAGGAAATCTTAAGATGTCTCCTAAATCCCCCAAATGGAAATTTGGAATCATGACCTCAATTGCTGTTCCAAAACCTTAACTGAATCAGATCAGTCAAACCCGGGCTCTTGCGAACGCTGTTTACAAACCTGGCCTGGTTCTACCATTTTTACACGACTTAATTGAAATCTTTTGACACGCTGTGAAAGATAAGATCTTAAGGAACCAAAATATCAAAAAATATCAAACTTAAACCTCAACAAGGGCTAAGTAATTAAGAACACAAAACCAGGTACATTCTGCTTCAGCCGGGCAATCTGGATCGTTAGGATTTAATGGTTGATTTAGGTTGGCAAATGAAGTCCTAATGACTTGGAACTTGCTTTTATTGGAAAGGTGACTTCCTCAACTTCAAAAATATTGAGCTTAAATCTCATAGATGCTAAAGTAATAAAGGACATAAAATTGGGCTTGTATTCTGATTTCAACCCAGAACCTACTGTTATTTTGTTCCCAGCAAAAATGTGGGGTTTTCTTTTTTTGGGGCTTTTGAAACTTGATTAGCTTGACTAAGCACTTGGTTTAAATTGAGGTTCATGGGTAGATCTCTATCATTTAGTGTACCTCTTTTAAAGGCATCATGCCATGAGTTTAAATCTTTTAAGGACTAGATTTTGAATGTCTAAGAGGACCCAGAAACTCCTTTTGCCAAGTTACCCCATTGCCATTTCCTTGATACACCAGTTTGATCACTTGTTTTTAGAAGACATACCTATAGGTTTACCTCCTAAGAGAGATCTCCAGCATTACATTTATCTCATTCTCGGTTCTATCCTTCCAAACAAGGCAGCATATAGGATGAATTCTAAGGAAAGCATGGAGATTCAAAGTCAAGTTAAGGAACTGTCCAAAGGGCTTGTTCGTTTGTCTTTAAGCCCTTGTGTCGTACGTGCTTTATTGGTTTCTAAGAAGGATGTGATGGAGTCCTTCCTAGCCAAGATCCTAAGGATGATCAATCAAGTCTAGAAAGTCCAAAATCAACATCCAAAGTTCAAAGGATGGATCACATTTTACAAAGGACACAAAAAGAAGCATCCGGGTTCAAGGCAAATTTTAAGCCCGGTTTTGTGTTCTTAATTACATAGGCCTCATGAGGTTTAAGTCCCAAATTTTTCATATCTTAGATCCCTAAGATGTTAACTACTTGGTCCAATTGAGAAATTTAGGTTAAGTGCTGGAAAGGTCAGTGAACAAACTTGCACTGAAGGATGAATGCAAGCTAAGCTAGCACAAACGGCTGTCTAGACTTGAAGTTCAATGAAACCGGAAGCAATGTAAGGAATTTAGAACTAAACAAGATTCTTGGATACAGAAACACCACCACGATCAACATTAAGGCCCCTAAGATTGGATAATATATAGAAACACCACATAGGACCGCTAGCCGACCTAGTTAGAGATAAGCAAGTTAAGTATTCGGTCTAAGCAAGGAGCAATGCTCTTTTTCTTTCTTTCCAAACATAAAAAATGATTACAAAAGTGAAGTACATAGCCCCTTATAGCCTAGCATGCAAGCACATGAGCTGCTCAAGCTTAGGGAGGGAGGTTTCTTCAAGATTAGGAAGCCTCCTAACCTTGCTTAGTTCACGGTTTTAGCTAACCCGTGCTACTTTAATGCAAATTCTAGGTTAATCCTCGCTAATTACAACCATTGAGTCTAGTTAATCTTTACGATTAAAGCTAAGCTTGTTACTAGGTAAGTAATTAAGCGAACAAGTAGCTGCCATCATGTGGAGAAATGGAGTGATGTGACTGGCTGTCATGTGCTTTCTGGCTGGCCAATGGAAATGTTGCTGCCTTTCTCTCCTAATTCCTCATTGGTCCTTCAGCGGTTACTCCATTACTGTGTCCGAGGGCCCTTTAAAAGATCAATCATGCCACTAGGTAGAGATTAGATGCCTAGAATGACATTAACCACCAAATGAACCAATTAGGTGCAACCGGGCAGTAGCTGGCAGTTTGCTGACAATGTTTGGATGCCAAATTTCTCATGCAAAGCGTGGGCATGAGTTGGATTACCACATATGGAAGGACAGCCCCGGATCTCTTCTAACCCCTCCAAGCGAAATCACACATCTATGACTTGATTTGCATACTCAAAAGCTCAAAATATTCACATTGGTCCAAACCGAGTTCTAGCCTGTACAGTTCACAAAAATAGCCTGGTTCTTCAACTTCGACTTAGCTTAACCCAAATTTCTCAATTAGAGCAGATAGTTAACGTCTTGAGGGCCTAACATACGTGAAACAATAGAACTTAAATGTAACACCCTCAGCCCCTAGGGTCAAGAGCGTTACGTTTTCTTACTTCTTACTTAATTTCTGGGGCGAAACGGACAGAGTTTCCCCTAAAAACTGAGCCTTTTTAGGCTAAAAGTCTTACAACAAATCCCTGCGTTAAAAAGAAACATTTAAAACTTCCAAAACAAGCTCAACGGCTACACGTCGGAGTCCACAACACTACGTGTCGCTCGCCCGGAGTACACCAACCATAAAATTAATTAATAATGAAGGAATCAAACATACAACTCAACGAATCACACATCCGGAGTACTGGGGTTCACATACCAAAATACAATTAACTTTAACCAAGAAGACATCTAACTATTCAAATGGTTAGCTCACACGGCCATACAGAGTGACTCATAAGCAATATGAACTATATGAGCTAGAAAACTTAGTTTACAACATTTACAAACTAGGAATAAGTCATATTACATCATTAACCACATGAATCTACTTCTGTATGGCATACATGACTGTTTTTCAAGTAGGGGTAAAATCCAGCTCGCATAGGTAGCTTGACTTCCACCTGTCATAACAAAAGCCTGGGGGAAAAAGGGGAAAGAGTAATGGGGTGAGCAACCACACACTCAGTGAAAATTCCCCTACTCCTTATAACCCAAAACAGTTGTAGGCAATAATACTAATAATATAGCCACATATCACGCATACATACTTTACTATCATATTAGGGAATCATAGATCCCAAGGAAAGATTACCCTCCTTAAACTTCATTCCAACCATTCAACTCAATTCTAGGCCCTTAACGACCAAACTTCCCTACCAGCACGCATTCAGGCACACAATCATTCCAACCATTCAGCTCAATTCTAGGTCCTCAATGACCAAACTTCCCTACTTGCAGGCATTCAGGCAAACAAATAAGTATGCAGCCAAGACTGAATACAAAGGCTTTCAAACTCACTTTGGAAAACATAGTAACTCTCGATAAATACCAAGGAAGGGTTTATAATGCCCACCAACTCCTTTAAAGCTTATTTTTCTTTCTAAAAGTTCTCAAAACATCTAAACTGGTAAGAAAGACTTGTCAAGAAACATACTTTCATAGAATATGCACATTAAAACGAATAATGCAACATTTGAGACTTCATTTGACTATACTTGGAAATCTTGTCATAAAAGATGAACAGGAGGTGCACATTTGAAAGCTTTCTTTCTTTTCTTAAAAACACTTTACTTGGCCTCTTGAGGCTCGCGGTACTTTAAAAGAAGTTATTTTCTTTTCTAAACTGCTTAGAATGGCAAAAAGCCAAATCTTCCTTTTATGAGGAAATTACTTACAACATAAAACATCTCATTGTGCTGGCTAGGGAGGTCAACACCGCCCTTAAGTGAGATCGTCACTCTTATTCTACGCTATCCTCGGGGTATACGTACTTAACTTTTGGCCAAACCGCGTCTTAGCATAGTAACTCTAACCTTGGTACTGTCCTCTATGGGACAATAGCTCACACCAGGATAATCAAATCCTAAGTCCAGTCCCCCTCAAGGTTTTCTTACGCGTCACACATCAGGGAACAACTCACACCAATATAATCATATCTTTACTCCAGCTCCCGGGAACAGCTCACGCCATCTTTGCTTCCAACTCGCAACATTACCGTAGGGGGAAACAGCTCACGCCATCTTTTCGTCCAGTTTCCGCCCTCTGGCCAACTTCCAAGCACATTTTTAGTCTTTACTGACATATTTCATTTCTCTGTTTCAAATGCTTACTTAGTTGAAACTCGCTTTCCAAACAAACGACCATAATCTTTCCAAATGCTCATATTTCATTCGTTTTTGGCTCAAGCACTTGTTATAGACGTTATAAGTTTATTAACACATAAATCAACTTCCTTTGAAACTTGAAAGCTTCTTCAAAACATAATGAGCTTGTTAAATCGTAAAACGATTTCGTTTCGAACTTAAAAGATTCGTATAAACGTAATACGGCTACTAACTCGCATAGTGACTTCGTTTTTTAACTTAAGAAACTTCTTATACACGTAAAACGTTTGCTAGTTTGTAAAACGACTTCATTTCTAGCTTAAAAGCTTCGTACAAACGTAATACGTTTATTAACTCGTAAAACGACTTCGTTTTAGACTTAAAAGCTTCTTATAAAGGCAATAAGTTGGTTAATACTTAAAACAATTTCATTTTAAACTTCAAAGTTTCTTATAAACGTCACACGTTTACTAAATCATAAAACGACTTAGTTTCTAACTTGAATGCTTCGTATAAACGTAATGAGCTTACTAAATCGTAAAACGACTTCGTTCTTAACTAAAAGGCTTTTTATATAAATATAATAAGGTTGTCTAATCGTAAAACGACTTCGTTTCTAACTTGAAAGCTTCGTATAAACGTAATAAGGTTGCTAAATCATAAAAAAAAACTTGGATTTTAACTTGAAAGCTTCATATAAATGTAATAAGGTTGCTGAATCATTAAAACAACTTCGTTTCTAACTTGAAAGTTTCGTATAGGCGTAATACGTTTGATAGTTCGTAAGACGACTTCATTTCTAATTAAAAAGCTTCTTATTAATGTAAAACGACTGCTAACTCATAAAACCGACATCACTTTTTAGCTTAAAAGCTTCTTTTAAACGTAAAACGTTTGCTAAAATCGTAGATCGAAACTCAGTAGAGACATGAGTAAGCAAAAAGCACGCAAATAAGCTAGGCTTCATAATTAGCACCCTAAGGCACTCTTTTTTGGGTCGTATAAATTCTTTTAAACACAAGGAGGGGTCATTACCGAAACCAATGCCTTAAAAACCTTTTCAAACTCACTCTTAGTTCGCTATTGAAATTCCTAAACCTATCAACTATTCATTCGAGTCACTAACTGAGCAGTTCGACGGTTTATGACCCTTTTTACACGTTAGACGTCTTAACATATGAATAGGCAACTAATAAACTTAAAAGTATTCTCAATGTGTAAAACAAGCTTTCTAAACGACATTTTCTTTTTGAAGACGTCTAAACTTTGAAGAATTAATCACATAATGTCACATAGCATATCGGGGAAAAGGGTTTACACATAGCACATTCATGCACTTCATCTCACAACTCGGCAGAATCTGCCCAATGAGCCACACATGGTCTCGCAATCTGCACGATTGCGGCAATTCACAACCAAAGCTCCCTCCTCACACAGCACCGACCACAAGAACCTCAAACCACTGAATAGTTTCACCTCAAGCCATCCAACTACTAACTTGGTTTAATATTATCATCAACAAACCAACAATACATAAAGCGATCGTATAAAGGCATTACATTCATGCTTAATAGCAACATAGTGTTTAAGTGAACCAACTTATGCAATCGAAACATTAAAACGACACTTTGCCCCTTTTAGTTTGGTAACCGATATCCATAAGCATAATCCTTCATTGAGATAACTATAATAGACTATTAACATGTCTAAACTGATATAATCATAACCTTTAGACATAATTCAGTTCATTCCACAATTACTTCGATTAGCCTGCTCAAGCTTCAAAACGGAATTTGAACTTATAAATTATTGGACTCACAAAGCTATGCTAACATTCCATTCATTAAACATTTCTCTACTGCCTCGTTATTAACATGCAACATCAATTCGACATCCACAGGACCCAAAATCTGCACCATGTTCGTAATTCCTCAATCTCAATACTCAATTTACCCAATGTGAGACCCAGAGTTTTGTTGTACTTGCTTAATGAACATTACGCCTACTGGGTTGGAAAATTTTATTTTAATATCTGCCAACCTACAACTGCCATATCGCCCAAGTTATTGATTTATTCAACTTTAGATCCCAAAAATAGATTTCCTAAAGTTATGTAACAAGACAAGCCTTCGATTCCTTGAAACTTGAACAAAAGCGATTCCCAAATACGTTCAGATTATTGAACCTTGGTGATAGTTCTGTAATTACTAAATCGATCCTTAATATAATCAAGGGCCAGTAAGCTGACCAACGATTATATTTAGGATTTCAGTTTATGATTAGAGGCCCGGGTATTCGATTATTAATACAATAGGTTGAAGTTTTGTGGTAGTATTGAATCAAAAAAAGGGGGGG
>JACYFF010031957.1:60953014-61052373 GCA_017589665.1 Selenicereus undatus
GCGATCGTTTTACGTTCTTAAGAAGCTTTTAAGTTAGAAATGAAGTTGTTTTGCAAATTAATGGACGTATTAAGTTTGAGATAAACTTTCTAAGTTATACACGAAGTCGTTTCATGATTTAGTAAACTTATTACGTTTATACGAAGCTTTTAAGTTAGAAGTAAGATCGTTTTACGATTTAACAAACTTATTATGTTTATACGAAGCATTTAAGTTGGAAACTAAGTCGTTTTACGATTTAGTAAACGTGTTACGTTTATAAGAAACTTTTATGTTTAAAGTGAAATCGTTTTAAGTATTAACCAACTTATTGCCTTTATAAGAAGCTTTTAAGTATAAAAGGAAGTCGTTTTACGAGTTACTAAACGTATTACGTTTATACGAAGCTTTTGAGCTAGAAATGAAGTCGTTTTACAAACTAGCAAACGTTTTACGTCTATAAGAAGTTTCTTAAGTTAAAAATGAAGTCACTTTGCGACTTAGTAGCTGTATTACGTTTATACGAAGCTTTTAAGTTCGTGACGAAATCGTTTTACAACATAACAAGCTTATTACATTTTTAAGAAGTGTTGAAGTTTCAAAGGAAGTTGATTTATGCGTTAATAAACTTATAACACTTATGTGAAGCTTTTAAGCGTCGAACTTAGTTTGAATTAAGCATTGACTATACACGCTATGTTCCAAAACGAGTTTCGATTTATGATTTAGCAGATATATTACCTTTAAAGGAAGTTTTTAGTTAAAAAGTGAACTCGTTTTATGAGTTAGCAGTCGTTTACATTTACACGAAGCATTTAAGTTAAAAAGTATGTCGTTTTACGATTTAGCAAAGCATTTACGTTATAAGAAGTCTTTAAGCTATTTATGAAGTCGATTTACGTACTAACAAATCTTATTTTGTTTCTAAGAAGCTTGTAAGTTTGAAACGAAGATGTTTTACAAACTAACAAATGTATTACGTCATTAAGAAGCTTTTAAGTTGAAAACGAAATTGTTTTACGATTTAGCAAACTAATTACGTTTTTATGAAGCTTTTAAGTTAGAAACAAAGTCATTTTACGAATTCATAAACGTATTTTACAAAGTTAGTTTGCACGTTAGCAAATTTATTTTGATTATGAAAAGCTTTTGAACTATTGATTTATGAATTAGTAAACTTTGTCTATATCAAATTCCTTCTTTTGCCTTAAAAAGATTGAAACGATTTGAAAAAGGGCAATTGGAGTTGTGTATATGAATCCTAGCTTTGAAGTGCATGCTAGTAACTACCCAAGTTCTAAATCGTGAGTTAGTACACTCACCATGTTTTTAAGAGGCCTTTCTCGTTGTTTGCCTAACGCTAAAGTTGTAAGATAATTTTGTTTTCAGGTTTTAAGTTCATAAAACCTATATATGAATAAGTATAAGCATGTTTGTCTACTAAGTATGTATGTGCATGTGAGTATTTATGTGTATGAATGTTATAAGTTCCTAAGATATATATATGAATAAGTATAAGTATGTATTTGTACAAATGATTATGTTTATGTCTATGTATAAGTATGTATGTTTACGAATGATTATGTTTATATCTATGTATAAGTATGTATGTGTACGAATGATTATGTTCATGTCTATGTATACGTGGAGGAGCTGCTCTAGAAACTTTAAGCTTAAGTCTGAGACCGATGGATGGTGGCTTAGTTCCCGCCTGGTGTCACGCATGTTATGTTATGATAGATTTAGGGATGGTGGTTTGATTCCCGCCTGAAGTTTAAGTATGAAAATTATGTCTCAGCATAGTTTGATGTCTGTCCGGATAGGCGTATGTTGTCGCTCGAGTTTGGCCGACTCGGGATGGCAGTAACAAAGTACCTCTAAGAGTCTAGTCTCCTCATTTACGTGAATAAGTTACTATGTATGTTTTCGTTAAGTGAAACTTAAAACCCCTTTTATGCTATGTTTCTGGGTTTGCGTAATTTTATTAGCAATACGGTTTCTACTAAAGTTAAGCTTTTTGGTATGACTATTCCTTCACTTGGTGTATGGTTCGAATATGATGTATTATTTATATGCTCTTCAACTAAAATGAATTACGAAAGTCTTTCGTAAGTTAATATGTATTTTAAGTATGTTTTGGGAGAGAGGGTTTACTCACTGAGCGGTGGTTGCTCATTCCCATTACTTTTCCCCTTTTTCCCAGATCCACAGGTATGTGACTGATGCATGGAGCGCCCAGAGTGGACTTGCTTGGACTGTGTTGCTGTGTTTATGATATTGTTATGTAATGTCAATTGTGATTGTAAGGTTATGTAAGTAATCATTTTCCTTGTACAGTTTATGAAAAATAGATAGCTCTATATACTCCGGGCGTGTGGCCCGTAGAGTTGTGGTCCCCGGCGTGTAGCCGTTGAGTTGTTGGTGTTATTTAGTACCCTTTCTGTCTTGCAGAGATATAATATAAGGCTGGAAGCCTAGGAAACGGTCAGTTTTTAAGGGAAACTCTGCTAGTTTTGCCCCAGAAAATTAAGAAAATCCTAGCATTCCTAACCCGAGGGTTAAACTCAAGACTCAATTATGTTATAGTGGCTTAAGTTTTAAATATTGAGTCTCTTTTATGTTATGTTTGAAATAAGTTTAAGCAAGTTGCCTTCACAGTCTTTCCCAAGGAAGACTGTGGCGTGTAATACGACCCGGTGAGGTTGGGGGTGTTACACCCAAACTGATTTCTAACCTCAAAATCAACATGCAACTAACTAAATTTAGTTAAAATAATTGAAAATAGTAATAGCAAGAGGAAAGGAACCCTCACCTTAAACCCAAGTTAGAGGCTCGATTCACGGTCGTGGGCTCGACTTTAGGGCTCAAATAACTCTACTTTCCGACCTTGCTCGGTGTTCAAACGAGCAGCACACGATTCATACCCAAATTCCCACAATTCGAACCCTAGAACAAGCCTAAATTCGGTTATCAACTTGAGATTGAATTGGGTGTTTCCAGATACGAATTTTCACCCCAATTTATAGGAGATTGAAAGCAACTAGAAGCTAATTTGCATGGCCTTGCTTGCGCACGCATTGGAGCTTCCACTCGGCATCCAAAACCCTCCACAACAGTGTTAAGGGGATTCGAATTTCGTCACAATTTTGCTCCCAACGTTCACCAAGTGGATAGGGTGGTCGAATTGGGGAATTTGTAGGTTGGGGGTGGTGAAAATTGGCTGCCAATTTTAGGCTTGGAGTTGCGTTAATGGAGGAGGAGGAGGAGGAGGAGGAAGAAGAAGAAGAAGGGCAACAGAGTGAGAGGAGAGAGAGCGTCGAGGGGGTTTCACGGGCAGCAAGAGAAAAAGGGGGTGTCGCGCTAGATGTCCAAAAGGCCCCTCCCTCTTTTTTTTTGTCTCAATCTGATTCATATTCAATACCGCTAGTCTAGTTCGTAACCCGAATTCTAAATCGAAATCGATAATATAATCTTTCATCAACTATTCGTTCCTAAATCTATCTAGGCTCTATTTAATAAACACCGAACCATATCTATGGTTGACAACCTAATTGTTTTAATACCCGTTAATAACCGTTAATAACGCTTATTAAAAACCATCAAAAGATTTTTAAAACTAATAATAATATTAATAATAATAATAATGGTGACAAAAACATCCTGTTAATAAAATTATCGTTGACATAGGTACATCACTAATAATTTAACTCCTATCATTAAATAAAATAGGTTTTTATAATGCAAAAACGCGTCACGAACAACTTAACAGAAAATAAGGTACGCGGGCCTTACACTCTTCCCCCGTCAAAAGAATTTCGTCCCTGAAATTCCCAAACTATGCTTAGTCATGCCTAAAACGCACACCCCTAGACACGATCTACACAAATCATGCTAACATCCAAATCTCGATTACACACAATTTAACCTAAAAAAAAAGGCACATGCTATCCATTCTCTTCTTCGCGATCCTCTTCAAGCGTCTACTGACTCTATTTGGGCACCGACAAATCGCATTGAGGAGGGGCAAATGAGTTGGCATGGACAACCATATTGAGCTTGTTTTGAAAACGAACATAAACTTTCGATTATCTAGATTGAATACACGTAGTAAACAACAACTCTATTTACATGCATTGCTACGAATTGAAGTTTAAAGGAAGGAAAATTAGGCAGTTGACTCCTCAAGGTCATATGCTAGTAGTCTCATTCTAAAACATAAATTCAAGGCACATTTGGGATCACAATGGTTAACTCAAAGATTCCTATAACACGTTAGAGCAATAAGAACGTCACATAGCACCAAGCAGCATCATTTAAGCACAACAGTATCGCTTAGCACCGTATGGTACCAGCAATTTAGTATCTTCAAGAATAGGACTTGCAAGTAACATGATACCATCTAACATGCACATAACAAGCAACTCACAGAACGAAAACATATGCAACCATCATTCCTGGAACCTGTAGGGCATGGACCTACACGCCTTTGCTGTGCTACTCCAATCGAACCTATAAGGCCAAGGATATGCGAATGCAGGTTTCTAGGGTCACCCCAACATGCATTTAAATATATGTGTATGCAATTAATTAGTTATGACATGGGGTCAAGGAATTCACGGAATGCAATTCACAACTCAGATGTCACACCATGTCATGCATTACAAAAGTTAAATCATTAGTTAATTCAGTCACGTGCTTATTCAAACTGAAACCAAGCAAACCCCAACAAGGTGCAACAATTCATTCGTAAACCTTAAGACTCACGCATTCAAGTATGATCATGGGTATGCTAGCATGCAATATGATTAGGCATAGAATATGCAAGGCAAGCAAATGTCAATGCAACTTCTATGGTCACAAGATTTATAGCTAAGTGGATGAATAAAAAGCAACTCTAACAAAACATAAGAATAGGGGCACTTCAGTTCATAAGACAATTAGGCAATTCCCTTACTCCATTTTGTCGATCAACTCAAGTAATCCATCTAACTCGATCATATGCATAATCACACTGAAGGATGCACTAGCAACAGGAGATCCAAGTACTTGGCACTTCATTAACACATCTGGCAATGCGTGCACCATGGCATGTGGACACTCAAATCATTTAATTACACACAGAAGGTTATGCTCGTAAGGCTAAACCTAGACATTATTGTAAAGCAGATGCGAGTCTATGGTTGCAACATTACCTAACCAAACAATTAGAAAAGTTTCTAATGGGAGAGCACAACCCTAACTCACTAATCAGAAGACCTTGACTTTCAAGCTCTTTAGGTTTTGAAAAGAAAATAGTTTAACTACTTCTAGCTCTCTCTCTACCAACCTTTGAGTACGTCTGCTCACTCAACCATGGGGGTCGAGGAGCAAATCGTACTTTGGGGGCAAAGAAGAGCCTAGAGTTAAGACTTTTCTAATCATTTGAATTTAGACCATATGAACTTGAAACTTTCGATTAAAATCACCAAGGCATAGAAGCGAAACAACTTTGCTTGGGCTAACACGTATCTCATTAATGAGAATAGAAGCTATTCGGCTTATACTCTTGGCAATTCTTTCGTTCACTCGGTTAAGGAGTTCACTAAAGCCGCATCTAACTAGCTGGACGCATTATTATTCACATAAAACTCACATTTGTACATATAAGAGACATATGTCACATAGTCACAAAGTGTTCCCAGACGACTATATGAAATGCAGGACTCAGGTCAGGGCCTATGGTCGCAGGACCCTTGCTCTGATACCATCAATGTAACACCCTCAGCCCCTAGGGTTAGGAGCGTTACGTTTTCTTACTTATTAGTTAATTTATGGAGCGAAACGAACAGAGTTTCCCCTAAAAACTGAGCATTTCCAGGCTAAAAGCCTTACAACAAATCCATATGTTAAAAAGAAACATTTAACACTTCCAAAACAAGATCAACGGCTACACGCCGGAGTCCGCAACTCTACGGTTCACTCGCTTGGAGTACACCAACCATAAAATTAATTAATAGGGAAGGAATCAAACATACAACTCAACGGATCACACATCCGGAGTACTGGGGTTCACGTACCAAAATACAGCTGACTTTAACCGAGAAGACATCTAACTATTCAGATGGTTGGCTCACACGGCCGTACAGAGCGACTCATAAACAATATGAATTATATGAGCTAGAAGACTTAGTTTACAACATTTACAAACTAAGAATAAGTCATATTACGTCATTAATCACATGAATCTACTTCTATATGGCATACATGACTCTTTTTCAAGCAGGGGTAAACTCCAGCTCACGTAAGCAGCTTGACTTCCACCTGTCATAACAAAAGCCCGGGGGAAAAAGGGGATAGAGTAATGGGGTGGGCAACCACACGCTCAGCGAGAATTCCCCTACTCCTTAAAACCCAAAACAGTTGCAGGCAATAATACTAATAATAGCCACATATCACGCATTCATAGTTTACTATCATATTAGGCAGTCATAGTCATATTAGGCAGTCATAGATCCCAAGGAAAGATTACCCTCCTTAAGCTTCATTCTAACCATTCAACTCAATTCAAAGCCCTCAATGACCAAACTTCCCTACTAGCAGGCATTCAGGCACACAATCATTCCAACCATTCAACTCAATTTTAGGCCCTCAATAACCAAACTTTCCTACTAGCAGGCATTCAGGCACACAAACAAGTGTGCAACCAGGACTAAATACAAGGTTTTCAAACTCATTTTTGAAAACATAGTGACTCTCGATAAATACCAACAAGGGTTTTGTTGAGCGATTTTGAGGGGCGGTGAATAACTAAAAACTAAACTAAAGTGAATAAAAAGGGAAAAGGGAAAGAGGAAACCTGAAATACTCGATTGTCAGTCGTAGTACTTAAGGGTCGGTCCACAGGGAAGACGTGAGATTTATGGTCATTTTTAACAAAACAATTAAATTTAACTAATTAAACTAAGTGGCATTATTTAAGGCCATTTAATAACCTAATTCAACTAAGCTCATTTAATCCTAATTAACTCTTCTAATCCTAATTCAACAAAGCATCAAAACGACCTAATGACTAAACCTAACCTAACCTTTATATTGGTTAACCAATTAAACCAACCTAAGACTAAAATTAATCATGATTTAATCACTAACAACCTAATTACTTTGTTATTTTAGAATCAAATTCAAGGCAGTTTAAGACGATTAATAGTGGGGGGAGGCGGACGAAATAAAGGAAACTGAAAAATTGAAACGCGAACACAGAAATTTCAGCAACAGGGAAGGGGACTGAAATACGAAAGCAGGGGAAATTAAGCAAAACTGATATGAGACTGAAAAACGAAGAACAAGAACAGACACAACATCAATGAAATCAGCACAGGGGAAGGAGCGAAATCGAAGCAAGGCAGAATGAAACCAAAGCAACAGCAAGGGAAGGGGGACGAATTGAGAAGTCACAAACTGAGAACCCCAAAATGCAGCCATCAAAGTCGAACAGATCTTCGACAAAACCAGATCAGCAACATCCATTCGCAACCATTCGAACAACCGCAACAGGGGAGAGGGGAAATCGAACAAAATCGAACGCAATAAACCCAGATTTTTGCAGAAATCAAACCAAAATTGAACTAGAAAGCATCAATTACAAGAAATTCGAAAGTTAAAATTCCAAACCCTAACTAACATCAATCCCTAAGTTGCAATTTCTGAAATTGAAAGCGAGAACTGAAATCGAAATGAACAACGAAATTAAACTAAATCTAGACCTAAAACCGAAATTAAAATCCTAAACTAGCCTAAAATTACCTAAAACTAATTCGAACCTGGCTAACCTATGCTAACCTGGCCTGCTTAATGGCGTCTTCTCAACCTCTTTATACTCGAAACCCTCGGATTCTTGACCCTTCGATTTGCTGGTGGTGGATGTGGACGGCTAAGATGAGGCCAGCGAAGGTGGGTCTGCTGGCGTTTGGATGGGTTTCGAAGCGGAGGGTCGAAACTGTGGGTAGAGGGTGGTTTCAGTTTCTGGGTTTCATGGGAACGGTGGGCTAGGGTGGTTTTGGTTGGTTCAGTGGGCGAGAGAGGAGAACGGGGTAAGGGAGAACGACATTCGAAGAGGATGAAGGTTCTGGGTGGTGGAAGATGGTGAAACAGGGTTACTGGGCTGGGTTTCGGGTTGAAGACATAAAAGAAGAAGCAGGGGTCGAACGAGGAGAGAGAAAAACGCAAGAAGGGGATGGGGGTTTTAGTGGACTGGTCCAGCTGAACCAGTCTAGTTTTTTTCCTTTTCTTCTTCTTTCTTTGGCCGGTTTTTCATCGATTTTTGGCCCGGTTCTTCAACCTCCGACAATTCTTCTATTTTTCTCACTTTTTCCGTCATCTAAACCCTTTTTCCGCATTTATTCAAAATCTGCAATATAAAATAATCTCCTATTAAAACCTAAAAAATATTATTAAAACGAGCATAAAATAGGTGTAAAAGTACCTTAAAAATAGCACATTTTTGGCTCAAACAGGTTTATAATCCCCACCAACTCCTTTAAAACTTATGCTTCTTTCTAAAAGTTCTCAAAACATCTAAACTGGTAAGAAAGACTTGTCAAGAAACATTCTTTCATAGAATATGCGCATTGAAACGAATAATGCAACATTTGATACTTCATTTGACTATACTTGAAAATTCTTTCATAAAAGATGAACAGGAGGTGCACATTTGAAAGATTTCTTTCTTTTCTTAAAAGCACTTTACTTGGCCTCTTGAGGCTCAGGTTACTTTAAAAGAACTTCTTTTCTTTTCTGAACTGCTTAGAATGGCAAAAAGCCAAATCTCCTTTTTATCAGGAACTTACTTACAACATAAACCATCTAATGGTGCTGGCTAGGGAGGTCAACACCGCCCTTAAGTCAGATCGTCACTCTTATTCTACATTATCCCCGGGGTATACGTACTTAACTTTTGGCCAAACCGCGTCTTAACAGAGCAGCTCTAACCTCGATACTGTCCTCTGTGGGGCAACAACTCACACCAGGATAGTCATATCCTGAGTCCAGTCCCCTTCACAGTTTTCTTACGTGTCACACATCAGGGAATAGCTCACACCAAGATAATCATATCTTGAGTCCAGCTCCTAGGAACAGCTCACGCCATCTTTGCTTCCAACTCCCAACATTACCGTAGGGGGAAACAGCTCACGCCATCTTTGCGTCCAGTTTCCGCCCTCTAGCCAACTTCCCAAAACATTTTTAGTCTTTAAAGACATATTTCATTTCTCTATTTCAAATGCTTACTTGGTTGAAACTCGCTTTTCAAACAAACGACCATAATCTTTCCAAATGCTCATGTTTCATTCATTTTTGGCTTAAGCACTTCTTATAGACGTTATAAGTTTATTAACACATAAATCGACTTCCTTTGAAACTTGAAAGCTTCCTAAAAACGTGATAAGCTTGTTAAATCGTAAAACGATTTCATTTCGAACTTAAAAGCTTCGTATAAACGTAATACGACTACCAACTCGCATAGTGACTTTGTCTTTTAACTTAAGAAACTTCTTGTGGACGTAAAACGTTTGCTAGTTTGTAAAACGACTTCATTTCTAGCTTAAAAGCTTCGTATAAACATAATACGTTTATTAACTCATAAAACGACTTCCTTTTAGACTTAAGAGCTTCTTATAAAGGCAATAAGTTGGTTAATACTTAAAACAATTTCACTTTAAACTTAAAAGTTTCTTATAAACGTGACACGTTTACTAAATCATAAAACGACTTCGTTTTTAACTAAAAGGCTTTTTATATAAACATAATAACGTTGCCTAATCATAAAACGACTTCGTTTCTAACATGAAAGCTTCGTATAAACGTAATAAGGTTGCTAAATCATAAAAACAACTTCGTTTCTAACTTGAAAGCTTCGTATAAACGTAATAAGGTTGCTAAATCATAATAACAACTTCGTTTCTAACTTGAAAGCTTCGTATGGGCGTATTACGTTTGATAGTTCGTAAAACGACTTCATTTCCAATTAAAAAGCTTCTTATAACTGTAAAATGATTGCTAACTCATAAAAACGACTTCGCTTTTTAGCTTAAAAGATTCTTTTAAACGTAAAACGTTTGCTAAAGTTGTAGACCGAAACTCAATAGAGACTTAAGAAAGCAAAAAGCACGCAAATGAGCGAGGCTTCATAATTAGCACCTTAAGGTACTCTTTTTTTGGTCGTATAAATTCTTTTAAACACGAGGAGGGGTCATTACCCAAACCAATGCCTTAAAAACCTTTTCGAACTCACTTTTAGTTCGCGTTTGAAATTCCTATACCTATCGACTATTCAGTCGACTCACTAACTAAGCAGTTCGACGGTTTAGGACCCTTTTTACACTTTAGACGTCCTAACACACGAATAGGCAACTGATAAACTTAAAAGCATTCTCAATGTGTAAAACAAGCTTTCTAAACGACATTTTCTTTTTGAAGACGTCTAAAGTTTCAAGAATTAATCACATAAGGTCACATAGCATATCGGGGGAAAAAGGGTTTACACATAGCACATTCATACACTTCATATCACAACTCGGCAGAATCTGCCAATTGAGCCACACATGGCCTCGCAATCCACACGATTGCAGCAATTCACAACCTAGGCTCCCTCCTCACACAGCACCGACCACAAGAACCTCAAACCGCTCAATAGTTTCACCTCAAGCCATCCAACTACTAACTTGGTTTAATATTATTATCAACAAACCAACAATAAATAAAACGATCACATATAGGCATTACATTCATGCTTAATAACAACATAGTGTTTAAGTGAACCAACTTATGCAATCGAAACTTTAAAACGACACTTTGCCCCTTTTAGTTCGCTAACCGATATCCATAAGCAAAATACTTCATTGAGATAACTACAATTTACAAATAGACTGTTAACATGTCTAAACTGATGTAATCATAACCTTTAGACATAATTCAATTCATTCCACAATTACTTCGATTAGCCTGCTCAAGCTTCAAAACGGAATTTCAACTAATAAATTATTGGATTCACAATACTATGCTAAGATTTTGTTCAACAAACATTTCTCTATTGTCTCGTTATTAACATGCAGCATCAATTCGACATCCACAAGACCCAAAATCATTAACATGTTCGTAATTCCTTAATCTCAATACTCAATTTACCCAAACTGATTTCTAACCTCAAAATCAACATGCAACTAACTAAATTTAGTGAAAATCATTGAAAATAGTAATAATTTAGGAGAAAAGGAACCCTTACCTTGAACCCAAGTTAGAGGCTCGATTCATGATCGTAGGCTCGACTTTAGGGCTCAAATAACTCCACTTTCCGACCTTGCCTGGTGTTGAAACGAGTAGCACGTGATTCATACCCAAATTCCCAAAATTCGAACCCTAGAACAAGCCTAAATTCAGTTATCAACTTGAAATTAAATTGGGTGTTTGTAGATACGAATTTTCACCAGAATTTATAGGAGATTGAAAGCAACTAGAAGCTAATTTGCATGGCCTTACCTGGGCACGCATTGGAGCTTCAATTCGGCATCCAAAACCCTCCAAAACAGAGGCAAGGGGCTTCGAATTTCGTCCCAATTTTGCTCCCAACATTCACCAGGTTGATGGGGTGGTCGAATGGGGGAATTTGCAAGTCGGGGGTGGCGACAATTGGCTACCAATTTTAGGCTTGGAGCTACATTAATGGAGGAGGAGGAGGAGGAAGAAGAAGAAGTGCAGCAGAGTGAGAGGAGAGAGAGTGTAGGGGGGGTTTTCACGGCAGCAAGAGAAAAAGTTGGTGTTGCGCAAAATGTCCAAGAGGCCCCTCCCTCTCTTTTTTTTTGTCTCAAGCTTATTCATATTCAATACCGCCAGTCTAGTTCGTACCCCGCATTCTAAACCCAAATCGATAATATAATCTTTCATCAACTATTTGTTCCTAAATCTATCTAGGCTCTATTTAATAAACATCGAAACATATCTAAGGTCGACAACCTAATTGATTTAATACCCGTTAATAACCGTTAATAATGCTTATTAAAAATCATCGAAAGATCTTCAAAACTAATAACAACATTAATAATAATAATAATGGTGACATAAACATCCTTTTAATAAAATTATCGTTCACATAGGCACATCACTAATAATTTAACTTGTATCGTTAAACAAAATAGGTTTTTATAATGCACAAACGCATCACGAACAACTTAACAAAAAATAAGGTACGCGGGCCTTACATTAAACCTCATGGAGGCCTAAGTACTTGAGAACACAAAACCGAGCTTAAAATCTGCCTTGAACCGGGATACTTCTGTTTGTGTACTTTGCAAAATTTGAGCCATCCTTTGAACTTGGAACATTGTTCTTAGACTTTCGGACTTGAATGATCATCCTTAAGGTCTTCGCTAGGTAGGATTCCATCATCCTCCCCTCGTTGAAAAGATTTGATCTCAAATCTACTACGTAGTCATCTGAGTGGTAGGGGCACAAATATGCCACATTGAATGTGGCCAAAACTCCATATTATCCTAGTGAATCAACCTTGTAAGCGTTGTCATTTGCCTTCTCTTACACCTCAAATGGACGTTCAGCTCTTGGCATTTGTTTGTTATTCCTTTTGGAAGGAAATCCCTCCTTTCTTAGGTGGATCCATACAAGGTCTTCAGGTTAGAAAACCATCTTTCTCCAATGCTTGTTGGCTTGGGCTTGATATGAGGCATTAGTCTTCTTTATTCTGCCGTCAACCAACTCATGGGCTTCTAAATCTTTTCTACTATTGCTGTTGTATCCACACTTGGTTTCTGGTCTATGAGCCGTGGAGTGAGATCAAGGAGACTTAGGGGATCAATTCCATAAACCACCTTAAAGGGAGAAAGAGCAATAGCTTTGCTAGGTGCCTTATTGTAGGCAAATCCAGCATGAGGCAAGAGTGAATCCCATGCTTCTGCATGAGGTTTAATCAAAGCCCTTAGGAGAGTGCCTAAGGCTCAATTAGTCACCTTGATTTGCCCATTAGTCCAAGGGTGACAAATGGTACTATACATGAGTTTAGTACCCAGCTTCTTCCATAAGGTATTCCGAAAATGACTTAAAAATTTTGTATCCCTATTAGAAGCAATGGACTTGGGGATACCATGTAATCTAGTTATCTATTTAAAGTATAACTCAGCAATGTGTGTAGCATCATTTGTTATGTTGCATGGTATAAAGTGTGTCATCTTTGAGAACCTATCCACCACCACAAATATAGAATCCTTGTTCCTTTGGGTTTTAGGCAAACCCAAAACGGAACCATGCTTACATGCATGCAAGGTAGAGTAGGTACCAAAAGGGGTGTGTATAAGCCGTGGCAAGGGTGTGACTTTTAGCAACTTAGTACGTTCCGCATCTCCTTACGGTGTCTTGAACATCCTTCTCCATTCCTGGCTAGTAGTAATGTTCCTTAACATAATTAAGGTTTTTGACTCTCCAAAATGACCAGGTAAAGCCCTCTTGGACTAAGAATTCTCCTTTGGGGTGCTTTTGGCACACAGAGTACAACTCCCTAAGGTCTTCATCAGCAACATATAAACTTTATAGATGCTCAAAACCAAGAACATACGCATCTAACTGAAACAGTAGGAGATACCTCCTAAATGATGCATCCCTTGATTGAGTTTGCTAGATTTGTGTTTGATAGTGAAATGAAATGACTGGAGATAGTCAACCCACTATGCATGGCGTGAATTTGAACTTGTGTTGGCCTTGAATATACTTCAAAGCATCGTTATTAGCATGCAATGGAACTCACTAGCCACAAGATAATGACTCTAGTGCTCTAAATATCGGTCAATTGCATAAAACTCATTGTCATAGGTGGAATGCTTTCACCTTGAATCACAGAATTTCTTACTAAAGAAGGCCAAATGTTTACCATCATGAGTAAGAACACTACCCATTCCAACACCGGATGCATCACATTCAACATCAAAGACTTTCTCAAAGCATGGCAAAGCTACAACGGGTGCTTGAGTTAGTCTTTTCTTCACTTCCTCGAAGGCAGCTTGGGCATTAGGGGTCCGCTTGAATGATGTAGCCTTAATCACCTGAAGCATGGGAGCCATTATGGTTCTGAATTCGTAATAAACCTTAAGTAAAAAGAAAGCTAGTCCATGGAAGCTTTGAACAGGATGTATACTTTGTTGGAGAGGCCACCATCGAATGGCCTCAATCTTGCTCTCATATGCCTTAATGGCATCTCCAGTAACAATGTAACCTAAGAATGTCACTCCATGACCGAAAGAGGTACATTTCTTAAGGTTACCAAATAGTTTCTCTTGTTGAAGAACAAGCGTAATCTGATTGAGATGCTCTTGATGCTCTTGCTCGTTCTTAGAGTAAATCAGAACATCATAGAAGTAAACTACCACAAGCTTTCCAATGTAAGGCCAGAGTACTTAATTCATTAGACTCATGAATGTACTAGGAGCATTGGAAAGACCAAAGGGGATAACGAGCCATTCATACAATCCTGCCTTGGTCTTGAAAGCCATCTTCCACTCATCTCCCTCTTGGATTCTAATTTGGTAGTATCCACTTTGAAGTTCGATCTTTGAAAGCGCTCTTGAGCCATGTAACTCATCTAACATGTCTGTCTAGGTATGGGATACCTATAGTTGATTATGAACTTGTTTATGGCTCTACTATCCACACACATATGTTGAGTACCATTCTTCTTAGGAACCAGTAAGGTAGGCATGACACAAGGGCTTAAGGGCTCATGTACAAGCCCTTTTTTGACATTAGTTTCTCCACTTGCCTTTGAATCTCCATGGTTTCCTTAGGATTCATCCTATATGCTGGCTTGTTTGGAAGGATAGAACCTGGAATAAGGTCTATATGGTGTTGGATATCTCTTTTAGGAGGCAAACCCGTGGGTATCTCCTCAGGGAACAAATGACAGAAGTTGTGTATGAGTGCTTTGGCTATGGGGTGAAAGGGTAAGAGGGTTGCTGGTTGATCTTGGATACTCAATATCAACTCTTTAAACGCCTTGAATTCATGATAAGAGGCCTTTAGTAAAGGAGCATGTATTCAAGAATCCATTATGCATTAACTTTCGGTCATACAACCATGATCTTCCTAGTAAGATATGACATGTATCCATGCGAATAGCATCACACCAACGTTCATCATGATAGTTCTTTCCAATGGAGAAAGAAATAAGACATCGAGAGTTCAGTTGGGTACCTTTGCTTTGATTCAGCCATTGAATGTTGTATAAATGGGGATGAGTCATGGTTTGAAAGCCTAGTTTCTTAATCATACCAAGAGAAACTACATTAGCACAGCTCCCTCCGTCAATGATAAGATAACACACCTTTCCTTGAACCGTACAACATGAATGAAAGATGTTCTCTCTTTTCTCGTCTTTGGCTCCTTTCGAGCCTCTTAAAACTCTTCTCAAAACCAATATTTCTCCTTCATCAGCTCCTTCACTACCTCTTCTTAAGTGTCCTTAGGATCATGATAGTTCCTTCACTACCACTCAAAACTCTACTGCCTTCCATTCAACTAAGGTGATAACCTTATGGTTTAGGCAGTATGAGGCAATGTGCCCAAGCCCTTGGCATTTGAAACACCTTCTAGTGCCCATGGGATTAGGATGGGGCCTATTTTGTGGTCATCGACTCATTTCAGAGGATTGCGTTCTTTGTGGAGTGAAAAGGGGCAGATTTGTGGGCTTAGAAATAAGATTAGAACTCCCCTTGTTAAAGGGTGGATTCTAGGGAAAAGGCTTTATGTATTGAGGTTTAGGGGCCTGTTTTACCTTCTTTTGTTGCTCTTGATGTATCTATCAAGGGATAGGTTTCTCTCTCATCAAGACGGTAATTTAAAGTATGAAAGATTATAGTAAAGGGATAAGCTCAAAGAAAGAAACATGTGATAGCTAGGTGAATCAACTAAAATGTATGGAATGGGATATATGTTAAACTAATCCTTGGATACAGATATCACCACCAAAAGATTACTCTAGTGAGAACTAAACTTATTCTTGGTTACAGATTTCACCACTAAGAACACATTTAAGGCCCTTAATCTTGATAAGGATACAGAAACACCACCAAATCAAGAATCAAGACTCACTTGATCACCACGTACATGCACTCTAATTGGCCTAATTAGAGATAAGCAAGTAGTGGATTTCAAACACTCATTCAAGGAGTAAAGCTCAACTTTTCTTTAACTCACAACTTGATTACAAAAATAAAGATTCTTGGCTTCTTATGCATGAATTGGGGCAGCCTTAATAACTAGGAAACCTCTTAGGGAGGTTACTTCATGAATACGAAAGCTCCTAAACTACTTTAAGCAAAGTAAACTTACAAAGAATACTTAATTGAACTAATTACAAATAACAAGCCTAGTATTATAACAAATTAATAACTAAGGAAAAGTGTAAGCTCCTGTAATTAGCTAAGCAGATCCATCTTGTGTGTCCACTTTACGGCCAGCCACTTAGAGAACTCTTGGTGTTCTTTCCTCGCCTTCGAGTAATGTGACAAATCACTTGCTTAGCCTTTAAGGATGTTGACACATGTCCTGCTGCATGGCACACATGTGTGGCTACTTAGGTGAGTCACCAGCTTAGTAAGCCCCCAAGTAGGCAAGGTGGAGGTGTAAGAAAACCCAGCTACGAAAGTAAACTGAAGAGTAAAGCAATCGGCCACATAGAAGTCGATTTAGGTGCCATTTGGATGTGAAGCTTACCTAGCATAGTGGTGGGTTATGTGGCATTTCTCTACATGGAGGGACACCTCTAGGTGTCAGTAAACCTCCCTATTAGGAATCCAAGCTTAAGTCGTGCTTTAGATACCTAAACAACAAGTTTAAACAAACTGCACAGATTAGGAGCTAAATCTAGAAGGTTTTTGTTTTTGGCTAGAATGGACAACTTGATGGAGTCCTACCAAGCCAAGGTCATGTTCATGATCAAACAAGTCTAGAACGTCCTAGAACAAGGTCCCAAGTCCAAAAGATGGTTCATATTTTGCTAGAAGCACAAATATATGCAAACGAGTGTAAAACAGTTTTTAACGCTGGTTTTGTGTTTCTAATTACTTAGGCCTCCACGAGGTTTAAGCCCTAAATTTTTGCATATTTTGGGTGCTCAAGATGTTAGCCACCTGGTCCAAGTGATTAAACAAAGTTAAATCATGTGGAAGATGAAGAACCAGGTAAATCTTCAAAATGGTGTAGTTTAGAGCCTGGTAAGGACCAGTTTGAATTTTGCTAGATGTTGAACAGGCAAATGAGCTCCAAAAGGTGTAATTCCACCTGGAGGTGTTAGAGGACTTCTCAGGCTTTCGAACCATGTGTGTGAAGCTGAGTTATGCCCATGTTTACCCTAAGAAACATGGACTCCAATCAAACCCTATGTTCTACCAGCAGCAGCCCGGTTGCACTGGATTGGTGCATTTGGTGCTTGAAAGCTTTAGCCACGTCCAACCCTAGTCTAGCTGCTTGATTTGGTTTCTAGAAGGTACTTGGACATAGTCATGGAATATCCACCAATTTAACCAATGGAAAACAAGTAGAGAAAGGCATAACTTAAGCCATTGGATAGCCGCAAAGTGACCTAGAGACAAGCTGCTTTCTTCTTTTTACTATAACATGTTAGGAGCTGCTTGCTTGTGTATTTGCTTGCTTATTTACTTCATAATCATGTAAGCTTTAATTCTAATTGGTTATACTAGGGCCAATGATTGTAATTAGCAAAGATTAGGGTTGTAAACTAGCTAGTATCTCACAGGTCAGCTTAAACTGTGAACTGAGCTTGTTTAAAAGATTTCCTAATGATGAAGAAACCTCATTCCTAAGGGTAGAGCTGCTTGGTTGCTTACTAGTGTACCTTTAAGGCTTGTACACTTTCATTATGACAATTAGATTTCGTGAATTAAAGAGACAAAAGAGAGCTTTGGTCCTTGAATCCCAAAATACTAGACTTGCTTATCCTTAACTAGGTTGGTTAAGGTGGTGTTCAAGCTTAGTCCTAATCATGTTTCAGTGGTTATTTTTGTATCTTAATGAATTTTATGGGCCCTAACCTTTGTCTTGGGGGTGATTCTGTGTCCAAGATTGAAGTTTAGTTCTGTCTCTTACTTCCATTTCAGTGAGGGGTTCATTGAAACAAAGTGAAGAACTGTGAGGGCTTTGGTTGTTTCTTTGCATTCCATTGATTGTGAGCCTAATCCCTTGAGCTTTACATCATATTTGGTATCAAGGCCGAGTTTTTCCTTGGCCCGGTATACTCCCTACACTTCCAGATTCATTACTAAACACATTTCTCAAACAAAAACTCCATTTCTATTCTACCCTTAAGTCGATTGTGTCATGAGTACTAGCTTGAGTTTAGAAAGGAAGCTTGATGCTATTTTGAAGAGTGATCATGATATTACTACTTCCAATCAAGAACGTAAGAGTTTTAACCAAGAGTTGAAGGCTTAGAAGGAGTACCTATGCAAACAGTTAGGTGCTTTTCTGAAGCAAAAGCAGAAGATGTGTGAAGAACCACTCCAATCAGAACCAAGGAGGCAAGAACAATTGTTTAGCCATACTGTTGATTCATCTAGTCAGGATGAACCAGTAAGAATGGCTAGGCTAGACCCAAAGATGCAAGCAAACTCTAATGATTTTAGAGTTGAAATTGCAGAATATGAAGGCAAGCTTGATCCAAAAGAGTTCTTGGATTGGTTACACACGGTGGAAAGAGTTTTTGAGTACAAGGACGTTCTTGAAGACAAGAAAGTGAAGTTAGTGGCCTAGAGACTACGTAAGTATGCTTCTCTTTGGTGGACTAACTTGTGTGCTAAAAGAGCTAGAAAACGGAAGTCCAAAATTAGAACTTAGGAAAAGATTAAATATAACCTAAAAGCTAGGTTTCTTCCTCCTACTTATGTACCGGATTGCTATTCTCAACTTTATAATCTAAACCAAAGCAATCTGAGTGTTGAAGAATACACAAGAGAGTTCGAAAAGCTTGTGATTAAATGTGATCTACAAGAACCATAAGAAAAAACAATAGTTACGTACTTTGGAAGACTTGATCCTAAGTATTCTAATGTTGTTGAATTACAAGATTATACTTCTTTTGATGAGGTTTGCGTGCTAGCTCACAAAGTGGAACAACAAAAGAAAGCTAAACAGCCCTTTAAACCTCAAAATTCTAAGCCCTTAATCCAGAACACACCCTTTAACAAGGGGAGTTCTAATCGACCTCATCAGCCCACAAATCCTTTTCCCTCCAATCCACAAAGAACCCCAACTCCTTAAAAGAGGCAGTCACCTCCAACCAAACCTAATCCGCATCCTATGAGCACAAGAAGATGTTTCAAGTGCCAAGGGTCAGGACAGATTGCCTTGGACTATCCAAACCAAAAGGTGATCACTTTAGCTGAATGGAGAGTTGTGGAAGAACAAGAAAAAGAGGAGGAAGTTGAAGGTGAAAGTGAAGAAAACCTTGAGGAAAACCTAGAGGAGGTTGCAGAAGAAGCTGATGAGGGTGAAATGTTGGTTTTAAGAAGAGTCTTAAATAGCCAGAAAGGAGCTAAAGATGTGTAAAGAAAGAAGATCTTTCATACAAGATGCATGATTTAAGACAAGGTTTGTTCTCTGATCATTGATGGTGAGAGCTGTGCTGATGTAGTTTCTCTTAGTATGAATGAGAAACTAGGCTTGCAGGCTAGGGCCCATCCGCATCCTTACAACATTCAATGGCTAAACCAAAGCAAGGGACTACAAGTTAACTCTCGGTGCCTTATTTCCTTGTCAATGGTAAGAGCTACCAAGATGAGCTTTGGTTTGACGTTATACCTATGGATGATCGTTTCCATAATACATACTCTTTTTCTAAGGGAGGAAAGAAGATTACCTTAAAGCCATTATTACCAACCGAACTCCTAAAAAAGAAACACACAAAAAAGCCTGACCATTCTGGTTGTTTGCTATCATTTAGTGAACCTCTTTTAAAGGCCTCTTATCATGAATTTAAGGCTTTCAAAGAATGGATCTTAAACATCCAAGATGAACTAGAAACACTTATGCCTACTCACCCCATTGCCAAATCACTCATACAAAAGTTCTCTCACTTGTTTCCTGAGGAGATACCCACGGTTTTACCTCCTAAAAGAGATATCCAACAACACATTGATCTCATTCCTGGTTCAATCCTTCCTAATAAGCCAGCTTATAAGATGAATCCAAAGGAAACCATGGAGATTCAAAGGCAAGTCGAAGAGTTGATGTTAAAGGGGCTTGTACATGAGTCCTTAAGCCCATGTGCCATACCTGCCTTGTTGGTTCCTAAGAAAGATGGCCTCCATCGAATGTGTGTGGATAGCAGAGGCATAAACAAAATCACCATCAAGTATAGGTATCCTATACATAGACTTGAAGATATGCTAGATGAGTTACATGGCTCAAAAGTGTTTTCAAAGATTAATCTTAGAAGTGGATACTACCAAATCAGAATTCGAGAGGGAGATGAGTGGAGGACTGCATTCAAGACCAAGGGAGGTTTGTAAGAATGGCTTGTCATACCTTTTGGTCTTTCCAATAGTCCAAGTACATTCATGAGGCTAATGAATCAAGTATTCAAGCCTTTCATTGGCAAATTCATGGTGGTCTACTTCGATGACATTTAGTCTATTCAAGAGATTAGCAAGCACGTCAGAATCATCTAAATCAAGTTATGCTTGTCCTAGAACGTGAGAAGTTGTATCGTAATCTTAAGAAATGTACCGTTTTCACTTAAGAAGTTACATTCTTAGGTTACATTGTTTCTGGAGAAGGCATAAAGGCATATGAGAGCAAAATGGAAGCCATTCAGTCTTAGCCTCAACCACAAAGCATTCGTGATGTTCGAAGCTTTCATGCATTGGCTTCCTTTTACAGGAGGTTTATTCAAAACTTCAGCACTATAGTGGCCCCCATGACTGAGGTGCTTATGGGAGCGTCCTTCAAATGGAACCCTAAAGCACAATCTACCTTTAAAGAAGTGAAGAAAAGACTAACTTAAGCACCTGTTTTAGCCTTGCCATGCTTTGAGAAGGTTTTCGAAGTAGAATGTGATCCATCTGGAGTGGGAATTGATAGTGTTCTTACTCAAGAAGGAAAACCATTAGACTTTTTTAGTGAGAAATTATGTGATTAAAGGAAATACTCCAATTATGACAAGGAATTCTATGCTATTGTTCGCTGTTTAGAGCATTGGAGCCATTACTTAGTGCCTAGTGAGTTTATATTGCATTCAGATTATAAAGCTTTGAAGTATATTCAAGGCCAGCATAAGCTTAACTCATGCCATGTTAAATGGGTTGAGTTGTTTTAGTCATTCCACTTCCCCATCAAGTGTAAGTCTAGAAGATTAAATCAAGGTGTCGATGCATTATCAAGGAGACATCTCCTTTTCTTTTAATTGGATGCTCTTGTTCTTTGTTTTCAGCATCTTAAAAGTTTATATCCTGATGATGAAGACGTGAAGGATCTCTATTCTGTGTGCTTATTAAAGCACCCTAAGGGAAATTTCTTGGTCCTAGATGCTTTTCTTTCAAGGGAATATGACTGTGTATTCCAAAGTGTAGCACCCATGAACTCCTAAGTAGGGAAGTTCATGGTGGTTCCTTGGCTGGACATTTTGGTGAATCAAAGACCTTTACCATGTTAAGGGAGCATTATTACTGGTCTAGGATGGAGAAAGACGTTCAAGATATTCTGAGAAGGTGTAGAACATGCCAAGCAGCCAAGAGTCACACCTTACCCCACGGTTTATACACTCCTCTTCCCGTACCTACTCTACCTTGGGTAGATGTAAGTATGGATTTCATTTTGGGTTTACCTAGGACCCAAACGGGCAAGGATTTAATTTTTGTGGTAGTGGATAGATTTTCAAAGATGGCACACTTTATACCTTGCCAAAAGACCAATGATGCTACACACATTGCAGGATTGTACTTCAAAGAGGTAACTATATTACATGGCAACCCCATGTCCATTATTTCTAATAGGGATACAAAGTTTTCGAGTCATTTCTGGATTATTCTTTGGAAAAAACCTTGAACTAAGTTGATGTATAGTACCAATTGTCACCCCCAAACTGATGGCCAAACTGAGGTGACTAATTGAACCTTAGCTACTCTCCTAAGAGCTTTAGTTAAACCTCGTACCAAAGCTTGGGATTTGCTCTTGCCCCTTGCTGCGTTGCATACAACAAGGCTCCTAGCAAGGCTACTGGTCTATCTCCTTTCAAGGTGGTGTATGGGATTGATCCACTAAGTCCCATTTATCTTACTCGACGACCCTTGGACCAGAAACCAAGTGCGGATGCAGCATCAAGAGTCGAAGAAATTCAGAAGCTCCATGAGTTGGTAAAGGCCAGAATTGAGAAGACAAATGAATCTTATGAAGCCCAAGCAGACAAGCATAAGAGAAAGATGGTATTTCACCTAGAGACCTAGTATGGATCCACTGAAGGACGGAGAGATTTCCTTTTAAAAGGAAGAATAAGCTAATGCCAAGAGCTGAAGGTCCGTTTGAGGTCTTGGAGAGAGTAAACGACAATGCACACAAGGTTGATTTGCCTGGAGATCATGGAGTTTCAGCCACGTTCAATGTGGTAGATTTGAGCCTATTCCATTCAAATGGCTCCTAAGTAGATTTGAGGATTAAATCTGTTCAACAAGGGGAGGATGATGGAGTCCTACCAGGCCAAGACCATGTTCATGATTAAATAAGTCTAGAACGTCCAAGAACAAGGTCCCCAGTCCAAAAGATGGCTCACATTTGGCTAGAGAATAGATACAACCAGGTGTAAAATTGTTTTTAGCTCGATTTTGTGTTTCTAATTACTTACGCCTCTATGAGGTTTAAGTCTTGAATGTTTACATATTTTGGGTCTTGAAGATGTTAGGTACCTAGTCCAAGTGATTAAACCAAGTCAAATGAAGTGGAAGATGATGAGCCGGGTCAATCTTCAAAACGTTGTAGTTTGGACTCTGGGTAGATTGTATAACTGAACTTTGAGAGATGATTTCGATGGGCAAATGAAGTCCAATTGACATCAAAATTTCTTTATTGCAAATCAAAATTTCTGAACTTAAATCCTAAGGCAATAAAATGGATTTAAACCACCTTGAAGCTAGGTGATTAGGGTCACCAAGTTACTGCACTTGTCGTACGGAATTGTTTCTTTTAAAAATGGCATTTTGAAGTTCAAGTAAAACTCCATAAAGTGTCTTTTGTCATGAAATTCAAAGAGTGTGACCAAAGAAAAGCCTTGCCATGCATGAATTTGAATGGAGCTTACTTGCCATGAAGTTGAGTTGAAAGAATGAAAATGATACCCTTGAAAATATACATCAAACCCTATTTCTTCGAAAAGAATTGTCCTCAATTCTTGTTGTAAATGAGCGCATTTTCTTGACTCAAGAGTCCCTCAATTTTTTCAACCACCCCACATTTCTCCAAATCGGACACTTGGAGTTCTTTAATTTCAAGCTCATCAAATCTTGGAGGTAGGTCACAATTCACCTCATGGTTTTCATGACGAAAATCCTTGTTGAGAGGAAGATGAACTTCTTCGTTGCAAACTTGTCGTTCTTCCTCACAAGAAGATGAAGGAGCCGTGCTTTCTCCTAAATCTTCAAAGTATAAGAGCTCTTCATCACCATAGTCTTCAAATTTCAAGAGTTCTTCATCAAAGATGGGAGGTGGATCAAGCCGATTTAAATCTTCCTCCTCTTTGTTTGCTTCTTCATCTTCATAGAAAATGATTTCCTTCAAGGGCAACAAGGTAGGAAGTCTAGGAGTGTGATGACTCTTTGGACTCCCCTTGTTGAAAAGGATGTCCGCACATGAGGGCCCTGAGCCATTCTTCTTAGTAAGTAGAGAAACATGTTTGAGCAAGTAAGTGGGTGGGCAAAAGGCACCCATCAACTTACCCGTCAACTTCTTCCAAGTTCTCACCTTCTCTTTTCCTTTCTTCCTTCTCTTATACTTGTACTTTTCCCACCATTCAAGTGCATAGCCTTGAAGCTTCTTACTAACCCCCTTAAACTTCTCATGCCCTTCAAGGTTGTGGCGAGTGAAGACTTGTTCCACCTTGGAAATCCAATAAGGGAACTCTTCCTTTTGGCCATGAAACTTTGGAGTTTCAAGGTTAGCCAACTATTTTGCAATAAAAACAATCTCTTTCCTCAAGTTTTCAAACGAGCTCATGATGGATGAATGCTTGAGGGTTTGTTTAGGTTAAGGGAAGAAGCATGATTGTAGTAGAGTAGGAAGTGCGGTGTTTTGGGTTATGGGGATGTGTTTGGGCAATGGAAGCTTGGCTAAGAGGGTAGCCAAAGCTCTGATACCAAATGATGTATATTTTTTGGAGTCCAAACTCACAAAAAACATATACAATGGGTAGAAGGGAATACGATAGAACTAAAGTAACCAAAATAGAACAAGTCGACTAGCAAGGGTGAAGAAGACCCACCTTGGTTTGCACACTTGGGCAATCTTCTTCCTTCAACTAAGTTACAGAAGTAAATCACCTTCTTAGTTGAATTAAGAAGACCTAGAGACCCACTTGGGGTTGCCAAACACCTAAGATATAACACTAGGAATTTGAAGAGAAATGTAGAGAGTTTTCACAACTCAAAGCTCAAATGTATATTCATCTATCTTTCCTTGGCAGCCCACGACCTCCCTTTTATAGTGAAGAACCTTTAACAAGCTGCAACAGAGGGAACCAACAAGATTTTACACGTCCAAAATCAAAGGGGGACCAAAAAGTACAAGAACAAAAGCTCAAAAGTACTTTTACATGCTGTCAGCAACTTTTCAGTGCACAAGGGTCAACTTCAAACAACTATAACTCCTATGTTTGTCACTCAAATTGGCTGCAATAGGTGTTGTTGGAACTCTCTGGAAGTCATATTTCACGGGCCTAAGTTGCATGCCATTTGGAGTAGCCGTTTGGGAGATATGGGGCAAAAGATGCAGTATATGCAAATTGGGACAGTTTCTACTACTTCTAGAAAAAGGCTCCCATTGACTTATTTCCTAAATACCTACCCTAGAAATCTTTATATTTTCTTGAATATGACATATTAAGGGTTCCAAAAATTATATTTTCAGCTTCTTATATCCATTTTAAGCTTGAATAATCAAGCTCACAAAACCGGGTTGCTGCACTAGAATCTGGACAGATTGTATAGCTGAACTTTGAGAGATGAGTTGGATGGGCTAATGAAGTCCAATTGACTTGCAATTTGCTTTATTGGAAAGATAACTTTCTGAAATTAAATCCTAAAGCAATATAACGGATTTAAACCACCTTGAAGCTAGGTTATTAGGGTCACCAAGTTGCTACACTTGCTGTCGGAACTGTTTCTTTTAAAAATGGCAATTTGAAGTTCAAGTAAAACTCCATAAAGTGTCTTTTGTCATGAAATTGAAAGAGCGGGACCAAAGAAAATCCTTGCCATGCGTGAATTTGAATGGAGCTTACTTCCCTTGAAGTTGAGTTGAAAAAATGAAAATGATACCCTCGAAAATATACATCAGTGGGGGTTCACAAATTTCTTCGTTCTTCACATTGTCAACCTCAAATTGATTTTCTTCTTCTTCTTCCACCAAATACGCCTTCTTTTCTTCATCGTTTTGCTCCTAACTTTCCTCTGTACCATAGTCATCAAAGATGGCGGGTAGATCAAAGTCAACCTTACTGTCTTCATAACTTTGGTAAACTTTATTTGAGATAAAGGGTTCTTCAGCTTCCCTTTTTATTTCAAGCCTGAAAGAGTGTAGATTAACTCCCAATTATTGTAGCTGGAGGCCAACAGAGTCAATCTTGATGCCAATTGAGTCAGCTTCATGTTTTAACTCGATTAACTTTCTAAGAGACATGGCACTTGGATTTTGGAGATCTGACTTTTGTGTTTGGTTTATTTTTGTATTTCCTTTTTCTTGCGCTTTTGGAGTATGGATGCGTGGGTTTTAGGCATAAGGATGAAACTTACTCTGATCCCAAATATGATGTATCTACTAGGGGTTAGGATTAACTCTCTTTAAGAGTGTAAGTTAAACCATGAAAGATTATAATCAAGGGATAAACTCACAGAAAGAAACACATGATAGCCAGGTGTGAATTGGCTAAAACGTATGCAATGGGATAGATGCTAAACTAATCCTTGGATACAGATATCACCACCAAAGATTAATCTAGTGAACACTAAACCTATTCTTAGGCATAGATTTTGCCACCACGAACAAGCTTAGGGCCCTTAATCTTGATAAGGATACAAAAACACCCCCAAATCAAGGATTAAGATTCACTTGATCACCACTCTAATCGGCCTAATTAGAGATAAGTAGAGGATTTCAAATGCTTATTCAAAGAGCAAAGCTCAACTTTTCTTTAACATAGAACTTGATTACAAAAATGAAGCTTCTTAGCTTCTTATACACGAATTAGGGTTGCCTTAATCAATAGGAAATCTCTTAGGGAGGTTACCATGATTAGGAAAGCTCCTAAACTAGCTTAAGCAAAGTAAACTTATAACGAAAACTTAAGTGAACAAATTAAAAAAAATAAGCCTAGTGGAGTGACAAATTAATAACTAAACAAAAGTTTAAGCTCTTGTAATTAGCTAAGCTGAAACATCTTGCATGTCCACTTTACGGCCAACCACTTAGAGAACTCTTGCTGTCCTTTCCTTTCCTTGAAGTAACGTGACACATAACTTGCTTAGCCTTTAAGGATGTTGACACATGTCCTGCCTCATGGCACACATGTGTGGCAGCTTAGGTGAGTAACCAGCTTAATAAGAACCCATGTAGGTAAGGTGGAGGTGTAAGAAAACCCAACTAGGAAGGTAAACTTAACAGTGAAGCGATCAGCCACATGGAAGTTGATTTAGGTGCCACTTGGATGTGAATCTTACCTAGCTTAGTGGTGGGTTATATGGAATTTCTATACATGGAGGGACACCTCTAGGTGTTAGAAAACCCCCTTATTAAGAAACTAAGCTTAAGTCATGGTTTAGATGCCCAAACAGCAAGTTCAATCAAATTGCGTAGATCAGGTGCTAAAATGGGCATGTTTCTGTTTTGTGCAACTTGGACTCTTTTGTTGGCTTACTTTGAGATGCATAGTTGCTAGGCATCCTCAAATAACTTACAAAAAAATAATAACATAATTTGGACATCGTTTGCTTTATGAAATAACAAAAACAAAACTAGGTTAAAAGTGTCCCAAAACTGCAATCTAGACAGTCTGAGTATAAGGGTTGAGTTGAATTATCAAATGAAGTCCAGTGACCCTAGGACTTGATTTACTGGAAGGAAAATATCCTAAAATATAGGGTAGACACCTTAAATGGATCATACATTACCTAAAGGTTAGGTAACCAGGGTTGGCAAGTTAGATCATTTGTTGGGTAGACCCAAGTGCAAATAGTTTAGGCTTCCTGATCTTCAAATAGAACTCCATGTAATGCCTTTTGCCATGACATTCAAAGAGCAGGGGCTGGACTTCGCTTGGTGGGATATACGGGTGAGCTAGGCTTTCCTCCAAGGAACTTGATTTTGGGTGATGTAAATGGACTTGACATCCATATACATCACACTCCCCATGTAGGAAAAGGCTTGCCCTCAAGTCGAGTGGGGCTTCACAAATTTCTTCGTTCTTTACATTGTCAACCTCAAATTGATTTTCTTCTTCTTCTTCCACCAAGTATGCCTTCTTCTCTTCATCACTTTCCTCCTCACTTTCTTCTTCTACATAGTGATCACAGATGGTGGGTAGATCAAAGTCAACCTTACTATCCTTATAACCTTGGTAAACTTTATTTGAGAAAAAGGGTTGTTTAGCTTCTTTGTTCATTTCAAGCTTGAAAGAGTGTAGATAAACTCCCAATTGTTGTAGCTAGAGGGCAATGGACTCAATCTTGATGCCAATGGAGTCAGCTTCGTGTTTTAACTTAATTAGCTTTGTAACTAACATGGCGCTTGGATTCTTTATAGCTGACTTTTGTGTCTGGTTTATTTTCCATTTGGTTTTTTTGCGTTTTTGTTGTATGGATGTGTGGGTTTTAGGCACATGGATGAAACTGGCTCTAATACCAAATATGATGTATCTATTAGGGGTTAGGCTTAACTGTCTTTTTAAGAGTTTAAGTTAAACCAAGAAAGATTACAATCAAGGGATAAACTCAAACAAAGAAACAAGTGATAGCAAGGTGTGAATTAGATAAAACGTATGGAATGGGATAGATGCTAAACTAATCCTTGGATACAGATATCACCACCAAAGATTAATCTAGTGAAAACCAAACCTCTTCTTAGATACAGATTTTGCCACCAAGAACAAGCTTAGGGCCCTTAATCTTGATAAGGATACAGAAACACCACCAAATCAAGGATTACGACTAACTTGATCACCACTCTAATCGGCCTAATTAGAGATAAGCAAGTAAAAGATTTCAAACACTCATTCAAGGTGCAAAGCTTAACTTTTCTTTAACTCACAACTTGATTACAAAAATGAAGCTTGTTGGCTTCTTATACACGAATTGGGGCTGCCTTAATCAACAGGAAACCTCTTAGGGACTTCATGATTGAAAAAGCTCCTAAACTAGGTTAAGCAAAGGAACCTTGCAAAGAATACTTAATTGAACTAATTACAAATAATAAGCTCAATGTAGTAACAAATTAATAACTGAACAAAAGTTTTAGCTCTTGTAACTAGGTAAGCTGAGCCATCTTGCACGCCAACTTTATGACCAGGCACTTAGAGAACTCTTGGTGTCCTTTGCTTCCCTTGAAGTAACGTGACACATCACTTGCTTGGCCTTTAAGGATGTTGACATGTGTCCTGCCACGTACCATACATGTGTGGCTGCTTAGGTGAGTCACCAGCTTAGTAAGCACCCAAGTAGGCAAGGTGGAGGTGTAAGAAAACCTAGCTTGGAAGGTAAACTTAGGAGTGAAGCAATTAGCCAAACATAAGCTTATTTAGGTGCGATTTGGACATGAAGCTTACCTAGCTTAATGGTGGGTTATGTGGCATTTCTCTGCAAGGGGGAACATGATGTATCTATGGAGGATTTCAACAAACTATCTAAACTCATTCCAAATGCTATGACCGTAAACTCAAATCGAGGTAGAGTCTAAGTGGAATCAGAATGTGAGGGGGAGATAAATGAGTGCTAAACTCTTATTTAGATACAGATATCACCACTAAGCTTGAGTTTAGCCCCCTTAAGCTTAATTAGGATACAGATATCGCAACGTAGTTAAGGCTTAAGACTTACTTGATCACCACTCTAATAGGCCTAGCTAAAGATAAGCAAGTGAAGTGTTTAAGAAACAAAAGCAGTAAAGCTCTTAATTCTGGTTCATTTAATATCAAAGCTTGGTTACCAAATGAGCCATCAAGAGGGCCTTATACACGCCGCCTATGGAAGCAAAGTAAGCTAAGGAGGTTTCCTTCCTACGGAGGAAATCTCTTAAGTATCCTAAAGCTAAACTAGTTACAAAGCTTGCTTAACCTAAGCTAATTACATTGTGTAAATTAAGGAAAGCAAAAGAAATGATCAAGCTTAACATTAATACATCTAATTTGCCTTAATACATCAACTTACTAGAGAAAAAGGGGAGAAAAATAGCCACAAAGCATGGTTTTTTTTTCGGCTAGCCAATTAGAATACATGGTGTGAAATCTCCCTTTGTTCTCCCACTGGCTAGCTCTGTCTAAGGCTAGTTTCGCATCAGATTGTCATGTTTCAGGCTGCCTTGATTCATGATTGGAGTGAGCTAGTACGCAAGTAGGAAAACACATGCAGCTACTGACCGGGTTTTTGAAGTCGATTTCTGTTTGGTTTTATGCCCTCCTTTCAGCCCACCAAAACTAGGCATGATTTTGATTTCAAGACATGGGAGGAAACTTTAGGACGTCTACAAACCCCCTAAGTAAAGAAATCAAGGTTGTGACTTATTTAAGTAGTAGAGTTCCACCCAAACATTTTACCGTGTGGTTTCGGATTTGAACTGGCAAGCTTGACAAAATGGCTTGATTCCTTCACTTCGACTAAGCATGATTGGCTCTGCTTGCTTGGAATTGAAAGTTAACATCTAGAGGAACCCAAAATTGCAAAAATATTGGACTTAAGCTACAATGTAGCTTAAGAAATCATCTGAACAACAACAGGTACATTCTGGTCTTGTAACCCGGGAGCTTCTCCTTGACTCCTTAGCAAAATGTGGGTCATGGCTTGGCCTTTGGAGCTTCAATTAGACCTTGCTAGACTCATTCGACCTTCTTCATTGTCATGGATTTAGGGGACTCCATCATCCTCCCCTTGTTTAAAAGATTTGATCCTCAAATCGGTAAGGTAATCATCCGCTTCGTACGGACTTAAATCAACAACATTGAATGTAGATGAAACTCCATAGTCACTTGGGAAATCAACCTCATAAGCATCATCATTAATATTTTCAAGTAGCTCAAATGGACCATCAGCCTTTGGCATTAGCTTGTTCTTCCTTTTGGATGGAAATCTTTCCTTCCGTAGGTGTAGCCATACGAGGTTTCCAGGTCAAAAAACCATCTTCTTCTTGTGTTGATTGGCTTAAGCTTGATTGGAAGTGTTTGCTTTCTCTATTCTACTCCTCACTAACTCATGTATCTTCTGGATTTCTTCTACCCTTACTGCTGCATCCGCATTTGGCTTTTGATCTAAAGGTCATGGAGTGAGATCAAGTGGACTAATAGGATCAATCCCATATACCACCATAAATGGTGATAGACCAGTAGCCTTGTTAGGAGCCTTATTGTATGCAAACTCTGCATGGGGTAAAAGCAAATCCTAAGCTTTGGCATGAGGTTTAATCAATGCAAGTGGTACTATACTTGCGTTTAGTACGCAACTTCTTCCATAATGTAATCCAGAGATGGCTAAGGAAGATAGTATCCCGATTTAAAACAGTTGATCTAGGTATACCATGTAATCTAGCCACTTCCCTGAGGTACAACTTAGAAATGTGTGTATCATCATTAGTCTTGTTACATGGAATGAAATGAGGCATCTTAGAGAATTTGTCTTCCACAACAAAGATTGAATCTTTGTTGGTTTGGGTCTTAGGCAATCCAAGAATGAAATCCATACATGCATCAACCCAAGGAGTGGTGCGAATAGGCAAGGGTGTGTAAAGGTGGTGGGGTAGAGAATGACTCTTCGCCACCTGACAAGTTCCACCCTTTTTCAGGATGTCCTGTACGTCCTTCTCCATACCTGGCTGACATTAATGCTCCCATAGCATAATGAGTTTCCTGTTTTCTCCATAATGAGCAGCTAATGAACCTCCATGTACTTATCTAAACAGAAGCTCTCTCGTACTACACCTTGGTAAACACAGTCGCGTACCTTTAAACAAAAATCATTCTTGGACCAAGAAACCACCTTTGGGGGGCTTCGAACAAACTGTATACAACTCTCCAAAGACTTCATCTTCATCATACAAACACTTTAGCAGCTCAAAACCAAGTACATAAGCATCTAACTAAAATAAGAGTAAGTACCTCCGTGATAGAGCATTGACCCCTTGGTTGAGTTTTTCGGATTTGTACTTAATTGTGAGATGAAGCGATTGTAGATACTCAACCCATTTGGCATGGCGTGAGTTTAACTTGTGTTGGCCCTGAATATACATCAAAGCTTCATGGTCAGAATGTAGAATAAACTCACTTACAATCTGATAATTTCTCCAATGCTCTAAGCACGTCACGATAGGATAAAGCTCTTTAGCATAGGTGGAGTACTTTCTCCTTGAATCACATAGTTGGTCACTAAAGAAGGCTAATGGCTTACCTTCCTGAGTAAGAACACCACCTATACTAACTCCAGGGGGATCACTTCTAACTTCAAGTACCTTATCAAAGCACGGCAAAGTAAGAATAGGTGCTTTAGTAAGTGTTCTCTTTACTTCCTTAAACGCAGCTTCGGCTTTAGGGGTACATTGGAATGATGTACCCTTAATCGCCTCAGTCATGGGAACCATTGTGGTGCTGAAGTTTAAAATAAATCTCCTGTATAAAGAAGCTAATCCGCGAAAGCTTTGAACATCATGTATACTGTGGGGAATAGGCCAAGACCGAATGGTCGTAATCTTGCTCTCATCTGCCTCTATACCATCTCCAGTGATAATGTAACCTAAAAATGCTACCTCATGAGTGAAAAAGGTACATTTCTTAAGGTTACCAAAGAGCTTTTCATGTTCTAGAACAAGCATGACTTTAGTGAGATGATCTTGATGCTCTTGCTCATTCTTGGAGTAAATCAGGATATCATCGAAGTAGACTACCGTAAGCTTGCCAATGCACGACCTAAACACTTGGTTCATCAATCTCATGAATGTGCTAGGGGCATTTGAAAGACCAAAGGGAATAACCAACCATTCATGAAGCCCTCATTCAGTCTTAAAGGACGTCTTCCATTCATCACCTTCTGTAATCCGAATCTAGTAGTAACCACTTCGAAGATCAATCTTTGAAAACACTTGAGAGTAATGTAAGTCGTCTAGCATATCTTCAAGTCTAGGTATAGGGTTCCTCCACTTGATTGTAATCCTTTTAATGGTCCTTTTATCCACACACATACGCATTCCTCCATCCTTGTTAGGAACTAACAAGGTAGATACAACACATGGACTCAAGGACTCACGCATTAAGCCCTTTGACATTAGTTCCTCAACTTGCCTTTCAATCTCCATGATTTCCTTGGGATTCATCCTGTAGGCTGGCTCGTTTGGGATGACAGAACCTGGAATGAGGTCAACGTTGTGCTGGATGTATCTTTTGGGAGGCAAACACGTGGGTTTCTCCTTAGGAATCAAATGACAAAATCAATGAATGAGTGCTTTGGCTATAACGCGAGAGGGTAAAGGGGATTTTGGTTTCATCTTGGATGCTCAATATCCATTCTTTGAAGACCTTGAATTCATGATGTGAGGCCTTTAACAATGGCTCATTGAGAGTAAGAAGCAAATTTGATTGCTTTAGTTTCATTTGGAGCTCATCTTGGTGGAGTTTGGATGGGGATAAAGGGGCTAGGGTAATCTTCTTGCCATCCTTCATAAAGGAGTATGTATTCAAGAAACCATTGTGCATTACCCTACGGTCGTACAACCATGGTCTTCCCAAAAGGATGTGACATGCATCCATTCGAACAACAACACATCAAAGTTCGTCATGATAGTTCTTTCCAATGGAGAAAGAAACAAGGCATCGAGAGTTCACTTGGAAACCCTTGCTTTAATTCAACCATTGAATGTTGTGAGGGTGTAAGTGAGTCATGATTTGCAATCCTAGTTTCTCAATCATGCCAAGAGAAACCACATTTGCATAGCTTCCGCCATCAATGAGAATAGAACACACCTTCCCTTGAACCGTACAACGGGAATGGAATATGTTCTGTCTTTGCTCGTCCTTTGCTCCTTTTTAGCCACTTAATAATCTTCTCAAAACTAGCATCTCTCCTTCATTAGCCTCCTCCACTACTTCGTCTTGAGTTTCTAATGGATATCAGCCCATGTAATCTTTAATTAGCCCTAATAATTTTTTTGAACCTGTTTCAGTTTTTAGTTGATTCAACAACTTCAACTTAATTTAACTTTGATTTCTTTGCTAATAGAGTTTGCTAAAATTCTAATAAACTTAATTATGTAATTAAATCACCTTTAAATTAAATATTTTAATCCAAACCATCAAAGTACTTGAAATACAAGTTCCTGTGCTTAGGCTAGCAAAACGCCTAGTTTTCAAAACGCCTAGTTTTTGAGTGCTTAATTACACAGGCCTATTTGAAGTTTAAGTCAAATATTTTACCCCCGCTTCAAATTTCAAGAAGCTAGCTTTTCAACAAAACAAGTTTCAACTCATTTGGACTTCATTTGCCCATCCAAATCAGTGTTTAAATCCGCACTGTCCAAACTGCCCGGTTGAGACAGATTGTACTGGGTTTTGTTTTTATTATTTTCTAGACTAAATGACATCCAAATGTTGTAGTAATTTTTTTGTTAGTTAATTCAGGACGTCAAGTAACCAATAATGTCAAGAAAGGTCCTATAAAAAAGAGTTAAGTCATCCAGCCCAGCCTAGTATGTCAAGCAGCCTGTTTTGTACACAAGAATGCACACTTCGATTAATTAGGCAAATTGAGCCTCCTAATGATGTGCAAATCTAGATTTCTCAAATGGGGGGTTTGCTGACATCTTAAGGTTTCCCCCTAAGGAAGGAAACCTATGATTACTCATCAAAATGAGGTGGCGTTTAGACAGGCAAAAACTGGTCCACATGGTACTATCACAGGCAGTTGCTTAGCCTAAGAGGTTTACCCTCTTAGGTGGGTTTTCCTCACCAACCCTTATTGTTGCTTGGCTGTCTGGTCATGCTTAGTCACCCTATGACTCACTGAAGGAGAGAATGCCATGTAGTTTATGAGGATGTGCCATTTTGCAAGCATATATTCGAACACCATGGGCTTAAGGCATATGATTTGCCTTTTGAGGTTGATGCCATGGCATGAAGAACATCCCAGCAAGGAAAGCATGACCAAGCTACCTAGGATCATTAAGGAGTGAGTTTGGTTAATTATTTTGCTAAAACTAAACTCATTGCTTATGCTTAGCATAGTCTTAGGGCATGTAATGTAATTTAGCTAAGTAAGGATACTTAGTAAGTTTCCGAATCATTAAGTAACCTCCTAAAGGTTACCTAGTGAGGGAGGAAAGGCTTAGGCATGCGTTATAAGTAGCCTAGCCATTCATTTTGTAATAATAACTTCATGAATTTCAAAGAAAGGTTGAGTGAAAACTCTCTTGCAAGGGTGGATTCTCTTGTGTCAAATTCCTAAGTGTTGTATGTCCAAGTTGGTTCCTTAGGGTGGTGATCTCTTTGGTCTAAATCAAACTTCTTAGTGGTGCTTTGGTGTATCTAAGGAGCCTAGTTTGGATGAACCCTTGAGGAGTTTGGTGGTGGTAAAATCTGTATCTATCATTCCCCTTAAGTCTAGCTCTTGACTCTCCAGGTGTGGATTCATTTAGTTGAGTTAAGCTCATATCTGAGGGATCTTTGAGGGAGAATCATGAATACTGAAAACTGGTTCCAAATGCAAAGATAAGCAAACTGAAATCGACGTTGAGTTTAAGTGAATCCTCGAATGAATGAAGGGATAATTGGTAGTCTAATATCTTACTTAGATATGGAAACACCACTAAGTTTGAGTTAAGGGCCCTTAACCTTAATTAGGATACAGAAACACCACCTAATTAAGAGTTAAGACTTTACTTGGTCACGACCTTAACTGGCCTAGTTGAGGATAAGCAAGCGAAGTGTTTAAGGCATCAAGAGCGACGTTCTCAAATCTGAATTGTAATTGATAATCAAAGTTGTGTTTTACAAAATGAGACCCTCAAGGCCTTATACACCACAGCCTAAGGCAGCAAACCAGCTAAGGAGGTTTCTTCCCTAGGAAGGAAACGTCTAAACATGCTTAGCTTAGTGCTTAAGACTAATCTAGTTACAGAGCTTGATTAATCTATGCTAATTATAACCAGAATACTAAGGAAAATAAAAACAAAATGATTATGATTTACTTTAATACATCCAATTAGTCCTAATACATTAGTTTACTGAGGAAAATTAAAGAAAAGTAGTCGTAAAGTAGGAACACTTTTCGATTGGCCAATCTGAATTTAACGTCAGATTTCTTCCCTTTTCTTCTCATTCGCTAGTTCTTTTGAAGATTGAATTTGCAGCAAATCATGATGTTCCTGGCTTCCTTGAGTCATGATTCAAGTAAACAAGCAACGAGATTGTAACACCCCCAGATCTCTAATTCATTATTAAACACCACTATTAGTGAAAATGCAGCGAAAACCTAAACGAAGTGTTACCGTCGTGTTTCCTTCTTAGAAACACAAGGCTAGATATCAAGTCCAACAATTAATACCAAGTCTTCGTAAAAAAAAGAAAAGAAAAGTCAACCTTATAGTGTTCAAAACTTGAACATCACAAATTAAACGAACCATTGTCTATTACTACTTCTATCAATCATTTTATTCATACTCTACATTCGAATCTTGCCCTACTTTCGAGTCCCCAGCCCCAAGCATAGCTAAATCGCCTGAAAACAAAACATTTTACAACAATGAGATAAAGTCAGTAACAAGCACCCCTAACAGTCAAACACACACAGAAATCCATTTTGAAAACATTTGAGGGAAGGGGGCAATGATACGTCTTCCAAGCACACCACCCATTATCACAATCTTCCTTGATCATCACTTTTAAACTCAAAATTTCACAATTCAACTCAAACTGCAACTGTTCCAGTGAACGTTTGGGTGACCGACCCCAGTGGGTTTCATGGCCTGCGCTCCGACATAGCGCAGCCGTTTAACTCATTCATGGCCTGTCGCTTCTCCTGCGGTTACCGCTTATCTTTTCCTGGCCTACCACCAATATGGATGCTTACCGGTAGTCCTGGCCCACGTCTCAACCGAGCACATGGCCGCTCACATGCATGCACTTATTGCCCGGGGAAGGCAACGGCCTTCAAACAATCCAAATCTATTTAACTCGTCCTATTCAGTTCTTTTTAATTAATGAGTTCTTAGCTCTTACCATAGGTAACTTAGCATAATTAATTCATTCATATTCCAACACCTTCCCCCACAAAACTTGCAATAGAAATCCAGGAATTTTAAACACAACCAAAATAAATTTCAACTTTATGACATGGGAAGTTTCAACTTCCAGACATAACACAACATACAGTTTTCATCATGTAGTCACTTTCATTTCATACATCAATGTTCCTTCGGACTTGAAAAGAAATGCAAGAAATTCTTACTCAAGTTCCAAAACGTTCATGGATTCAACAACACAGGGGAAGGATTAGGGCATGATTGTTCCCTGGATACCGTAAAAATAACGGGCTCGGTTACTTAAGCAAGTTCACTGCTCCATACCTGGGCCCACACACAGCCCACAGTCAGTCCATGCTCGATATAGGACATCCTTGGCCCTCCCACAAATTTATAAAAGGATTTCTAAATTGTTAATTCATCCAAACCCTAACCCTAGTTAAGGTTCGGGCTGGCCAGTTTCTGATTTCAACTTCCAGAAGCTATAACATTGGTTCCCCATATCCAATTCCAGTGTTCTAAGTCAATTCGGAATCCTTAAGTTGTCCCCCACATTTCCCATGTTTGAGGTTTGGCTCGTTTCTGACCCAAACTAGGTCAAAATCTCAGTTGTTACAGAATGGTCAGTGATTGTTTTCCCATGACAGTCCCTTGAAGAATTTATTGCATTGTGGGCTATGCTACTCATAATGGGCCGATTCTAAAACGGAAATTTTTTTTACATCCAGAAGTTTACCCTGAATAAATTTCATAATTTGTAGCAACCAATTATGACCTAGGGAATTTTTCCAAACCATGGTTGCAACAGTCCAAGTTTCAACTTCCCAGTTTCTATCCAGTTTTTTAACCTCAATTCCAAAATCAATCACTTTTTATCCAGACCTCCAAAATCCGACCTCTTCCCTAACGTGGAAATATAATTTTGTGCACTACAACTTTCATGTTTAGAGTTTTACCAAATCGAATAGTGAGGCCAAAAACTTAAAAAACTAAAACCTACACCAGCAGCCTTGAATTTTTACAGGGTTTGGTATTCAGCCATAAGTTCTTCATTTTAAGTCTGATTCACTTGATTCAAAAACCCACATAATTTTATTCCAATACATCTACCATAAAAATTTCAGCATTTTTGAACAACTATATTAATTCTCCCGAATTTTCGAAGTCAGGGTAAAGCAGGGATGACTCTGAGTATTTTTCTCCTCCCTCTTATGCACGGTTTTTTCTTGGTTTTGGTGTACCAAAAGTTTACCCATTCTCAACAACATCTTTAAACCCTTTCCCAGACCCAATCAAGCCAAAATAAATTACTTTTACCAAGACAAAAAAAATGAACGTCATTAAATTATCGTTATGAATTACCTTGAGTCGAAACCGGCGTTTTTTCAATGGGGCTTCCGCCTTGCTCAAAATCAACGGAGAAAAAGCTGAGAGAACAATAAATTTTAAATCAAAACTCTCATTTACAAAGATCATGAAAATCACAAAAAGAAGAGAAATTAAGAGTGTGAGATTTTTCTTTTAATGCATGGGGATGCATGGACGTCAAGCATCCCCCCTTTTTTTTGTAAAATTTACCAAGACAAAAAGGATCGCCGTGGGAAGAGGTGGTGGCGGCGTGGTGGCGGTGGTGGTCTGGTGGCCATGAGGGAGTGGAGAGAGAGAGGGGAAGAGAGATAGAGAGAGAGAGGAAGAGAGAGAGGCGTGAGAAAGAGAGTTACGGTTTTGGGTTTAGGATTTTTGGGGTGGGGGGTTGTGCGTGAAAAAAGAAGAAGTTTGATTTGAAAATTTTTATTTTTATTTTTTTCTTCTTGCGAGGGAGGCGGCTAAAGGGGGGTTAGGGTTCCCCTTTTTTTGGAATAATAATAATAATAATAATAATAATAATAATAATAATGATAATAATAATAATAATAATAAAATGCTAATAACAATAACAATAAAAATAATAATAGTAATAACAATGGATTTTATAGACAAGAAATCAAAAAGGGAAATTTTGGAGATTTTAAAACTTCCAAAACTATAATTTTTTTTTATTAGAAAATTCCACGAGGACTCATTTGGCATTGACTTCAGTCTAAGTAGGTCCAACTAGACATAATTTCCCAAATCGAATTTATGGGGTTTTATAGAGATAGCTGAGGGAGCCCATTTGAGAAGGAAAAGCATGTAGGTGCTTAACCAGGTTCTAGAAGCTCAAATCTACCCGATTTTCTGCCCTTCTTTCTACCAATCAAAACTGAGTATGATTTTAATTGCAGGCCATGGGGAGATAATTTAGGGTGTGTACAAACCCCACTGCAAAAAAATCAATGTTAGGACATGTTTAAGTGGGAGAATTCAACGTAAACATTTTACGGTACAATTTTGGACCAAAACTGGCAAATTTGGAAAAATGGCTTGATGTCTTCACTTTTATTGGGAATGATTGACTTTTAATGCTTAGACCTGAAATTTAACATCCAGAGGAACCCAAAAATGCAAAAACATTAAACTTAACCCACAATGCAGCTTAAGAAATGAAATGATCAAAACCGGGTATTTTCTAGCCGTTTAACCCGGAATCACCTCCATGATTCTTTTCCAGAATGTGAGTCATTACTTGGACTTTGGAGGTTGCATTGGACCTTGCTGGACTTATTAGACCTTCTTCATTGTCTTGGCTTAAGGGGACTCTACTAATATTGTTCACTTTTATCCTTAGATTCACTTGTTTTCTTTGAAAAGTAAGTTTAAGTTCGTCCCTTGATCATAATCTTTCATGGTTTAACTTACACTCTTCAATTGAGTTTAAGCTAACCCCTGAGAGATACATCAGTTTTGGTATTAGAGCGAGTTTCATCCTTGTGCTTAAAAGCCATGCGTCCATACAACAAAAACATTAAAAAAAGCCAAACACATTCCAACAAATCCGCCCAAACACGTCCCCCAAACACAACCCGTACCCTCCCACGATGTCCCTTAGAAAACTACTCAAATTAAATGCTGAATTTGATGCCTTTGATCTCAAGTTGCAACATAGGGACCTTGAGAGGCAACAAATAATGCTTGAGTTGTAAGAAATAGACCTCAACATGCAACAACAAGAATTTGATCTACTCTCCCTATGGCTTTAAATGAAAAGGGAAGCTGAACAACCCTGTATGTTAAATGAAGTGGATCAACATCATGAAGGCAATCAGGTTAACTTCAACCTACCTCCTACGTTCGATGAGTATGAAGATGAACAGGAGGAAATTGAACAAGAAGCTGAACAAAGGGAGGACATATCTCACTCCAAATCTACGGGTCAGGGTGAGATATGTTCATGGGTAATCAATGGAGAGAGTTCCGCACATAGCCCAGCTAATCTCCATACTTTTGTCCGACTAAACCTCTATACTCCTTCCCACCTCCACCATACAACCACACGAACACACCACATCAATCCAACCCCTTTCATTCCCTTCGGTACACCCTTACTACAAGCTTCTAATCTTGAATTTGGAGCCTGTGAGCAATGGAATCCCAAAGAATCCAAAGGTTTCCTTCCAAACCAGATGCAAACCCATGTGAATCATGAGTGGAAAGGAACCTTTAAAAACAAGAAAGACTTGTTTGAGTGGTTGGTGTTATTTTAATAAGATTTAGTGGCTTAAATTTGAGGACATAGTTTTTCTGACAAGGGCAGGATGATGGATATCAGCCTATGCAATCCTCAATTAGCCCTAATCATTTTTTCAAACCTATTTTAGTTTTAAGTTGATTCATCAACATAAACTTAATTTTGCTTTGATTTCTTTGTTAAAAGAGTTTATTAACATTCTAATAAACTTAATTATGCAATTAAATAAGTTTTAAATTAAGTATTTTCATCCAAACTATGGAAGGACTTGAAACAGAAGGTCCTGGGTTTAAGCCGGCAACATATCTGATTTTCGAGTGCTTAATTGCATAGGCCTCCTTGGGGTTTAAGTCAAATACGTTGCCATGTGTTTGAAGTTCAAGAAGTCATCTTTCCAACAAAGCAAGTCTCAGCTCATTTGGACTTCATTTGCCCATCTAAATCAGTGTTTAAATTTGGAATGCACAAACTGCCTAGTTGAGACAGATTATACCCGGTTTTGTTTTTATTATTTTATAGAGTAAATGACATCCAAATGTGTAATTCTTTTTTTGCTGGTTCGTTTAGGATTTCAAGTAACCATGCATGTTAAGAAAGTTCTAATAAGAAGGAGTTAAGTCCCCCAGCCCAACCCATCAAGTCAAGCAACCCGTTTGGCACCCAAGAATGCACGGTTGGATTAATTAGGCAAATTCAGAATCCTAACGAGGTGCAAATCCATATTTCCCAAATGAGGGCATTTCTTGACATCTTGAGGTTTCCCCCCATGGAAGGAAACCTAAGATTGCCCATGCAAGTAAGGTGGCGCAAAGATAGCAAAAAACTAGTCCACACAGCACTCTCACAGCCGGTTCCTTAGCCTAAGAGGTTTACCATATGAGGTGGGTTTTCTTCACCAACATTTACACTTGCTGGGCTATCTAGTCATGCTTAGTCACCCTATGACTCATGCCACGCGGGTCAATGGCGATGTGCCATTTTGCAAGCATATATTCGAACACGATGGGCTTGAGGTGGCGTGCATGCATATGATTCTATTTTTGAGGTGGCAGCCGTGGGATGAGGACCTTCCTAGCAAGGAAAACATGACCAAGCTGCCTGGGATCAATAAGGAGTGATTTTAATGAATTATTTGGTTAAAACTACACTCATTGGTCATGCTTAACATAGTTTTAGCACACACAATGTAATTTAGCTAAGTAAGTATATTCAGTAAGTTTCCTAATCATTAAGTAACCTCCTAAAGGTTGCCTATTGAGGGACGAAAGGATTAGGCGCGCCTTATAAGTAGCCTAGCCATTCATTTTGTAATAATAACTGGGTGAATTTTAAAGAAAAGCTTCAGTGAAAACTCTCCCGCAAGGGTGAATTCTCTTGTGTTAAATTCCTAAGTGTTGTATCTCTAAGTTGGTTCCTAAAGTGGTGATCTCTTATATCCAAATCAAACTTCTTAGTGGTGCTTTTGCTATATCTAAAGAGCCTAGTTTAGATGAACCCTTAAGGAGTTTGGAGGTGGTGAAATATGCATCCATCAATCCCCTTAAGTCTAGCTCTTGACTCTCCAGGTGTGGATTCATTTGTTTAACTTGTATGGAGGTTTCGTCCCCCCATGTAATATTTCAGGGTTCCTAATCATTGAGTTAATTTCGTATATTTCACTTTTATCTTCAAATTCAATTGTTTTCTTTCAAAAGTGAGTTTGAGTTCTTCCCTTGATCTTAATTGTTCATGGGTTAACTTACAATCCTAAATTGAGTTTAAGCTAATGCTCGAGAGATAGATCAGTTTACTTAAGGTCATGCTCAAAATCATCCTCTTTTTCCTCCTCTTCAAACACCGCCTTTACAACTGCCCATTCGGTTAGTGCAATGACCTTGAGGTTTAGATAGTCCAAAGCAATGTGCCCAAGTCCTTGGCACTTAAAGTACCTTTTGTAACTCAAGGGGATAGGATTGGATCTATTTTGACGGGTTTGGATCTCTTGTGGAGCTTGGGTTCTTTTTGTAAAGAAGGGAATGGATTTGGGGGCTTAGAAATGGGATTAGAACTCGCCTTGTTAAAGGGTTGGTTCGGAGTAAATGATTTAGGCTTTTGAGGCTTAGGGGGATGTCTTGACTTCGTTTGTTGCTCAACCTTATGAGCAAGCACAAAAATTCATCAAAAGTAGTATAAGCTTGCAAATAAACTATGTTGGCATACATAGAATCAAGACCTCCTAAGTACCGAACCATAGTTTGCTCTTCGTGCTCTTGAAAATCGCACTTAATGACAAGCTTTTCAAACTCACGAGTATACTCCTCTATATTCAGGTTACTTTATGTCAAGTTGTGGAGTTGGGAATAACAATCTTGAACGTAAGTTGGGGGCAGAAATTGAGCCTTAAGCTTGGCTTTCACCTTTTCCCAGATTCTGATCTTTGTCTTCCTCTCTCTAACTGGCTTGGCACATAGGTCTGTCCACCAAAGGGAGGCTTATTTTCTGAGCCTTAAAGCCACTAGATTCACTTTCTTGCCTTCAGGAACATCCTTGTATTCAAAAACACGCTAAACTATATGCATCCAATCTAAGAACTCTTCACGATCAAGCTTGCCTTCAAACTCCAGGATTTCAGCCCTAAAGTCACTGGGCTAGCCTGAAACCTTGGTCCTGCTCTAGCCATTCTCAAGGGTTCATCCTCACTAGATGAATCCACATTATGGCTAAAGATTTGTTCTTGTCTTCTAGGATCAGATTGGAGGGGCTCTTCATTCATTTTTTGCTTTTGCTTCAAAATGGCTCCAAGTTGTTTTCTCAAGTAATCATTCTGATCTTGGAGTTCTTGATCACGTTGAGCTCCCTCATTGATTTTCCTCATCAGCATCTCATTTGGGCTGAGAGTGATTCATAATTCTTCAGTACTGCCTTAAATTTCTCACAAAAACTTGTACTAGTACTCAAGTTGAAACTGAGTATGTGTTTAAATGAAAACAAAGTTTGTGCTTGGAACTGCAAAGGTGGAGGGGGATACCAGGACAAGGAGAAACTTAGCTATGATACGAAATATGATGTATATGTTGAGGATTTCAACAAACATTGTAAACTGATTGCTACAACAATGAACGCAAACTAAGATCAAGGTAGAGTCTAAGTGGAATCCGAATGTGACGAGGAGATAAACGAGTTCTAATCTCTTGCTTAGATATGGATATCACAACTAAGCTTGAGTTTAGGGCCCTTAAGCTTAATTATGATACAGATATCACCACCTAATTAAGGCTTAAGACTTACTTGATCACCACTCTAGCTGGCCTAGCGAGAGATAAGCAAGTGAAGGGTTTAAGAAACAAATGGTGCAAAGCTCTCAACTCTACTTCATTCATTGGTTACCTAATGAGCCTTCAAAAGGGCCTTATACACACACCCTAAGGCAGTAAAGTAAGCTAAGGATGCTTTCTTCCTAGGGTAGAAATCCCTTGAGTATGCTTAGGATGAGCTCAAAGCTAAACTAGTTATAAAGCTTAATTAACCTAAGCTAATTACATTTTGTAAACTAAGGAAAGAAAAACAAATGATCAAGCTTAACATTAATGCATCCAATTAGCCTTAATACATCAACTTACTAGAGAAAAAGGGGAGAAAAGCAGTTGCAAAGCATGGCTCCTTTTTGGCTGGCCAATCATAATTCATGGTGTGAAATCTCCCTTTCTTCTCCTATTGGCTAGCTTTTTCCATGGCTGGTTTTATAGAAAATGATGATGTTCTACGCTTCCTTGATTCATGATTGAAGCAAGCAACTAACCGGCTTATAAAACCTGGTTTCTGCCAGGTTTTGTGCCCTCCTTCCAGCCCACCACAACTACGCATGATTTTGATTTGAGGCCATAGGGGCCAACTTTAGGACGTGTACAAACCTCGTAAGTAAAGAAATCAAGGTTATGACTTGTTTAAGTAGGAGAATCCCACCTAAACATTTTACCGTGTAGCTTCGGACATAAACTAGTAGGAGTGACAAAATGGCTTGATTCCGTCCCTTCGACTGAACACGATTGGGTTTGCTTGCTTACACATGATGGTTAACATCCAAGGGAACCCAAAATTTAAAAAATATTGGACTTAAGCCACAATGTAGCTTAAGAAGTCATATGAACAGTACCGGGTACATTCTGCTCTTGTAACCTTCTCCTTGACTCCTTAGCAAAATGTTACTCATGGCTTGGACTGTGACGCTTGAATTAGACCTTGCTAGACATGTTGGACCTTCTTCAATGTCTTGGCTTGAGGGGACTCCATCAAGACACCTCTAGGTGTTAGAAAACCACCATATTAAGAAACCAAGCTTAAGTCATGATTTGGATGCCTAGACAACAAGTTTAATCAAACTGAGCATATTAGGAGCTAAATCGAGTAAGTTTCTGTTTTAGGCTGGAATGGACGACTTGGGCTCTTTTTACGGGCTTATTTTGACATGCCTTATCACTAGACATCCTAAACTAAGGGAGGCAACCTCTCAATTAGTCAGAATCAACCACTTAACCTCAGTCCAGGTGTTCAGGTTATGGTTTAAAAGGTTCTAAGTCAACAGTCCTGCTACTGTGACCAACCCAGCAAACCAGCTCAGTCTTTGTTTTGCTATTTGATTCAGTAATGATCATGTCCCACCTTTTAAGGGGTAATTTAGCTCATTTGCAGAGTCACAAAATGGCTAAAAAATGAATCAAGTTGCTCAATTTATTTTGGACAAGCATAGCGACATCAACCCTGCTAAAGTTTTAGCCCAACAGTAGTGTAGTTATGAGGGAGTCGGCTTTGGCTCTCACTTACAGCGATGGAATGACACGTTTAAGGGCCAAAAAGGGTGTCTAAAATATTATCAAGGAAGGCCCTAAAACAGTAAAGTCAGATTAGTTTACATCTACTATTAACCACCATAAAAGTCAAGGAAATTCCCTCTTATCCAAAGGGTAATAGGCTGCGGTACTTGCTGTCCCCTGAGCTTAGTCTTGTGATTAGCAGCTGATTTGTGTTCCACAAAGCCATCATTACCAATGCTTTGATCAATCAAGGGCGTGACACTGCATTCATGGAGATTAACCAAGCAAATAGGTGTTAAGAATCAGCTTATGCTGTTGTTTTTAGATTACTTTATTTTTAAATCTGTTTTTTGTTTTTAATTTGCTTTGGTAATTTACTTAGCCACTGTGAGAGGGTGTAAGGTTGAGTAAAAAAGCCTCATTTTACTTGTATGAACTCGGTGGTTGGGTGCAAAAGTAGAGCATAGCTACTTCCCCCTCGAATCTCCCTAGCTATCCTATAGTTTTGCCATTATAGGTTGTGTTCTATGAGTCTTGATGCTAAATCTGGTGGTGTATATATATCTAGATTAAGCCCCAAGGGCCCTGAGCTTAGTTTGGTGGTGTTTTTGTATCCAAACCAAGTTCAGCTCATCTTGCTTCCTTACAGATTGTTGCTTACTTCTATGATGTCCAAGCTATTTAGTTTAGACTTGCTTGTCTGCTTGTTTCCAGTTTCATCCATTCTTGCTTATTACACATCATATTTGATGTCAGAGCTTAAGCTACTCTCCTAGGCCTGATCCTTCAGCCAAAACACAACCCATTAGCCTAAACACACAGTCCACAAAGAACTAGTTCTATCAAAATCAGCAAGATGGGTGGCAGTATGTCACTGGAAGAAAAGTTTAAGATACTGACAAAGAGTTATGAGTATTTGGAGAAGCAAAATGAGTATCTAAGAAAGTAGTTGGGAGAATCTCTCAAGAATAAGAGGAGAGTCTTGCATTTAGAGATTCAAAGCTCCTCAGAGCAGTCACATGAGGAAGTGGTTGACAGCCAAGTCAACTGTTTTGCTTCCACTAGTGAAAGTGAGCGTGAACGAAGGTAAAGGAGAGGTAAGAGGCTCCAACACAAGTCATCTAGCTTTGACTTCAAGATTGAAGTTCCAGAATTTGAAGGAAGCCTATATCTAGATGAATTCTTGGGCTGGTTACACACGGTTGAGAGGTCTTCGATTACGAAGGCATTCCAGAATATAAGAAAGTCAAGCTTGTGTCCTTGAGGTTGAAGAAGTATGCATCCCTTTCGTGGACCAACCTTTACGCCAAAAGAGCTAAGAAAGGGAAAGGCAAGATTAGAACCTAGGCAAAAATGAATTCCAAACTCAAAAGCAGGTTCTTACACCTTTCTTATCTCCGAGACAATTATACTAAATTGCATAATTTGGTTCAAGGGAGCATGTTTGTCGAAGAATATACTCGAGAGTTTGAAAAACTCTTGATTAAATGCGACCTGCAAGAGCTTGAAGACCAAACTATATTGACATATCTTAGTTGCCTTGATCCTAAATGCTCTAATGCAGTAGAACGATAGCAATATACTACTTTTGAGGATGTATGCATGTTAGCTTATAGAGTTGAGCAACAAAAGAGGTCTAATCTAGATGAATTCTTGGGCTGGTGACACACGGTTGAAAGGGTCTTTTATTACAAAGGCATTTCAAAACATAAGAAAGTGAAGCTTGTGGCCTTGAGGCTGAAGAAGTATGCATCCCTTTGGTGGACCAACCTTTGTGCCAAAAGAGCTAAGAAAGGGAAAGGCAAGATTAGAACCTTGGCAAAAATGAAGTCCAAACTCAAAAACAGGTTCTTACCCCCTTATTCTCTCGAAGACAATTATACTCAATTGCATAATCTGGTTCAAGGGAGCATGTCTGTCGAAGAATATACTCGAGAGTTTGAAAAACTCTTGATTACATCTAACCTGCAAGAGCCTGAAGACCAAACTATAGTGAGATATCTTAGTCGCCTTGATCCTAAATTCTCCCATACAGTAGAACTACAACAATATACTACTTTTGAGGATGTATGCATGTTAGCTCATACAGTTGAGCAACAAAAGAGGTTTAAGGCTGTACAGAAAGGACTTCCTAAACACTTCCCCAGAAGCCAAAATTTAAACAAGGGGAGCCCTCAACTAACCCCCAAACCAACTGGAACCTCCACCTATATTGCCCCTCAGACCCCTACCCCCTAAAACAAACCATGTCTAAACACAACTAACCCTAGAAGGTGTTTCAAGTGTCATGGTCTGGGACACTTTGATGCTGAATGTCCAAATAGAAGAGTTGTTACCCTGGATGAGTACCAAGCTTCCCAGGAGGAGGGAATAGAGGATGAGAGGGACTTATGTTTCATAAAGGAATAGGAAGGGGAAGAAGTGCTTGCTGAACTAGATAAAGGAGAGATGTTGGAGATTAAAACAGCTCTTAATGTCCGGAGGGACACTAGGGATGATCAAAGAGAAAATATCCTTCATAGCAGGTGTACTATTGAAGGTAAAGTCTGCTCACTAATCAATGATAGAAAGAGTTGCTCAAATGTGGCTTCCATAAGCCTAATTGAGAAGCTTGGCTTAAAAACATCTGTTCATCCTCACCTTCACTGTATTCAATAAGTGAATTGAGATAACGGATTGTAAGTTAATTCTAAATGTTTAGTTTCATTTTCAGTGGTAAAGAACTACTTCGGTGAGGTTTAGTGTGACATTCTATGGATGTATGCCACATTCTATTGGGAAGGCCATGGTTGTATGACAGGAGAGTAATCCATGATGGATACCAGAACACTTACTCCTTTGTTGAGTATGGGAAGAAGATCACTCTTACTCCATTACCCCCACATCAGCTGTCTAAGAACAAGACATCTAAACCCACTGAAATGCCAGAAAAGCATTTGAGCTTGATAGAATCTGAACTCAAGGCTACCTAGCATGAGTTTAAACCAGATGGTGTTCCAACCATTCCCCCACAAGCCAAATAGATTCTAGACCAATATGCTCATGTATTTCCAGGAGAAATTCGACCAGGTTTGCCTTCCAAAAGATATGTCCACCACTATATTCGTCTTATACATAGAGTTACTTTACCTAATAAACCAGCTTAAATGATGAACCCTAAGGATACTCAGGAGGTTCAAAGGTAGGTGGAAGAGTTCATATCCAAGGGGATTGTAAGGGAGAGTCTCAGTCCTTATGCTGTGTTAACTCTACTGGTCCGAAGGAAGGATGGAAGCCAAAGGATGTGTATTGAGAGCAGAGCTATCAATAAGATCACCATCAAATATAGACAACCTATTCCCGTATTGGAGGACATGTTGGATGAACTCCATGGTTGAAGGGTGTTTTCCAAAGTTGATTTAAGGATTGGCTATTACCAGATAAGAATTAGAGAAGAGGATGAATGGAAGACTACCTTCAGGACAAAAGGGGGCCTCTATGAGCGGTTGGTCATTCTATTTGGCTTATCCAATGCTCCCAACAACTTTATGAGGTTAATGAACCTTGTTTTCAGGCCCTTCATTGGTAGGTTTGTAGAAGTATACTTTGATGACATCCTGATATATAAGAAGACTGAGGAAGAGCATCTAGATCACCTCCAGCAAGTAGTTCATGCTCTGGAAAGGGAGAGTTATATGGGAACCTTAAGCAGTGCACTTTTCTGACTCATGAGGTCACATTCTTAGGCTATATAGTCACTGTTGAAGGGATCAAGGTGGATGAAAGTAAGGTAGAAGCCATCAGAAGTTGGCCAAGACCCCAGAGTATTCATGATGTGAGGAGTTTCCATGGCCTAGCTTTTTTTACGGAAGATTTATCAAGAATTTTAGCACTATAGTGGCACCAATGATAGAAATACTCAAAGTCGGTTCAGTTTAGTGGAACTCCAAAGCACAGCAAGCCTTTGAAGAAATCAAGTTGAAACTAACTCAAGCACCAGGCCTTGCTTTGCCATGCTTTGAAAAGATACTTGAAGTTGAGTGTGATGCCTCAGGAGTAGCCGTTGGTGGTGTTTTGACACAGGAAGGTAGACCCCTGGCCTTCCTCAATGAAAAATTGTGTGACTCGAAGAGGAGATACTCAACATACGACAAGGAGTTCTATGCCATCAACAGATGCTTAGAAGACTGGAGTTAATACATGATTACAGCTGACTTTACACTCCATTCTGACGATGAGGCATTGAAATACATTCAAGGGCAACACAAGCTAAATGCAAGGCATGCCAAATGGGTGGAGTATCTCTAGTCCTTTTACTTCACCATCAAACATGATGCATGGGGTTCCCCACCCCAAGCCTAAACTTCAATGTTCTATATCAGGCCCATCATAAGTAAAACACAATCAACGTTAGGATGGTTAGACCTCACAAAACAACCTTTAAATCACAACTCTAACTGACTTAGAGAGGGTTGAATCTTTTCACTTAACACCACAACACGAAGAGAGGGTCTGATTTTCTTTTGTAAACCTCAACTCTAGTACACTAGAGAGGGTTATTTTCTTTTGCTTAAATGAAAAACAAAACTGCAACCGTTAAAAGAATAAGGGAGGGTTAACAATAAAGAGAATTAGATAAAAACGTCAACCCTTAAAAGATGGAAAAGGGAGGGTTAACCATAAAAGTCAGAATGCAAATGCCAATGGGATGCAAATGCAAAATGAGAGAATGGAAAGAAAGAACTGAAAAAGAACTCATATGACTTGATCTAAAGGCAAAGCCACCAATCAAGCCTAAGAAACCACCAACAATTAGATTAAAGGCTAAGCAACCCTCTAATTACATAAAGCATTCACTCTAGCCCACCACCAAGAACACTTGGACAAAGAGAAAGCAATTTTTAAGACAGAAACAAAGCACTCAGCTTCATTCCTTTGCACAAGCCTCAACTTTCGCTAGAATTCTCAATGTGTTCTTACAAGAGAAGGGGGGAAAGGGTATTCATAGCCTCAAGAAGGCTAGTTTCCTTCTTTTGTGGTCAATGTGCGATAAAATTGGAATACATTACAACCTTATACATTCAGCACTTATGTAGAATACAAACCAAAATGTAAATTGCCTAATAAAGATTAAGGGACCTAATCCTACTTTCTAAACATGGTAATCAACCTTGGACTGAAAGGAATCATAAGGTTTGAGCAGGTTAAGATTAAGAGTTTTCATTCAAATCATTAGGTTACCAAGCTTAATCTCAACATAGAAAGATCAAGGAAGCAAGCAAGCAAGGAGGTGACCATGGTGCATGTTTCAGTTGCTCATGTGCTAGCTTGGTTCTTTGCTTCCCCCAAACCTTGAGTTGTTCGCATAGCGTTGCTCTTCAACATTCCATGTCTCTCTCATCAGAGCTTGGATCTAATTTTGGAACAACACAAAAGGAGGAGAAGTCATAGACACTAAACAGGTATATTAGAGCCTAATTGATCCAATTAGTCACCAATCTTTAGCAAAGAACTTCTCCACCTCTAACTACATTTATACCTGATTTTTTCATATGTGATGAAACCTTAGGATGTCAGAATACACCCCAAAGACAAAAAAAAATTCCTAAAAAAGGTTTTGGTAGGAGAACTAACTCAGTTTCTGGAACCAGACAAAACGAAACAATCCTGCATAGGTCAACTTGTGCTAGTTGAATCACCTTGATGAACTTTACCTAGCCCCGATTTCTTTGGCTGGTAAGGCACCCCAACATGTCAACTAACATCCCAAGAAAAACTATTGACCCTAAATTAGGTCATAGGATAAGAACCAGGCTAATTTCCAAAATTTGTTAGAATAGAGCCCAAACTACAATGGTAATAAGGTGTAGTTGAACTACCATGAAAAACTTATCATGATTTTGATTTCTCTTCTTGGATTGGTACCGTAGGATTTTGGATACCATCCTGAGCAAAAATATTGCTTCTAAATAAGCTTTTGGCAGGTGAACCAACCTAATATCAAAAACTAGCAACAATTGGATCAAAACTGCGCGTCAAAATGTTTTGATCTGGATGAACTACTTCTACTGAATTTAGCTCAAAATAAATTACATATCCATAAAATAGACATATTAATCTTTCACATGAATTCTCATGGATCCAAAATGGATCCTTCTAACTTAATAAAATGAGTTATGAAAAACCTGCCAAATTCTGGCAGCATCGTCAAAATTGGGCTTAACTTTAATCTTTGACTTGAACTTTGTAAATGATCTTGGAACCAAGGTAATCACATCAAAAAATTTGATCTACTTAAGGTCTGAAATCTTTGATCAAAATATGTGGTTAACAAGTTTAATCTCGAGAAAGATCAAGCAAGCTAGCAAGTAAAGAAAGATGTCACATGAGCTGTTTGCTTGGTTGTTTGCTGTTGCCATGTTTAAACCTTGATGCCATGCGTCAAAACTCTCCCTCTTAGGTAGGATTTGTCCTCAAATCCTAGGGGTTCAAGTCCAACATCAACAAGCAATTCATAAGGAGAATCCTTATCCCCTAACAATGACCATGACAATTTGGTGCAACATTCAGGTTCTGAGGGTTCTAAAGTGCTTTGTACTGCACCTTTCTTGAACATATATGAGCTTTTAAATATTTTAGGGTTTGGCCTCCTTGAATAATCAAAATATTAGGTTTTAGCTCCCATAAGTTCATTAAAAACATGATTATAATCATTCAAAGACACTTCAAGTTTGAGTACCTCTTTGTATTGCACCAAGTCAGATTCAATTGTCCTTGAAGGGGGAACAACGTGGAGCCAAGTGAGCTTTGTTCCATCAATGGTAGGACGTCCATCGCCCATTTTTCTTGAACATCAATTTGGGCTGGTTTGTTGGGCTCAAGCTCTTGATTCGATTCATCTCCTTTTAAGAACTCCTAATAGATTTCTTGAAGTTCTAAGGGCCATGCTTCCTTTAGGCATAGGAAGATCATCTCATCCTCTTGTTCATCCTGAACTGCTAACTTTCTTGGAATCTCCTTAGGGATCTCCACACATTTTGTTAAGATCGTGAGTAATCTACCACAAGAGGGGGGGTGATTTGTGGTGTCTGATTTTCGCGTTGTAAATAACAAACACCCTTGTGACTTGTTTGCAGAGGGTGTTCTCAAATATTGCAAATGCGAAAATCACCAAGATAAATGCGGAAAATAAAGCGCACACAATTTTTACGTGGAAAACACCTCTAGCCCAACACTTTTGAGGTTTAGCCGAGTGAGATACCCAAATATTTTGTGGATAATTGGGCGAGGAGGAGCCGGAATTGAGGGTATACTCATGTTGTTATACTCATAGATTGATGAAAAATCGGTTTTGGAAGCCATTATTACAAGGAAGAATTTCGGGTTTTGAGGGTTTTGGTAGGGTTTGAAAGCAAGAACAGAGGAGAGAGAGAGAGAGAGCAAGACGAAGAAGACAGACGCACCCAAGGCGGTTTTTAAACTCCCCACCTGTTATGAAGGGCCACTTAGGGAACACCTAGAATTTAAGCAGGCATCATACAATAGTGGCAATTAAGGCATACCTGTTCGAGCCGCCTGTTCTTGAACATGCTTCTCTTATTCCAAGGTCTGTCATGATTATTCTTTCTCCATCTCCCAAGACAGTGGTACATAATCATAATAGCACACAGACTACACATATTCGTTAAGCATAGACCACAAGAATTGCGAACAAGGGAATAGAACATGTATTATAAGGTGTTTTTATCAGCTTGATCTACCTCTGAGAACAGGTGTTCTCAGGGTGTTTTCACCAACCCCAATTCCAGTCTGTTTCTCTCAAACTGATCTCTAGCTAGTGCCTTAGTGAATATATCAGCAATTTGATTTTCCGTTGAGCAAAAATTCATAGAAATTAAACCCTTTTCAACATTATCTCTCAAGAAATGATGTCGAATGTCAATATGTTTTGTCCTTTTGTGTTGACAAGGGTTTTTGGCAATGTTAATAGCGCTAGTATTATCACAAAAAATAGGAATGCATCCAGTGTCAACACAAAAATCCTTAGGTTGTTGCCTTATCCACAACAGTTGAGCACAACATGAAGCTGCTGCAACATATTCAGCTTCTGCTGTGGACATGGCAACTGAATGTTGCTTCTTCGTAGCCCAAGATACCAAACAAGGTCCAAGAAAATGAGCCATACCTGAGGTACTCTTTCTATCAACTAGTAAACCTGCATTGTCAGCGTCAGCATATCCAACAAGATCAAGATTGCAACCTCTAGGATACCATAGAGCTAAATCAGGTGTATGCTTTAAATATCTTAGTATCCATTTAACAGCCTTAAGATGAGTCTTTTTAGGACTAGACTGAAAACGGGCACATAAACCAACACTAAAAACAAAATCCGGTCTACTAGCGGTTGGGTATAGGACTGACCCAATCATGCCCCTATAGAGTTTTTCAGCAACTGAGGGACTCCCATCATCCATAACCAACTTGGTTGAAGGAGAAATAGGAGTGTCTATGGGTTTGGCCGACTCCATCCCAAAACGCTTAAGTAGCTCCTTGATATACTTTTGTTGATGGATCATGGTGCCGTTTGAAGTTTGCTTGATTTGTAAGCCGAAGAAAAAGTTAAGCTCACCCATCATGCTCATCTCAAACTCACTCCTCATCATATTTAAAAAATCATCGCATAAATCATGATGAGTTGCACCAAATATAATGTCATCTACATATATTTGAACAATCAATAAATGTTCTCCCTTAGATTTTAGAAACAAGGTATTGTCTACCTTGCCTCTTCGAAAATCATTTTCAAGTAAAAAGCTTGACAATCGTTCATACCAAGCTCTTGGAGCTTGTTTTAAACCATAAAGTGCTTTGTCAAGTTTAAAAACATGATTTGGAAAATCACCATTTTCAAAACCAGGGGGTTGTTTGACATACAGCTCTTCTTTAAGGTATCCGTTTAGGAATGCACTTCTCACATCCATTTGATATAGCTTGATTTCCATATGAGCTGCAAAGGCTATTAAGATTCGAATAGCCTCAATTCTAGCAACTGGTGCAAAGGTTTCTTCATAATCAATCCCTTCTTCTTGATTGTACCCTTGAACCACCAGCCTTGCCTTGTTCCTAGTGACTGTTCCTGACTCATCTAGCTTATTTCGGAACACCCACTTGGTTCCAATGATTGTTCTATTTGCAGGTTTAGGTACAAGGTGCCACACTTTGTTTCTTTCAAATTGATGAAGCTCTTCTTGCATAGCCGTGATCCAATCTGAATCTGCAAGGGCTTCATTCACACTTTTTGGCTCAATGTTAGAAAGAAAAGCATAGAAAGCACAAAAATTCTTAAGTTTAGATCTAGTTTGCACTCCAGTATTAATATCTGACAACATTTGATCAAGAGGGTGCGAACTATGGTGCTTCCATGGTCTTGGATTAGTTGGATCCACAGACACATGTTCTGTTCTAACTGAAGTGTGTGTGGGGTTAGGCTCAAGAACACTTCCTGATCTTGTTTCTGCACCTGTTTGCAAGCTAGTTCCTGAAGAACATGGTTCCGAACAGGGTTCAACGGTGTTTCCCCCTGTTTGATGTTCACCTTGCCTGTCGCTTTGAGGAACAACTTCTGTACCTGTTTTCTTCAGGGTGTTCTCACCTTGTTTTTCTTGGTTCAACAGTTCCTTTTAGACAAGACCTAATTCAAACTCTTCATCTTGTGCATTACTCTCATTCAAAGAGTTAGATTCATCAAAAAACACATGCACACTTTCCTCAACACACAAGGTTCTTTTGTTAAAGACTTTGTATGCCTTACTGTGACAGGAATAACCAAGAAATATTGCCTCATCACTCCTTGAATCAAACTTTCCTAAGGCATCTTTCCTGCTGTTATGCACGAAACATCTACAACCAAATGTTCTTAGATGCATAATGTTGGGTTTTCTGCCTTTAAGAAGTTTATAAGGAGTTTTGTTCAAAATGGGTCTAATCATGCATCTATTTATAATGTAACATGATGTGTTCAAAGCTTCTGCCCAAAAGTTCTTAGGAAGACCACTAGCAATAAGCATTGTTCTAGTCATGTCTTCTAGGGTACGATTTTTTCGTTCAACCACCCCATTCTGCTGGGTTGTCCTCGGGGCTGAGAAGTTTTGATCAACACCATGTTCATTACAGAATTTTGTAAAGCTTGCATTTTCAAATTCAGTACCATGATCAGACCTCAAGCTAACCAATGAGTGTCCTACTCTCTTTTCAATCTTTTTGAGAAGAGCAATAAAATTCTCAAACGTTTCATCCTTGGAGGCCAAGAACAGGGTCCAAGTAAATCGAGAGTAATCATCCACTATTACAAGCACATACCTTTTCCTTCCTCTACTAGCTATCCTCATGGGACCACATAGATCAATATGCAATAACTCAAGAGGTCGGGTAGTGCTTACACACTTTTTACATTTTAAAGAAGATCTGACTTGTTTTCCTTTTGCACAAGCTTCACATACCTTGTCATCATTATACTTGATGGAAGGTAGTCCAACAACCAAATCTTTGGAAACAAGTTTGTTTAACAAGGACAGGCTTGCATGACCTAGTCTCTTGTGCCATAACATTATATCATCATTTAATGCATTTAAACAAGTCAGATTGTTTTGGGGAAGAGTGGAAATTCAAACTTTATAAACATTTGGCAGCGCTTCCCCGTCAACACAACATCTCCTGTGTCGTCATTTACAACCAAGCAATGTGTTTTTGAAAACAATACTAGGTTGTTCTTGTCACACAGTTGGGACACACTTAGCAAATTGTGCTTTAACCCATCAACTAAGTGCACATTATCAATTGAGCGGGAGGGAGTTTTACCAATATTACCTATACCGACAATTGTCCCAGACTTGCCGTTTCCAAATGCTACACTCCCACCATTCAAAGCTGTAAGTGAGAGAAAATTTGATCTTTCACCAGCCATGTGCCGTGAACACCCACTATCAACAAACCACAACTGCCTGTTTTCAAGGGTGTTGGTGGGGTTGTTCGTAAGGTTGTTCTCTCTCACTACTGCCTGCAAAACAAATCACGGGTTAGATTTGGGAACCCAGATCCACTTGGGTCCCATTCTTTTAGACATGTAAAGCTAATCTTTTGTAATCCAGATTTGTTTCACATACCTTTCATTCTTTTCATTGGCATGTTTTCTTAAAGGACAAGTGTATCTATAATGACCCGTTTTACCACAATGAAAGCAAATGATGTTTTCAGGCAATCCCACATACTTCCTATGTATTGGGTAAATGGTCCGTTTAGGCTTATATCCAAGTCCCTTTTTGTTTCGATTGTGGTGAGTGTTTAACCAATCAAGGGCTTGTGAGGATTTGTTCCAGCGGTTGTTTATGGCAAGATTAGTTTCTAATTTTTCTATGATGGCATTCAAGCTCTGCTTTTCATTAAATAGGGATTCAAGTGTTTCTTCCACTTTAGAGTGTTTTTCCTCTACTTGAGTGTAATCGCCTTCTTTTAGGAAGAGATCTTCTCTAAGCACATTAATACTCTCATGTAAACCAAGTTTTTCATTTTTAAGAATTTCATTTTCAAGCTCTAGGTCACGAACTTCTCTTTTTAGATCAGCACAGGTGCCTATCAAATTATATAGAAGTTCTTCTAAAGTAGCTTTGTTAAGACCATGTACCTTGTTCTTGAGATCTGAGAAGCTGATTGTTGATTCATCATCTGAGTCTGAATCACTTTGTGCCATCAGTGCTACGACCTCTTCTTCAGCTTCAGATTCTCCTTCATCCTCAGAGGAATCTCCCCAAGCAGCCAGCATAGCTTTCGAGAATCGCTTGCCTATATTGTTTACAGGGTGTTTTCGACCCTGTTTTCGAGGATGTTCAGGCATCTGATCTTCTCGAAGCAGAGGATAATTTTTTACTAAGTGATCTGGTTTGCCGCACTTGAAACACCCTGTGAGCTGTTCTTTGGGGGTGTTTCTGGACTTACTGAAATCTCTTCTTTTCTTGTTTTCCTTGACCTCTTTGAAGAATTTCTTGAATTTCCTAGTCATTAGGGCCATATCTTCATTTTCAAGGTCAGAGGCAGTGTCCTCATGTGCTTTCAAGGCAAGCCCACGATCCGTCTTTTGCTCCTCTTTTTGTTGTGAGTTCTTTCGGAGTTCATAGGTTTGGAGATTACTAATCAACTCGTCGAGGGTGATCTTGTTCATGTCTTTAGCCTCTTGGATGGCTGTTACTTTGGCCTCCCACGTACGAGGTAGAATTATAAGGATTTTCCTCACCAACTCTTCAGTGGTGAAAGACTTTCCCAGAGATTTTAACTCGTTCGTGATGTGGGTAAACTGTGTATACATATCCATCACAGTCTCACGATCAGCCATATCAAACAACTCATACTGTCGCATAAGTAGCTCAATTCTAGATTGTTTAACTTGACTCGTACCTTCATGAGCAACTTGCAGGGCGTTCTAGATAGCTTGGGCTGATTCACACTCAGAGATGCGAGTGTATTCATCGGGTCCTAGGCCAAAATATAGTAGTTTCTTGGCCTTGGCATTTTTCTCCATTATCTTATAATCTTCAGCATCAAACTCTTTAGGTTCCTTGGAAACCCTCTTACCATCTTCAAGCACCTTGGTGGGAACAACGGGCCCATTCTTGATGAGCATCCATAACTCATAATCTTCTGCTTGAATATAGTTTTCCATCCTATTCTTCCACCAACTATAATGTTGGCCATTGAAATAGGGTGGACGAGTAATGGATTGCCCTTCAAGAATTCCATGTGGTGTACTCATCTTCAGAATCTCTCAAGGTGTTAGCCTTTTGTGGGAGAACCTGCTCTGATACCACTTGTTAAGATTGTGAGTAATCTACCACAAGAGGGGGGGTGAATTGTGGTGTCTAATTTTCGCGTTGTAAATAACAAACACCCTTGTGACTTGTTTGCAGAAGGTGTTCTCAAATATTGCAAATGCGAAAATCACCCAAATAAATGCGGAAAATAAAGCACACACAATTTTTACGTGGAAAACACCTCTAGCCCAACTGAGTTGTGAAAAACCACGACCTACCTCGTGTAGGATTTAACCACTTCACTAAACCGGGCTTAACTCGTTACAAATGTAACACACCTTGTTACAACTTGCAACCACGTAACCTCCTTCTCTAAGGCAGATTACACCACGTCCAAATCTCACCAGATTGGACACGTCCAAAGTCCACACGACTGAGGACCACTCACTCACTTTTCTGATTCAAGATCAGGGTTACAAAACACCTTACTGGGTGCTTCTGTCTTAAGCAGATGTAAGGTACAATGAAGTCCTAGTATGCCAATATATTAAAAGCTTGGTTTAAACACAACTTGTATCGGTTTTTCTTTTCTCGAGTGTAGCTCTAAAAATTCTTTCCACTAGAAAAACCACTTTTTGAATTTTGCTTTTTGCGTGTGTTGTGTTTCTAGATATTCTCTTGCTTTCTTTTCTTGCTATTCTCACCGTGTGTGTTTCCATGGGAGTAAAATGTTGTATTTAAATAGAAAAAATTCCAACAGTCAAATCAAGAGAATCAGCTAAGTATGGAAAATGATCTTTTCAAAAGAATACTCCCCAACGGCTAGTGACAAGTTTTTCCCAATGTATAAGGGATTTGCTATCTTAAGAGATAACCCTTATCTTCCCATAGCAGTGAAGAGGATTCAAAAAGCAACCAGAAATCTTCAGCTTTGGAAATTTTATCTTATCCGAAAAAATGGGCAAAGGAAATCTTTTAGTTTTGGCAAATTTCAAAAAATCTATTTTCGCAAATCTCCCATAATATTTTCAAGAAATATCCTTTCCAGAAAAATAGCAATCTTGGAGTTTAAGGAAGGTATTCTGGAGATCTTGCCCAACCGAAATGAATTTTCAAAGATAACCGGGTATGGCCACTTTAGTTCAGAAACACCCTAGGCACCCTGTTTGAAGGGTTGTTCGCAACTGGTGTTCTGAAGCACTTAGCGCAATTACCGATTCAAGAGGTGTTTAAAAAGCATTTTCAATATTGCCATATTAACAAGAGTCTAAATAAATAAAACCTATATACCCAAGACTTCTTATTTTGAATGATGCAATTGGGATTGACACTCTGCTAGGGTGTGGTTATGAGATTGGCGAAGGGTCCGCTTCCAAATAGGGTCGTCGACCACCTCGACCACCTGTTTCTGAGCAACCGTCCATCAAGGTTGAAGCTGTTCTTGAGGACAATGCTCGCCTCAAGGATGAGCTATCAGCTGTCAAGACTGCTCTTGCTGAGGAACAAGCCCTCTCTGCCAAATGTCATGAAGACTTGCTTGCTCTTCTCTCCACCCTTGCCCCTAGGATTCCGCCTCTACAATCGAAACCACCCCCTGCTCCCTGATTGTCTAGGCTGTTTTTGTTTTTTTTTGTTTTTTTGATGCAATTGTACTGCCTTGCTTATTAATGAAATATCTACTTGCAGTCTCTATTGCTTGTTGTTCCTTCTCCTTTATACTTGTTGTTATTGCTTTTTAATGATGCCAAAAGGGGGAAGAAGAAAAGGAACACCTACCTATTGACAATGTGACAATGTATGAATCTGAACCTGACCTTGACTTACGTGGATCCCTATAAGCATTAATTTTTGTTTTTGTCAATAGGGTCCCTTGGTTTGTCATCATCAAAAGGCGGAATTTGTTGAGTTATTATATTTAAGTTTTGATGATAACAAATCCAAGTGTAAAAATTTGTCCAAGTAATGTTGCTCCAAACACGATCTCCAAATAGGCCTAATTGATGTTTGTAATCTTTATTGTATTAACTGGTTTGCTACATGTGAGAACAAGTCCTTAAAACAGGTTTCACGTGGTGATTCTATATTAAGTCAAGAACGCCATTTCGACAGTTGATTGTAAGGCATGTTCCTGAACTCTAGCAATGCAAAGAACAACCCCAGCAAACAAGGTGGCCTTGGTGTTCTCAGCAGCTCTACAAATCTTGGACAAGATGACTGATTCAAAACAAGAAGTCTTGGGTATATAGGTTTTATTTATTTAGACTCTTGTTAATATGCCAATATTGAAAATGCTTTTTAAACACCTCTTGAATCGGTAATTGCGCTAAGTGCTTCAGAACACCAGTTGCGAGCAACCCTGCAAACAGGGTGCCTAGGGTGTTTTTGAACTGAAGTGGCCATACCCGGTTATCTTTGAAAATTCATTTCAGTTGGCCAAGATCTCCAGAATACCTTCCTTAAACTCCAAGATTGCTATTTTTCTGGAAAGGATATTTCTTGAAAATATTATGGGAGATTTGCGAAAATAGGTTTTTGGAAATTCGCCAAAACTAAAAGATTTCCTTTGCCCATATTTTCGGATAAGATAAAATTTCCGAAGCTGAAGATTTCTGGTTGCTTTTTGAATCCTCTTCACGGCTATGGGAAGATAAGGGTTATCTCTTAAGATAACAAATCCCTTTTACATTGGGAAAAACTTGTCACTAGCCGTTGGGGAGTATTCTTTTGAAAAGATCATTTTCCATACTTAGCTGATTCTCTTGATTTGACTGTTGGAATTTTTTCTATTTAAATACAGCATTTTACTCCCATGGAAACACACACGGTGAGAATAGCAAGAAAAGAAAGCAAGAGAATATCTAGAAACACAACACACGCAAAAAGCAAAATTCAAAAAGTGGTTTTTCTAGTGGAAAGAATTTTTAGAGCTACACTCGAGAAAAGAAAAACCGATACAAGTTGTGTTTAAACCAAGCTTTTAATATATTGGCATACTAGGACTTCATTGTACCTTACATCTGCTTAAGACAGAAGCACCCAGTAAGGTGTTTTGTAACCCTGATCTTGAATCAGAAAAGTGAGTGAGTGGTCCTCAGTCGTGTGGACTTTGGACGTGTCCAATCTGGTGAGATTTGGACGTGGTGTAATCTGCCTTAGAGAAGGAGGTTACGTGGTTGCAAGTTGTAACAAGGTGTGTTACATTTGTAACGAGTTAAGCCCGGTTTAGTGAAGTGGTTAAATCGTACACGAGGTAGGTCGCGGTTTTTCACACCTCAGTTGGGCTAGAGGTGTTTTCCACGTAAAAATTGTGTGTGCTTAATTTTCCGCATTTATCTGGGTGATTTTTGCATTTGCAATATTTGAGAACACCCTCTGCAAACAAGTCACAAGGGTGTTTGTTATTTACAACGCGAAAATCAGACACCACAATTCACCCCCCCTCTTGTGGTAGATTACTCACGATCTTAACACATTTGCCCTTACCCTTTTCTTCACAAGGGTGACTTTCAGCCATGTGTGAGATAGAATGTCCCCTTATGCTGTTTTGCCTCAAGAAAGACATTTTTAGGTGCTGTTTTTGCTTATAAGTTATGTGAATGAACTGTTTATCCATGAGTTACTTAAGCATAGTCCAACTTCTAATTTTAGACTTACCATCCCTACCTCTTTGCTTTTTAGTATTCTCATACCAAAGGAAGCATACCCTTTAATCTTGGGGACAATAACTTTGAACTCTTTTCATTAGAGTACTCCTTGAAATGAAAGAACCTCTCAAGGGATTGCACCCACTCAAGGTACGAATCTACATTTAAGCTCCCATCAAAATCAAAGGGATCAAATTTCCCTTTCTCAACGCCATCTCTTTGCTGCCTTGAAGTTCCACTTCATCCTTCTCCGGGATCATCCCTAAACCTGGCTAGAACTACAGCCAAGCTAGTAGTAAGAGATTGGACGTCCCACTAAAGTTAGAGTATAGCATCTCCCCTTCGTAACTCACAGGCTTCCTCAAGGGTAAACCCTGTAAGAACTCCTTTTTGAGAAGGTACAACTTCCTCCCTCCCAACCATGTCTTAGAAATAAATTCTAGGCTATTTGTGGAGCTTAGGTTCTTTTGTGGCCGGGTTTGTGTTTGGGCTAAAAGGGGTTCTCCATAGCTGTTCGAAACGTGATAGAGTCCTACCAAGTAAAGACCATGTTCATGATCAAACAGGTCCAGAATGTCCAAGAACAAGGTCCCAATTCCAAAAGATGGCTCACACTTTGCTAGAAGCTCAAATAGCTGCAAATGGGTGCAAAATAGTTTTTAAGCCCGGTTTTGTGTTACGAATTACTTAGGCCTCCATGAGGTTTGAGTCTTGAATTTTTTCATATTTTGGGTCCTCAAGATGTTAGCTACCTAGTCTAAGTGATTAAACCAAGTTAAATTAGGTGGAAGATGAAGAACCAGAGCAACCTTGAAATCGGTGCAGTTTAGAGCCCGGTAAGGACCAGTCTGAATTTTGCTAGCTTTTGAAGAAGCAAATGAACTCCAAAAGTTATAATTCCACTCGGAGGCGTTATAAGACTTCTTAGGCTTTCTAACCATGTGTGTCAAGCTGACTTATGCCCACGTTTTCCATAAGAAACGTGGCCTCCAATCAGGCCCTGCATTCTGCCAACAGCAGCCCGGCTGCACCTGATTGGTGCATTCGGTGGTTGATAGATTTACCCACATCCAATCGTAGTCTAACTAAATGATTTGGTTTCTAGAAGGTATTTGGACGCAATAATGGAAGAACAATTAAGCTAGCCAATGGAAAACAAGCAGAGAAAAGCAGAACTTCAACCATTGGATAGCTGCAAAGTAACCCGGAGACAAGCTGCTTCTCTTCTCCTACTATCATATGTTAGGAGCTGCTTGCTTGTGTACTTACTTGCTTATTTACTTCATAATTATGTAAGCTTTAATTCTGGTTGGTTAAAATAGAGGCAAAGATTGTAATTAGCAAGGATTAGGGTTGTAAACTAGCTAGTATCTCACGGGTTAACTTAAACCGTGAACTAAGCATGTTTAGGTGGTTTGCTAAACCTGAAGAAGCCTCACTCCCTAGGCTAGGGCAGCTTGCTTACTTGTCTTTAAGGCTTTGTACTCTATCATTTTGCAATCCGATTTTCGTGAATCAAAAGAGAGAAAAGAGAGCATTGCTCCTTGAAATCGAAAATACTAAACTTGCTTATCCTTAACTAGGCCGGTTAAGGTGGTGTTCATGCTTAGTGAACACTTAGTCTAATCTTATTTAAGTGGTGATTTCTGTATCTTATTCAAGTTTAGGGGCCCTAATCTTGGTCTTGGTAGTGTTTCCGTATCCAAGATTCAAGTTTAGGTCTATCTCTTCCATTTCAGTTCGGGTTCACTGTAACTAAGTTGAGAACTGTGAGGGCTTTTCTTGTTTCTTTGCATTCTATTGATTATAAGCTTAATCCCTTGAGGTTTACATCATATTTGGTATCAAAGCTGAGTTTTCCCTTGGCCTGGTATACTCCCCACACTTCCAGATTCATTCCTAAACACACTTCCCAAACACAAACTCCATTTCTGTTCTACCCTCAAACCGGTTGCATCATGAGTACTAGTTTGAGTTTAGAAGAGAAACTTGATGCTATTTGGAAGAGTAATCATGATGTTACTACTTCCAATCAAGAACTTAAGAGTTCTAATCAAGAGTTGAAGGCTCAGAACGAGTACCTATGCAAACAGTTAGGTGCTTTTCTGAAGCAAAAACAAAAGATGTGTGAAGAACCTCTCCAATCCAAACCAAGAAGGCAAGAACAAGTGTTTAGCCATACTCTTGATTCATCTAGTGAGGATGAACCAGTAAAAATGGCTAGGACAGACCCACGGATGCAAGCAAACTCCAATGGTTTCAGAGTTGAAATTCCACAATATGAAGGCAAGCTTGATCCAGAAGAGTTCTTGGATTGGTCACCCACGGTGGAAAGAGTATTTGAGTGCAAGGATATTCCTGAAGATAAGAAAGTGAAGTTAGTGGCCTTGAGACTACGTAATTATGCTTATCTTTGGTGGACTAACTTGTGCGCTAAAAGAGTTAGAGAACGGAAGTCCAAAATCAGAACTTGGGAAAACACGGAATCTAAGCTAAAAGCTAGGTTTCTTCCTACTACTTATGTACAAGATTGCTATTCGCAACTTCATAATCTAAACCAAGGCAATCTGAGTGTTGAAGAATACACAAGAGAGTTCGAAAAGCTTGCGATTAAATGTGATCTGCAAGAGCTAGAAGAACAAACAATAGTTAGATACTTGGGAGGACTTGATCCTAGGCGTTCTAATGTTGCTGAATTACGAGGTTATACTTCTTTTGATGAGGTTTGCGTGCTATGTCACAAAGTGGAACAACAAAAGAAAGCTAAACAACCCTTTAAACCTCAAAATTCTAAGCCCTTAACTTGGAACCCACCCTTTAATAAGGGGAGTTCTAATCCACCTCTTAAGCCCACAAATGCTTTTCGCTCCAATCCACTGTAACACCCTCAACCCCTAGGGCCGAAAACGTAACGTTTTCTTAACTTTTTATGTTTTCTTAACTTTTTACTCAAATTCTGGGATGAAACGGACAGAGTTTCCCCTAAAAACCAACCATTTCTAGGCTAAAAGCCTTATAATAAATCCCTATAAATCAACAGAAGCGTAAAACATTTAAAAGAAGCTCAACAGCTACACGTCGGAGTTCATAACTGAACGAGCCACTCGCTCGGAGTACACCAAACAGAATAGTTCATGAACAAAGAAGAAACGAAGGACACAACTCAACGGTTCACAAAACCTGAGTATGGGGTTTACATCCCAAAACATAATTAACTTTAACCAAGAAGACATCTAACTAATTAAATGATCGGCTCATATGGCCATACAGAGCGACTCATAAACAATATACATTACATGAACTAGAATACTTATTTACAATCATTTACAAACTTTACAAGACTTCATTTAAGATGTAAGTAGGCACACATGACACCTTGCAAGCAAGAATAGACTCCATCTTGACATAGCTTACGCAACTTCTTCCTGTGTCAAGGAAAACCTGGGGAAAAGGGGGAAAGAGTAGTGGGATGAGCAACCACAAGCTCAGTGAGTGTCCCCCGACCACCTCAAGACCAAAACCGTTGCAGGTAATAATATTCATATTATTCACATATGGTTGAGAAACAAATGAAATCAAGATAGCCCCCTAAGCCCTAAAACCCCAAACCATTTACCTAGAAGCAACCCTTTAACAAGGTGAGTTCTAATCTCATTTTCAAGCCCCCAAATGCGTCCCCTTCCTTTCAAAAAAGAACACAAGCTACACAAAAGATCCAAGCCCCTCAAAATAGACCTAATCCTAACCCCATAAGCAATAAAAGGTGCTTTAAGTGCTAAGGATTTGTGCACATTGCTGCGGACTATCCAAACCGTAAAGTCATAATCTTAGCCGAATGGGTAGTCGTGAAAGAGGAGTTTGAAGAAGAGGAAGAGGAGGATGATTTTGAGGATAACCTTGAGAAAAATCAAGAGGAGGTAGTGGAGGAAGCCGCTGAAGGTGGAATGCTGCTTTTGAGAAGAGCACTGAGTGGCCAGAAGGGAGCAAAGGACGAGCAGAGAGAGAACTTACTCCATTCCCCATTGTAAGGTTCAAGGGAAGGTTTGTTCTGTTATTATTGATGGTGGAGGCTGTGCAAATGTAGTTTCTCTTAGCATGACTAAGAAACTGGGGTTGCAAACCATTACTCATCGACACCCCTATAACATTCAATGGTTGAATCAGTGTAAAGGTATCCAAGTGAACTCTCGGTGCCTAGTTTCTTTGTGCTTTGGAAAGAACTACCAAGATGAACTTTGGTGTGATGTTATTTTCATGGATGCATGTCAAATTCTTTTAGGAAGGCCATGGTTGTATGACTGTAGGGTAATGCACGGTGGTTTCTTGAATACATACTCCTTTATATTGGATGGCAAGAAGATTATCGTCGCACCTCTATCCCCATCCAAACTCGACCAAGATAAGATCTAACTGAAGCCAAAGCAATCTGATTTGCTTCTTACTTTCACTGAGCTTTTGCTATAGGCCTCCCACCACGAATTCAAGGCATTTAAAGAATGGATATTGAACATCCAAGATCAATGCAAAAATTCCTTTACCCTAGCACCCCTTAGCCAAAGCACTCATACAAAAGTTCTGTCATTTGCTTTACGCGGAGATACCTCTGGGTTGGCCTTCTAAAAGAGACATCCAACACCACATTGAGTTGATTCCTAGTTCTGTCCTTCTAAGCCAGCTTACAGAATGAATCCAAAGGAAATCAAGGAGATTCAAAGGCAAGTTGAGGAAAGGGATTGACATACAAGTCCTTTAGTCCATGTGATGTGCCTGCCCTTTTAGTTCATAAAAAGGATGGAGGAATTCATATGTGTGTGGATAGTAGGGCCGTTAACAATATTAAAATCAAGCATAGGCATCCCAAACGTAAACTTGAAGACATGCAAGACGAATTACATGGTTCTCAAGTGTTTTCTAAGATTGATCTTTGAAGTGGTTACTACCAGATTCGCGTTAGAGAAGGTGACGAATAAAAAATGGCCCCTAAGACTAAAGGAGGGCTTTATAATTACTTGGTCATGCCCTTTGGTCTTTCAAATGCCCCTGGTAGATTAATGAGAGTGATGAATAAAGTATTTAGGCCATACATTGGCAAGTTTGTGGTAGTTTACTTCAATGATATATTGGTTTATTCCAAGAATGAGCAAGAGCATACAGATCAACTTGCCCAAGTTACGCTTGTTCTGGAACGTGAGAAATTGTTTGGTAACCTTAAGAAATGTGCCTTTTTCACTCATAAGGTAACATTCTTAGGTTACATTGTTACTGGAGACAGCATAAAGACAGATGAGAGCAAGATTGAGGTCATTCGGTCTTGGCCTATTCCCCACAGTATACATGGGGTTCGAAGTTTTCATGCATTAGCTTCCTTTTACAGGAGGGTTATTCGAAACTTCAGCACCATAATGGCTCCTATAACTGAACTAATTAAGGGTACATCATTCGAATGGACCCCTAAAGCCCAAGCTGCCTTTGAGGAAGTGAAGAAAAGACTTAGTCAAGCACTGGTTCTTGCCTTGTTGTGCTTTGATAAAGTCTTTGATGTTGAATGTGATGCCTCTGGCGTTGGTATAGGTGGTGTTCTTACTCATGGAGGTAAACCGTTAGCCTTCTTTAGTGAGAAATTATGTGATTTGAGAAGAAAATATTCCACCTATGATAAGGATTTTTATGCTATCGTAAGGTGCTTAGAGCATTTGAGTCATTATCTGATTGCAAGTGAGTTTATACTACATTCTCATCATGAAGCGTTGAAGTACATTCAAGGCCAACATAAGTTAAACTCACACCATGCCAAACGGGTTGAGTTTATCAAGTCCTTTCACATTACAATCAAGCACAAATCTGGAAGGCTCAATGAAGGTGTCGATGCCCTATCTCGGAGGTATCTACTTTTGTTTCGACTAGATGCTGGTCTACATGGTCTTGAGCATCTAAAAGCATTAGATGTTGGAGATGAAGACTTTGGGGAGTTGTTTGGTGTTTGTCCAAAGCACCCTGAACTCGATTTTCTGGTTCAAGAGGGGTTTCTTCCCAAGGGTAAAGAGTTGTGTTTACCAAGGTGTAGCACAAGAGAGCTTCTGATTAGAGATGTATATGGAGGTTCACTAGCTGGCCATTATGGACAAAAGAAGACAATCACCATGCTAAGGGAGCACTACTATGGCCCAGACATGGAAAAGGATGTACACGACATCCTAAGAAGGTGTGGAACTCGCCAAGTGGTGAAGATTCATTCTCTACCCCACAGCCCATACGCACCCCTGCCTATTCCTACCTCTCCTTGGGTTGATGTGACTATGGATTTCATTCTTAGATTGCCTAACACCCAAAGGAACAAAGATTTCAATCTTTGTTGTCATAGATAGATTTTCTAACATGTCTCATTTCGTTCCATGTAGTAAGAGGAATAATGCCGCATAAATCTCTGAGTTATACTTTAGAGAAGTGGCTAGATTGCATGGTCTACCTAGATCAATTGTTCCTGGCCGATATATGAAGTGCCTTAGCCATTTCTTGATTACATTGTGGAGGAAGTTGGATACTAAACTCAAGTACAGCATACACCTTCCATGCACAAACTGATAGGTAGAATGAGCTTACTAATCGAACCTTAAGAACACTTCTAAGGGCCTTCGTTAAACCTCAAGCGAAGGATTAGGATTTGCTTTTACCCCGTGCAGAGTTTGCGCACGATAGGGCTCCTAGAGAGGCTACTGGTCTATCAACATTTAAGGTGGTGGATGAGATTGATCCTATTAGTCCACTTGATCGACGACCTTCAGATTAAAATCCAAGCGCAGATGCAGTAGCAAGGGTAGAAGAAATTTAGAAGATACATGAGTTGGTGAGGAGCAGAATAGAGAAAACAAACGGCGCCTTTGAAGCTCAAGCCAGTAAGCACAAGAAGAATGTGGTTTTTCAATCTAAAGACCTCGTTGGAGACACCCAAGAAAGGAGAGATTTCCATCCAAAAGGGAGAACAAGCTAATACCGAGGGCTGATGGTCCATTTGAGGTACTTGAAAGGAATAATGATAATGCTTATAAGGTTGATTTACCAAGTGACTATGGAGTTTCAGCTACATTCAATGTGGCTGACTTGAGTCCTTACAAAGCCAATGATTTTCAAATCTTTTCGACATGGGGAGGATGATGGAGTCCCCTCATGCTAAGAAATGGAAGAAGGTCCAACAGGGCGCGGAAGGTCCAATGCAAGCTCCAAACTCCAAGCAATGACTCATATTCCGCAAAAGACTCAAGGAGGTGATTCCAGGTTACACGGCCATAATGTACCTGGTTTTGTTTGTACGATTTCTTAAGCTACGTTGCGGCTTAAGTCCGATGATTTTGCATTTTTGGGTTCCCCTGGATGTTAAATTTTGGGCCCAAACAATTAAATCCAATCATGCTCAATTGGAGTGAAGGACTCTAGCCATTTTATTAAGACCGCCATATTTGGTCCGTAACAGCACGGTAAAGTGTGTAGGTCTAATTATCCAACTTGAATAAGTCATAACCTTTATTTTTTTCTAGGGGGGTTTGTACACACCCTAAAGTATCCCCCCTGGCCTGAAATTAAAATCATGCTCAGTTTTGATTGGTTGAAAGAAGGCAGAAAACCGGGCAGAAGCTAGCTTCTAGAACCCAGTTAGTAGCTGCGTGTTTGTCCATCTCCAAAGGGTTTGCTTAGCTGCCTACTTACTTCTTTTGCTTTTATCATGAGTCAAGGCAACCAGGAACATCATCGTTTGTTGTAAAAAATAGTTTTGGAAGGACCACCCAATGACAAAGAAAAGGGGGATTTTGCGCCTAGCAACCTGATTGGCCAGCTGAAAAGGGAATTTACTTTACTACTGCTTTTCTCAACATCTTCTTTAGTAATCCGATGTATTTAGGCTAATTAAGTGTATTAATGTTTAGTATGATCATTTGATTTTCTTTCCTTAGTATTCAAAGCGTAATTAGCCTCTGTTGATCAAGCTTTATAACTAGATTAGCATTAAGTGCCAGCTAAGCACGTTTAAGGGCTTGCCTTCCTAGGAAGGAAACCTCCCTCACTCATTTTGCTACCTTAGGCCATGAGTATAAGGCCTTGAAAGGCTAACTTTTATAAACATAACTTGAAAATCAATGGAAATCAAATTGAGAGCATTGCTTCACCTGCTTATCTCTAACTAGGCTGGTTAGGGTGGTGATCAACTAGATCTTATGCCTTTATTAGCTGGTGATAACTCTATCCTAATTAAGCTTAAGGGCCCTAAACTCAAACTTAACGGTGTTATCTGTGCCTAAGTAAAGAGTTTGCATCACATTTATCCTCTCTCTCTTTCGAATTCTCCTTAAGCTGAACCTTGATTTCAGTTTGATTTGCTTTGCATTTGGAATTAGTTTTGAGTTTTCATTGAATCCCTTCAAGGTCATGTGATTTTTGGTTTTAAAGTCGAGTTTCTCCTTAGCCTGGTATCCCCTCCCACCTTTCTAGATTTGTTCTCCCTCTTAAATTGAAACAAAAATCTTGTTCTAGCTTAAACACATACTCGGCATCAAGATGAGTACTAGTACACGTTTGGATGAGAACTTGGAGGTAGTAATGAAGAATAACCAATCACTTTATACCCAAAATGAACTGCTAATAAGGAAAACTAGTGATGGAGCTCAATATGATCAAAAACTCCAAGCTTAGAATGAATACTTGAGAAAACAACTCGAAGCAGGTTCGAAGCAACAGGAGAAGATGAATGATGAACCTCTCCAATCTGAACCTAGAAGACAAGAAGAAGTGTTTAGTCATAATGTGGGTTCATCTAGTGAGGATGAACCCTTGAGAATGGTTAGACTAAAACCACAATTTCAGGTTAATCCCAATGACTTCACGGCTGAAATCTAAGAGTTTGAAGGCAAGCTTGATCTTGAAGAGTTTTTGGAATGGATGCAACAGTTGAGGGTGCTTTTCAGCATAAAGTAGTTCCCGAAGACAAGAAGTAAAAATCGGTGGCTCCAAGGCTTACGAAATACGCCTCCCTTTAGTGGACAAACTTGTCTAGCAAATGGGTTAGAGAGAGAAAGTCCATGATGAAAACATGGTAGAAGACGAAATCCAAGCTCAAGGCTCGATTTTTCCCACCAACCTAAGTTCAAGATTACTATTCTTAACTCCATAATTTGACTATTCTCAACTCCATAATTTGACATAAGGTAGCATGAGCAACAAAAGGTGCTTTAAGTGCCAAGGACTTGGGCACATTGCTTCAGACCGTCCAAGCCGTAAAGTTATAACCTTAGCCTAATGGGAAGTCGTGAAAGAGGAGTTTGAAGAAGAGGAAAATGAAGATGATTTTGAGGATAACCTTGAGGAAACTCAAGAGGAGGTAGTGGCTAAATGGGAGCAAAGGAACAGCAGGGAGAGAACATATTCCATTCTCGTTGTACGGTTCAACGGAAGGTTTGTTATGCTATTATTGATGGTAGAAGCTGTGCAAACGTAGTTTCTCCTAGCACGATTGAGAAACTAGGATTGCAAACCATTACACATCAACACCCCTACAACATTCAATGGTTGAATCTAAGTAAAGTTCTCCAAGTGAACTCTCGGTGCCTACTTTGTTTCTCCTTTGGAAAGGACTACCAATATGAACTTTGGTGTCATGTTATTCTCATGGATGCATGTCATTTGCTTTTGGGAAGGCCATGGTTGTATGACCGCAAGATAATGCATAATGCTTTCTTGAATACGTACTCTTTTACAAAGGATGGCAAGAAGATTACCCTCACACCATTATCCCAATCTAAACTCGACCAGGACAAGCTCCAAACGAAGCCAAAATGATCTGATTTGCTTCTTACTTTCAGTGCACCTTTGTTAAAGACCTCCCACCATGAATTCAAGGCATTTAAAGAATGGGTATTGAGCATCCAAGATGAACCAAAATTTACTTTACCGTTACACCCCTTTGCCAAAGCACTCATGCAAAAGTTTTGTTATTTGTGTCCTGAGGAGATACCTACGGGCTTGCCTCCTAAAAGAGATATCCAACACCACATTGACCTCATTCCTGGTTCTGTCCTCCCAAATATGCCAGCTTACAGAACGAACCCCAAGAAAACTATGGAGATTTAAAGGCAAGTTAGGAAAAGGGATTGATTCATGAGTCCTTGAGCCCGTGTCCTGTTCCTGCCCATTTAATTCCGAAAAAGGATTTAGGAATGCGTATGTGTGTATAGTAGGGCCATTAACAAGATTGCAATCAATTACAGATATCCCATACCTAGACTTGAAGATATGCTAGATGAACTACATGGTTCTCAAGTGTTTTCTAAGATTGATCTTGGAAGTGGTTACTACTATATTCGCATTAGAGAAGGTGATGAATGGAAAACGACCCTCAAGACTAAAGGAGGGCTTTAGGAATGGTTAGTTATGCCCTTTGGTCTTTCAAGTACCCCTAATACATTCGTTAGATTGCTGAATCAAGTGTTTAGGTCGTACATTGGTAAGTTTGTGGTAGTTTACGTCGATGATACCTTGATTTATTCCAACACCGGGCAAGAGCATTAAGATCAACTTACCCAAGTTATGCTTGTTCTGGAATGTGAAAAATTATTTGGTAACCTTAAGATTGAGGCCATTGTTTAGTACATTCTTAGGTTACATTATTACTGGAGACGACATAAGGGCAGATGAGAGCAAGATTGAGGCCATTCGGTCTTAGCCAATTCCCCACAGTATACATGATGTTCGAAGTTTTCATGGATTAGCTTCCTTTTACAGGAGGTTTATTCAAAACCTTAGCACCACAGTGGCTCCTATGACTGAAGTGATTAAGGGTACATATTTCCAATGGACCCCTAAAGCCCAAGCTGCCTTTGAGGAAGTGAAGAAAAAACATACACAAGCATCGATTATTGCCTTGATGTGCTTTGATAAAGTCTTTGAAGTTGAATGTGATCCCTTGGAGTTGGCATAGGTGGTCTTCTTACTCAGGAAGGTAAACAATTAGCCTTCTTTAGTGAGAAATTACGTGATTCAAGAAGAAAAAATTCCACCTATGATAAGGAGTTTTATGCTATCGTAAGGTGCTTAGAGCATTGGAGTCATTATCTAATTACAAGTGAGTTTATACTACATTCTGATCGTGAAGCTTTGAAGTAAATTCAAGGCCAACACAAGTTAAACTCACACCGTCGAAAATCGATTGAGTTTGTCCAGTCCTTTCACTTTATAATCATGCACAAATCTGGAAGGCTCAATCAAGGTGCTGATGCTTTATCTCAGAGGTATCTACTTTTTTTTAAAGTAGATGTTTGTGTACTTGGTTTTGAGCATCCAAAAGCTTTGTATGCTGAAGATGAAGACTTTGGGGAGTTGTTTGCTATTTGTTCAAAGCACCTCGAAGGTGATTTTCTGGTTCAAGAAGGGTTTCTCTTCAAGGGTACATGACTGTGTGTACCAAGGTGTAGCACAAGAGATATTCCGATTAGAGAAGTACATAGACGTTCACTAGCCGGCCATTTTGGAGAGAACAAGACACTCACCAAGCTAAAGGAGCACTATTATTGGCCAGCCATGGAAAAGGACGTACAGGACATCCTAATAAGGTGCGGAACTTGCCAAGTGGTGAATAGTCATTCTCTACCCAACGGCCTTTACACACCGCTACCTATTCGCACCTCTCCTTGGGTTGATGTGAGTATGGATTTCATTCTTGGATTGCCTAACACCCAATGGAACAAAGATTTCAATCTTTGTTGTGGTAGATAGATTTTCCAAGATATCTAATTTCACTCCATATAACAAGACGAATGATGCTACACACATCTCTGACTCGTACTTTAGAGAAGTGGCTAGATTGCATGGTATGTCTAGATCAATTGGTTCTGATCGGGATACTATGTTCCTTAGCCATTTCTGGATTAGATTGTGACTGAAGCTGGGTACCAAACTCAAGTACAGTACCGCCTGCCATCCTCAAACTGATGGCCAGACTGACCTTACTAATTCGACCTTATGAACACTTTTAAGGGCTTTAATTAAACCTCATGGCAAGGATTGGGATTCACTTTTACCCTATGTAGAGTTTACATATAACAGGGCTCCTACCAAGGCTACTGGTATATCACCATTTAATGTGGTCTATGGGATTGATGTTAATAGTCCACTTGATCTTACTGCACGTCCTTTAGATTAAAAGCCAAGGTCAGATGCAGTAGTAGGGGTAGAAGAAATCCAGAAGATGCATGAGTTGGTGAGGAGCAGAATAGAGAAAATAAACTCCACCCATCATGCTCAAGCCAACAAGCATAAGTAGAATGTGGTTGTTTTAACGTAGGGACCTCGTATGGATACACCTAAGGAAGGGGAGATTTCCCTCCAAGAAGAAGAACAAGCTAATGCCAAGGGCTGATGGTCCATTTAAGGTATCGAAAAAGATTAATGATAATGCTTATAAGGCTGATTTGCTAGGTGACTATGAAGTTTTAGCTACATTCAATGTGGTTGACTTGAGTCCTTACCAAGCCGATGATTTTCAAATCTTATGAACATTGGGAGGAGGATGGATTCCCCTCATGCCAAGACGTGGAAGAAGGTCCAATAGGTCTAACAAGCTTAAATGCAAGCTCCAAAGTCCAAGCAATGACCCATATTCCGTAAAAGATTCACGGAGGTGATTTTGGGTTACATGGCCAGAATGTACCCAGTATTGTTCATATGATTTCTTAAGCTACGTTGTGGCTTAATTTCAATATTTTTCCGTTTGGGTTCCCCTGGATGATAACTTTCAGGTCCAAGCAATTAAAGTCAATCATGCTCCGTCAAAGTGAAGGAATCTAGCCATTTTGGTAAGAATGCCAGATTTGGTATGAAACTGCACGGTAAAATGTTTAGGTGGAATTCTCCCAATTAAACAAGTGATAAACTTTATTTTTTTACCTGAGGAGGTATCCCCTTATGGCTTGAAACTAAAATCATGGTTAGTTTTGGTTGGTTGAAAGAAGAGCAAAAAATCGGACAAAAACTGACTTCTAGAACCTGGTCAAGCAGCTACGTGTTTTTCCTTCTCCAAAGGGTTTGCTTAGCCGCCTACTTACTTGTTTCTTCAATCATGAGTCAAGGAAGCTAGTAACATCATCATTTCCCACAAAAATTAATTTTGGAAAGAGCAACCAATGAGAAAGAAAAGGGAGATTTTGCGCCCAACAACTAGATTGGCCAGCCGAAAAGGGAAGTTACTTTATGGCTTCTTTTCTCTAGTAATCTGATGTATTAGGGCGAATTAAGTGTATTAATGTTATGTATGATAATTTTTTTTGCTTCCTTAGTGTTCAAAATGCAATTAGCCTAAGTTGATTAAGCTTTGTAACTATATTAGCGTTAACCGCTAGCTGAGCACGTTTAAGGGCTTTCCCTCCTAGGAAGGAAACCTCCCTCACACATTTTGCTACGTTAGGCCATGAGTATAAGGCCTTGAAAGGCTTCCTTTCATAAACATAACTTGAATATCAACTAAAATCAGATTGAGAACGTTGCTCCTTTTGTTCCTAAAAAAACGTCACTTGCTTATCTCTAACTAGGGCGGTTCGTGTGGGGATCAAGTAAGTCTTAAGTCTTTGTTAGGTGGTGATAATTGTATCCTAATTGAGCTCAAGTCCCCTCAACTAAAACTTAGTTGTGTTATCTGCAGCAAAGTAAAGAGTTTAGATCACATTTACCCTCCTTCTCTTTTGAATTCTCCTTAAACTCAACCTTGATTTCAGTTTGCTTTGCTTTGCATTTGGAATAAGTTTTGAGTATTCATTGAACCCCTTCCAAGATATATCATATTTGGTGTCAGACCTAAGTTTTTGCTTGGCCTGGTATCCCCTCCCACGTTTCCATATTTGTTCTCCCTCTCAAATTCAAACATAAATCGTGTTCTAACTTAAACACATACCCGACTTCAAGATGAGTACTAGCACAAGTATGGAGGAAAAAGTTGAGGCAATAATGAAGAATTACAAATCACTTTATGCCCCAAATGAACTGCTGATGAGGAAAATCAATGAAGGAGCTCAACGTCACAAGGAACTTTAAGCTTAGAAAGAATACTTGAGAAAACAACTTGCAGCTGGTTTGAAACAAAAGCAAAAGATGAATGACGAACCTCTCCAATCCGAACCTAGAAGACAAGAACAAGTATTTAGTCATAATGTAGATTCATCTACTGAGGATGAACCCTTGAGAATGGCGAGACCAAAACTGCGGTTTCAGGCTAATCCCAATGACTTCACGGTTGAAATTCCGGAGTTTGAAGGTAGGCTTGATCCTGAAGAGTTAAGTGTGTTTTTGCGTATAAAGAATTTCCTGAGGACAAGAAGGTGAAATTGGTGCCTTTAGGGCTCAGGAAATATGGCTCCCTTTGGTGGACAAACTTGTGGGCCAAATGGGTTGGTGAAACAAACTCCAAGATCAGAACATGGGAGAAGATGAAATCCAAGCTCAAGGCTTGATTTTCCCCCCCAACTTACATTCAAGATTGCTATTCTCAACTCCATAATTTGACTATTCTCAACTCCATAATTCTACACAAGGTAGCTTGAATGTAGAGCAGCATACTTGTGAGTTCGAAAAGTTTGTTATCAAGTGAGATCTTTAAGAACCAGCAGAGCAAACTATAGTTAGGTCCTTAGGAGGTCTTCATCCTAGGTTTGCTAATATAGTTTATTTACATGCTTATACTAGTTTTGATGAAGTTTGCGTGCTTTCTCACAAGGTTGAGCAACAAAAGAAATCAAGACAGCCCCCTAAGCCTCAAAACCCCAAACTCCTTACCTGGAACCAACGCTTTAACAAGGGGAGTTCTAATCCCATTTCTGAGCCCCTAAATCCATCCCCTTTCTTTCCATAAAGAACCCAAGATCCATAAAATATCGAAGGCCCTCAAAATGGACCCATTCCTAACCCTATGAGCAATAGAATGTGCTTTAAGTGCCAAGGACTTGGACAGATTGCTTCGGACTGTCCAACCCATAAAGTTATAACCTTAGCAGAATGGGCAGATGTGAAAGAGGAGTTTGAAGAAGAGGAAAAGGAGGATGATTTTTAAGATAACCTTGAGGAAACTCAAGAGGAGGTAGTGGAGGAAGCTGATGAAGGTGAAATGCTGGTTTTGAGAAGAGTACCAAGTGGGCAGAATGGAGCAAAGGAAAAGCAGAGAGAGAACATATTCCATTCTCATTGTACAGTTCAGGGGAAGGTTTGTTCTGTTATTATTGATGGTGGAAGTTCTACAAATGTAGTTTCTCTTAACACGATTGAGAAACTAGGATTGCAAACCGTTACTCATCCAGGCCCCTACAACATTCAATGGTTGAGTCAATGTAAAGGTATCTAAGTGAGCTCCTAGTGCCTGGTTTCTTTCTCCTTCGGAAAGAACTACCAAGATGAACATTGATGTGATGTTATTCTCTTGGATGCATGTTATATTGTGGAGGAAGTTGCTGCCTTAGCCATTTTTTGATTGCATTGTGGAGGAAGTTGGATACTTAACTCATGTACAACACCACCTACCAACCACAAACTGATGGGTAGAATGAGCTCACTAATCGGACCTTAGGAAAACTTCTAAGGCCCTTCATTAAACCTTATGACAAGGCTTAGGGTTGCTTCCAACCCATGCAGAGTTTACCTACAATAGGCCTCCTATCAAGGCTACTGGTCTATCACCACTTAAGATGGGTCATGGGATTGATACTGTTAGTCCACTTGATGATACTTCACGCCCAAAAGCCAAGCGCAGATACAGTAGCAAGGGTAGAATAAATCCAAAAGATACATGCGCTGGTAAGGAGTATAATAGGGAAAACAAATGCCTCCTATGAAGCTCAAGCCAAGAAGCACAAGTAGAATCTGGCTTTTCAACCTGGAGACCTCGTACGAATAAACCCAAGGAAGGAGAGATTTCCCTCCAAGAGGAAGAAAAAGCTGATGCCAAGGGCTGATGGTCCATTTAAGGTACTTGAAAGGGTTAATGATAGCGCTTATAAGGTTGATTTACTAGGTGACTATGGAGTTTCGGGTACATTCAATGTGGCTGACTTGAGTACTTATAAAGCCGATGATATTCAAATGTTTTGAACATGGGGAGGATGATGGAGTGACCTAAAGCCAAGATGCAGAAGAAGGTCCAACAGGTCTAGGAAGGTCAGACGCAAGCTCTAAAGTCCAAGCAATGACTCATATTATAGAAAAGACTCAAGGAGGTGATTTTGTGTTACACAGCGATAATGTACTCGGTTTTCTTCATACAATTTCTTAAGGTACCTTGTGGCTTAAGTTCAATATTTTTGCATTTTTGGGTTCCCCTAGATGTTAAATTTTAGGTCCAATCAATTAAAGTCAATCATGGTCAATTGAAGCGAAGGTGTCCAACCATTTTGTCTAGATCACCAGATTTGGTCCGAAACGGCGCGGTAAAAGGTTTAGGTAGAATTGTCCCACATAAACAAGTCATAACCCTTATTGTTTCACTTGGGTGGTCTGTACACACTGTAAGGTATCACCCCATGGCCTGAAATTAAAAACATGCTCAGTTTTGATTGGTTGAAATAAGGGCAGAAAACCAGGCAGAAGTTGGCTTCTAGAACCGAGTTTAGTAGCTACATGTTTTTCCATCTCCAAAGGGTTTTCTCAGCTGCCTACTTACTTTTTTGCTTCGATCATGAGTAGAGGCAAACAGGAACATCATCGTTTGTGGCAAAAATCAGTTTTGGAAATAGCAACCAATGAGAAAGAAAAGGGGGATTTTACGCCTAACAACCGGATTAGCCAGTTGAAAAGGAAAGTTACTTTATGGCTGATTTTCTCAACATTTTCTCTACTAATCTGATGTATTTAGGATAATTAAGTGTACTAATGTTAAGTGTGATCATTTGATTTGCTTTCTATAGTATTCAGAATGTAATTAGCCTAAGTTGATCAAGCTTTGTTACTAGATTAGCGTTAAGCACTAGCTAAGCACGTTTAAGGGCTTTCCTTCCTAGGAAGGAAACCTCCCTCACTCATTTTGCTACCTTAGGCCATGAGTATAAGGCCTTGAAAGGTTTAATTTTATAAACATAACTTGAATATCAATTGAAATCAAATTGAGAGCATTGCTCCTTTTGTTCATAGAAAAACTTCACTTACTTTTCTCTGACTAGGTCGGTTAGAGTGGTGATCAAATAAGTCTTAAGTCTTGATTAGGTGATGATAACTGTATCCTAATTAAGCATAAGGGCCCTAAACTCAAACTTAATGGTGTTGTTTGTATCTATGTAAAGAGTTTAGATGACATTTATCCTCTCCCTCTTTTGAATTCTTCTTAAACTCAACCTTGATTTCAGTTTGCTTTGCTTTGTATTTGGAATCAGTTTTGAGTATTCGTTGAACACCTTCTAAGATATATCATATTGGGTGTAAGAACTGTGTTTCTACTTGCCCTGGTATCCTCTCCTACCTTTCCATATTCATTCTCCCTTTACAATTCAAACACAAATCTTGTTCTAGCTTGAACACATACCCCGGTTTGAAGATGAGTCCTAGTACAAGTTTGGATGAAAACTTTAAGGCAGTAATGAAGAATAGCCAATCACTTTCTACGCAAATGAACTATTGATAAGAAAAATTGATGATACAGCTCAACGTGACCAAGAACTCCAAGCTTGGAATGAATACAACTTGGAGTTGGTTTGAAGCAAAAGCAGAAGATGAATGATAAATGTCACCAATCTGAACCTAGAAGGCAAGAACAAGTGCTTAGTCATAATGTGGATTCATCTAGTGAGTATGAACCCTTGAGAATGGCTATACTAGAAGCACGGTTTCAGGCTAATCCCAATGACTTCAGGGTTGAAATCCAAGAGTTTGAAGGCAAGCTTGATCCCGAAAAGTTTTTTGATTGGATGCATACAGTTGACCGTGTTTTTGAGCATAAAGAAGTTCCTGAAGACAAGAAGGTGAAATCAGTGATTTTATGGATCAGGAAATATGCGTCGCTTTGGTAGAGGAACTTGCGTGCCAAATGGGTTAGAGAGAGAAAGTCTTGGATCAAAACATAGGAGAAGATGAAATCCAAGCTCATGGCTCAATTTTCCCCGCCAACTTACAGTAAATATAGCTATTCTCAACTTCATAATTTGACTGTTCTCAACTCCATAATTTGACACAGGGCAGCTTGAATGTAGAGGAGTGTACTCGTGGGTTCGAAAAGCTTATTATCATGTGTGATCTTCAAGAACCCGAAGAGCGAACTATAGTTAGGTACTTAGGAGGTCTTAGTCCTAGGTATGCTAATGTAGTTGATTTGCAAGCTTATGCTACTTTTGATGAAGTTTGCGTGCTAGCTCACAATGTTGAGCAACAAAAGAAATCAAGACAACCCCTTAAGCCTCACAACCCCAAACTCTTTACCCGGAGCCAACTCTTTAACAAGGGGTGTTCTAATCCCATTTCTAAGCCCCTAAATCCGTCCCCTTCCTTTCCACAAAGAACCTAAGCTCCACAAAAGATCCAAGGTCCTTAAAATAGACCCAATCCTAACCCCATGACAACATAAGGTGCTTTAAGTGAGAAGGACTTCGGCACATTACTTCGGACTGTCCAAATCGTAAAGTTATAACCTTAGCCGAATTGGCAGCTGTGAAAGAGGAGTTTGAAAAAGAGGAAAAGGTGTATGATTTTGAGGATAACCTTGAGGAAACTCAAGAGGAGGTAATGGAGGAAGCTGATGAAGGTGAAATACTAGTTTTAAGAAGAGTACTGAGTGGCCAAAAGGGAGCAAATGATGAGCAGAGGGAGAACATATTCCTTTCCCGTTGTACGGTTCAAGGGAAGGTTTGTTTTATTATTATTAATGTTGGAAGCGGCGCAAATGTAGTTTCTCTTAGCATGATTAAGAAACTAGGATTACAAACCATTATGCATCCACACCCCTACAACATTCAATCATTGAATCTAAGTAAAGGTATCCATGTGAACACTCGCTGCCTAGTTTCTTTCTCCTTTGGAAAGGACTACCAAGATGAACTTTAGCTTGGCGTTATTCTCATGGAAGCACCTCACTTTCTTTTGGGAAGGCCATGGTTGTATGATCGTAGGGTAATGCATAATGGTTTCTTGAATACATGCTCCTTTACAAAGGTTTGCAAGAAGATTACCCTCACACCATCATCGCAATCTAAACTCGACCTAGATAAGCTCCAAACAAAGCCAAAGTGATCTGATTTGCTTCTTACTTTTAGTGCGCCTTTGTTAAAGGCCTCCCACTATGAATTGAAGGCCTTTAAAGAATGGATATTGAATGTCGAAGATGACCAAAAATTTCCTTTACCATCACACCCCTTAGCCAAAGCACTCATACAAAAGTTGTATCATTTGTTACCTGAAGAGATACCTACGGGTTCGTCTCCTAAAAGAGACAACCAACACAACATTGACCTCACTCCTGGTTCTACGCTCCTAAATAAGCCAGCTTAGAGAATGAATCCCAAGGAAACTATGGAGATTCAAAGGCATGTTGAGGAAAGGGCTTGCTTCATGAGTCATTGAGTTTGTGTGTTGTGCCTGCCCTTTTAGTTCCCAACAAAGGATGGAGGAATGCGTATGTGTGCATAGTAGGGCCATTAACAAGATTACAATCAAGTACAGAAATCCCATACCTAGACTTGAAGACAAGCTAGATGAATTACGTGGTTCTTAAGCGTTTCCTAAGATTGATCTTGGAAGTGGTTACTACCAGATTCGCATTAGAGAAGGTGATGAATGGAAAACGTCCCTTAAGAATAAAGGAGGGCTTTAAGAATGGATGGTTATGCCCTTTGTTCTTTCAGATTGCCCTAGTACATTCATGAGATTGATGAATCAAGTGTTTGGGCTGTACATTGGCAAGTTTGTGGTAGTTTACTTCGATGATATCTTGATTTATTCCAAAAATGAGCAAGAGCATCAAGATCATCTTACCCAAGTTATGCTTGTTCTAGAACGTTAGAGATTGTTTGGTAACCTTAAGAAATGTGCCTTTTTCGCTCATGAGGTAACATTCTTCGGTTAAATTGTTACGAGAGACGACATAAAGGCAGATGAGAGCAAGATTACGACCATTCGGTCTTGGCCAATTCCCCACAGTATACATGATGTTCAAAGTTTTCATAGATTAGCTTCCTTTTACAGGAGGTTTATTCGAAACTTCAGGACCATAATGGCTCATATGAATGAAGTGATTAAGGGAACATCATTCCAATAGACCCCTAAAGCCCATGCTGCCTTAGAGGAAGTGAAGAAAAGACTTACTTAAGCACCGGTTCCTGGGTTGATGTGCTTTGATAAAGTCTTTGAAGTTGAATGTGATGCCTATAGAGTTAGTATAGGTGGTGTTCTTAATCAGGAAGGTAAAGCATTAGCCTTCTTTAGTGAGAAACTATGTCATTTAAGAAGAAAATATTCCACGTATGATAAGGAGTTTTACGCTATCATATGGTGCTTAGAGCATTGGAGTCGTTATTTGATTGCAAGTGAGTTTATACTACATTCTGATCATGAAGCTTTGATGTAAATTCAAGGCCAGCATAAGTTAAACTCACACCATGCCAAATGGGTTGATTTTCTCTAGTCCTTTCACTTTACAATGAAGCGCAAATCTAGAAGGCTCAATCAAGGTGCTGATGCTCTATCTCGAAGGTATCTATTTTTGTTTCAACTAGATGCTTGCGTAGTTGGTTTTATGCATCCAAAAGCTTTGTACGCTGAAATTGTAAACTTCGTGGAGTTGTTTGTTGTTCGTTCAAAGCACCCAAAGGTGATTTTCTGGTTTAAAAAGGGCTTCTTATCAAGGATACACGGCTGTGTGTAACAAGGTGTGGCACAAGTGATCTTCTGATTGGAGACGTACATGGTGGTTCACTAGTTGTCCATTTCCGAGAAAACAAGACACTCACTTAGCTAAGGGAGCACTACTATTGGTGAGGCATGGAAAAGGTCATACAGGACATCCTAAGAAGGTGCGGAACTTGTTAAGTGCCGAAGAGTCATTCTCTACCCCACGGTCTTTACACACCCTTGCATGTTCCCACCTCTCCTTGGGTTGATGTGAGTATGGATTTCATTCTTGGATTGCCTAAAACCCAAAGGAACACAGATTTCAATCTTTGTTATGGTAGATATATTTTGTAAGATGTCTCATTTCATTCCATGTAACAAGACGAATAATGCTACGCACTTCTAAGGGCTTTGGTCAAACCTCATGACAAGGCTTAGGATTTGCTTTTACCCCATGCAAAGTTTGCATACAATAGGGATCTTACCAAGGCGACTGGTCTATCACCATTTAAGGTGCTTTACGGGATTGATCCTACTAGTTCACTTGGACTTACTGCACGCCCTTTAGATTTAAAGCCAAGCGCGGATGAAGCAGCAAGGGCAGAAGAAATCCAAAAGATTCATAAGTTTCTGAGGAGCAGAATAGAGAAAACAAGTGCCACCCATCAAGGTCAAGCCAACAAGCACAAGAAGAATGTGGTTTTTTAGTCTGGAGACCTCATATGGATACAGCCAAGGAAGAAGAGATTTCCATCCAAGGGGAAGAACAAGCTAATGCCAAGGGCTAATGGTCCATTTGAGGTACTTGAAAGGATTAATGATAGTTCTTATAAGGCTAATTTTCCAGGAGACTATGTAGTTTCAGCTGCATTCAATGTGGCTGACTTAAGTCCTTACGAAGTCGTTGATGTTCAAATCTTTTCAGCATGGGGAGGATGATGGAGTCCCCTTAGGCCAAGACATGAAAGAAGGTCCAATAAGTCTAGCAAGGTCCAATGCAAGCTCCAGAGTCCAAGCAATGACTTATATTTACCAAAAGACTGAAGGAGGTGATTCTGGGTTACACAGCCAGAATGTACTCGGTTTTATTCACATGACTTCTTGAGCTATGTTATGGCTTAAGTTCAATTTTTTAGCATTTTTGGGTTCCCCTGGATGTTAAATTTTAGGCCCAAGAAGTTAATGTCAATCATGCTCAATCTAAGTGAAGGAATCTAGCCCTTTTGTTAAGACTGCCAGATTTGGTCCAAAAATGCACAGTAAAATGTTTAAGTGGAATTCTCTCATTTAAACAAGTCATAACGTTGATTTTTTTTATGTGTAGGGTTTGCACACACACTAAAGTATGGCCCTATGGCCTGAAATTAAAATCATTCTCAATTTTGATTGGTTGAAAGAAGGGTAGAAAACCGGGCAGAAACTGGCTTCTAGAACCCAGTTAAGCAGCTACATGTTTTTCCTTCTCCAAAGGGTTTGCTGCAAAAACAGTTTTGGAACATGATAAGTCAAGACAGCCAGGAACATCATCATTTGCTGCAAAAATCAGTTTTGGAAAACGCAACGAATGAGAAACAAATGGGAGATTTTGCGCCTAGGAATCGGATTGGCCTGCCAGAAAGGGAACTTACTTTACAGCTACTTTTCTCCACATTTTCTCTAGTAATCTGATGTATTTAGGCTAATTAAGTGTATTAATGTTAAGTATGATCATTTGTTTTGCTTCCTTAGTATTCAGAATGTAATTAGCATAAGTTGATCAAGCCTTGTAGCTATATTAGCATTAACTGCTACCTAAGCACATTTAAGGGCTTTCCTTGTTAGGAAGGAAACCTCCCTCAGTCATTTTGCTACCTTAGGCCATGAGTGCAAGGCCTTGAAAGGTTTACTTTTGTAAACATGACTTGAATATCAATTGAAATCAGATTGAGAGTATTACTCATTTCGTTTCTAAAAAAACTTCACTTGCTTATCTCTAACTAGGCCGATTAGAGTGGGAATCAAGTAAGTCTTCAATCTTGATTAGGTGGTCATAACTGTATCCTAATTAAGCTTAAGGGCCCTCAAATCAAACTTAGTGGTGTTATTTATATCTAAGTAAAGAGTGTAGGTCACACTTATCCTCCCCCTCTTTCGAATTGTCCTTAAAATCAACCTTGGTTTCAGTTTGCTTTGCTTTGCATTTGGAATCAGTTTTGAGTTCCTTCCTGGCCTAGTATCCCCTCCCACCTTTGCAGATTCAGTCTTCCTCTCAAATTCAGACACAAATCTTTGTCTGGCTTAAATACATACCCCGTTTTAAGATGAGCACTAGTACAAGTTTGGATGAAAAATTTGATGCAGTCAGGAAGAATAACCAATCACCTTCTACCCAAAATGAATTGCCAATGAGGAAAATCAATGAAGGGGCTCAACGTAACTGAGAACTTCAACCTCATAATGAATACATGAGAAAACAACTTGGAGCCATTTTGAAGCAAAAGTAGAAGATGAATGAAGAACCTCTCCAATTTGAACCTAGAAGACAAGAACAAGTGTTTAGTCATAATGTGGATTCAGCTAGGGAGGATGAACCCTTGAGAATGGGTAGACCATAACCACGGTTTCAGGCTAATCCCAATGGCTTCAGGGTTAAAATCCCGGAGCCTGAAGGCAAGGTTGATCCTCACTAGTTTTTTGATTAGATGCATACAGTTGAGCGTGTTTTTGAGTGTGCAGAAGTTCTTGAAGACAAGAAGGTCAAATTGTTGGCTGTAACGCTCAGGAAATACGTCTGCCTTTGGCGGACAAGCCTGTGTGCCAAACGGGTTAGAGAAAAAATGTCTAAGATCAGAACATGGGAGAAGATGACATCTAAGCTCAAGGCTCGATTTTTCCCCCCAACTTACATTCAAGAATACTATTCTCAACTCCATAGTTTGACGCAAGGTAGCTTGAATGTAGAGGACTATGGTCAGGAGTTCGAAAAGTTTGTTATCAAGTGTGATCTTCAAGAACCCGAAGAGCAAACTATACTTAGGTACTTAGGAGTCTTAATCCTAGGTATGTTAGTGTAGTTGACTTACAAGCTTACACTACTTTTGATGAAGTGTGCATGCTTGCTTATAAGGTTGAGCGACAAAAGAAATCAAGATAGCCCGCTAAGCCTCAAAACCCCAAACCCTTTACCCGGAACCAACCCTTTGAGAAGGGGAGTTGTAATCCTATTTCTAAGCCCCCAAATCCATCCCTTTCCTTTCCACAAAGAACACAAAATCCAATCGTAACGCCATGAGCAACAAAAAGTTCTTTAAATGCTAAGGAGTTGGGCACATTGCTTTGGATTGTCCACACCGTAAAGTTATAATCTTAGCCGAATGGGTAGCCATGAAAGACGAGTTTGAAGAAGAGGAAAAGGAGGATGATTTTGAGGATAACCTTGAAGAAACTCAAGAGGCGGTAGTGTAGGATGATGATGATGGTGAAATGTTGGTTCTCAGTAGAGTACTGAGTGGCCAGAAGGGAGCAAAGGACGAGTAGAGAAAGAACATATTCCATTCCCGTTGTACGTTTCAAGGGAAGGTTTATAAGGTTATTATTGATGGCGGAAGCTGTGCAAATGTAGTTTCTCTTAGCATCATTGAGAAACTAGAATTGCAAACCATTATTCATCCACGCCCCTATAACTTTCAATGGTTGAATGAAAGTACAGGTATCTAAGTGAACTCTCGGTGCCTAGTTTCTTTCTCATTTGGAAAGAACTACCAAGATGAGCTTTGTTGTGGTGTTATGCTCATGGGTGCATGTCATTTTTTTGGGAAGGCCATGGTTGTATGACCGTAAGGTAATGCATAACGATTTCTTGAATACATACTGCTTTACAAAGGATGGCAAGAAGCTTACCCTCACACCATTATCCCGATCTAAACTGGACGAAGATAAGCTCTGAATGAAGCCAGCGCATTCTGAATTGCTTCTTACTTTCAGTGAGCCTTTGTTAAAGGCCTCCCGCCATGAATTCAAGGTCGTTAAAGAATGGATATTGAACATCCAGGATGATCCAATATTTTCTTTACCCTCACACCCCTTATTTAAAGCACTCATACAAAAGTTATGCCATTTGTTTCCTTACGAGATACCGAGGGGTTTGCCTCCTAAAAGAGATATCAAACACCATATTGACCTCATTTTTGGTTTTGTCCCCCAAAATAAGCCAGGTTATAGAATGAATCGCAAGGAAACTATGGAGATTCAAAGGCAAGTTAAGGAAAGGGCTTGATTTATAAGTCCTTAAGTTCGTATGTTGTGCCTGCCCTTTTAGTTCCAAAAAAGGATGGAGGAATGCATATGTATGTTGATAGTAGGGGATTAAATATGTTAAAATCAAGTACATGTATCCCATACCTATACTTCAAGACGTGCTAGATGAATTACATGGTTCTCAAGTGTTTACTAAGATTGATCTTTGAAGCAGTTAGTACCAGATTGGCATCAGAGAAGGTGACGAGTGGAAAACAACGCTTAAGACAAAATAAGGGCTTTATAATTGGTTGGCTATGCCCTTTGATCTTTTAAATGCCCCTAGTACATTCATAAGATTGATGAATCAAGTGCATAGGTTGTACATTGGTAAATTTGTGCTAGTTTATTTTGATGATATCTTGATTTATTCCGGGAATGAGCAAGAGCATCAAGATCATCTTACCCAAGTTATGCTTGTTCCGGAACATGAGAAATTGTTTGGTAACCTTAAGAAATGTACCTTTTTCACTCAAGAGGTAACATTTTTAGGTTACATTGTCACTGATCGGCACAAAGGCAGATGAGAGCAAGATTGAGGCCGTTATGTCCTTGCCTATTCCCCACAGTATACATGATGTTCGAAGTTTTCAAGGATTAGTTTCCTTTTATAGGAGGTTTATTTGAAACTTCAGCATCATAATGGCTCCTATGGATGAAGTGATCATTCCAATAGACCCCTAAAGCCCAACCTACCTTTGAGGAAGTCAAGAAAAGACTTACTTAAGCACCATTTCTTGCCTTGCTGTGCTTTGATAAAGTTTTTGAAGTTGAATGTGATGTCTCTGAAGTTGGTATAGGTGGTGTTCTTACCCAGGAAGGTAAACCATTAGCCTTCTTTAGTGAGAAATTATGTGCTTCAAGAAGAAAATATCCACCTACGATAAGGACTTTTATGCTATCGTACGGTGCTTAAAGCATTGGAGTCATTATCTGATTGCAAGTTAGTTTATACTACGTTATGGTCATGAAGCTTTGAAGTACATCTAAGGCTAACGTAAGTTGAACTAACACCATGCCAAATGGGTTGAGTTTCTCTAGTCTTGTCACTTTACAATCAAGCACAAATCTAGAAGGCTCAATCAAGGTGCCGACGCTCTATCTTAGAGGTGTATACTTTTGTTTCAACGAGATCCTTGTGTACTTTGTTTTGAACATGTAAAAGCTTTGTATGCAAAAGATGAAGACTTTGTTGAGCTGTTCGTTGTTTGTTCAAAGCAGCCCAATGGTGATTTTCTGGTTAAAGAAGGATTTCTTTTCAAGGGTACATGGCTATGTGTACCAAGGTGTAGCATAAGAGAGCTTCTTATGAGAGAAGTACATGGAGGTTCACTAGCTATCCATTATGGAGAAAACAAGACACTCACCATGCTAGAGGAGCACTACTATTGCCCAACCATGGAAAAGGATGTACAGGACATTCTAAGAAGGTATGGAACTTGTCAAGTGTCGAAGAGTCATTCTCTACCCCAAGGCCTTTACACACCCCTGCCTATTCCCACCTCTCCTTGGGTTGATGTGAGTATGGATTTCATTGTTTGATTGCCTAACACCCAAAGGAACAAAGATTCAATCTTTGTTGTGGTAGACAGATTTTGTAAGATGTCTCATTTCATTCTGTGTAACAAGAGGAATGATGCTACACACATCTCTGAGTTATACGTTAGAGAAGTGGCTAGATTGCATGGTGTACCTAGATCAATTATTTCTGATCGGGATACTAAGTTCCTGAGCCATTTTAGGATTATATTGTGGAGGAAGCTAGGTACTAAAATTAAGTACAGTACCACATGCTATCGATAAATTGATGGACAGACTGGAGTTACTAATGGGACCCTGATTAAAACGATGGACAAACTGAAGTTAGGTACTAAACTTAAGATCAAGTTCACTAATAGGATCACTTCTAAGGGCCTTGATTAAATTTCATGCCAAGGCTTGGGATTTTCTTTTACCACATGGAGAGTTTGCGTACAATAGTCCTCCTGGCAAGGCTACTGGTCTATCACCATTAAAGGTGGTCTATGGGATTGATCCTATAAGTGAACTTGATCTTACTCCATAGCCATTACATCAAAAGCCAAGCGGGGATACAACAACAAGGGTAGAAGAAATTCAGAAGATACGTGAGTTGGTGAGGGGCAGAATAGAGAAAAAAAGCACCTCCTATTAAGCTCAATCCAACAAGAACAAGAAGGAGGTGGTTTTTGAACCTGGAGACCTCGTATGGATACACTTATGGAATGAGAGACTTGCCTCCAAAAGGCAAAACAAGCTAATGTAAAGGGTTGATGGTCCATTTGAGGTACTTGAAACGATTAATGATAATGCTTATAAGGTTGATTTGCCATGTGACTGTGGAGTTTCGGCTACATTCAATGTGGCTGACTTGATTCCTTAAGAAGTCGATGATTACCTTGCCGATTTGGGGATCAAATCTTATCAACAACGGGAGGAGGATGATGGAGTCCCCTTAAGCTAAGACACGGATGAAGGTCCAATAGGTCTAACAAGGTCCAATGCAATCCGCAAAGTCCAAGAGATGACTCACATTCTACAAAAGAGTCAAGGAGGTGAGTGCAGTTTACACGGTCAGAATTTAGTAGGTTTTATTCATATGATTTCTTAAGCTACATTGTGGCGTAAGCTCAATATTTTTGCATTTTTTGGTTCCTCTAGATGTTAACTTTCAGGTCTAACAAATTGAAGTCAATCAAGCTCATTGGAAGTACAGGAGTCTAGCCATTTTGTCAAGGCTGCCAGATTTTGTTCGAAACTACATGGTAAAATGTTTTGGTGGAATTCTCCCTCATAAGCAAGTCGTAACCTTGATTTCGTTACTTGGGGGATTTGAACAGACCCCAATGTATCCCCCATGGCCTAAAATTAAAATCACGCTTAGTTTTCATTGGTTGAACGAAGGGCAGAATACCAGGTAGAAACTGGCTTCTGAAACCCAGTTAAGTAGCTATTTGTTTTTCCTTCTCTAAGGGGTTTGCTTAGCTGCCTACTTACTTGTTTGCTCTAATCATGAGTTAAGGTGGCGAGGAACATCATCATTTTCTATAGAAATTAGTTTTTGAAAGACCGACCAATAAGAAAGAAAAGGGAGATTTTGCACCTAGCAAACGGATTGGCTAGCCAAAAAGGGAACTTAGTTTACGACTGCTTTTCTCCACATTTTCTCTAGTAATATGATGTATTTACGCTAATGAAGTACATTAATGTTAAGCATGACCATTTGTTTTGCTTTCCTTAGCATTCAAAATGTAATTAGCCTAAGTTGATCAACGTTTGTATCTACATTAGCGTTAAGTGCTAGCTAAGCCCGTTCAAGGGCTCTCCTTCCTAGGAAGGAAACCTCCCTCACTCATTTTACTACCTTAGGTCGTGAGTACAAGGCCTTGAAAGGCTTACTTTTGTAAACATACTTGAATATCAATTGAAATCAGATTGAGGGCATTACGCCTTTCGTTCCCAAAAAAACTCACTTGCTTATTTCTAACTAGGCCGACTAGGGTGGTGATCAAGTAAGTCTTATGTCTTGATTAGGTGGTGATAACTGCATCCTAATTATGTTTAAGGGCTCTAAACTCAAAGTTAGTGCTGTTATTTGTATCTAAGTAAAGAGTTTGGATCACATTTATCCTCATCCTGTATCGGATTCTCCTTAAACTCAACCCTGATTTTAGTTTGCTTTGCTTTGAATTTGGAATCAGTTTTGAGTATTCGTTGAATCCCATCAAAGATATATCAAAAGTTACAAAGAATACTTCATTGAACTAATTATAAATAATAAGCCTAGTATTGTAACAAATTAATAACTAAACGAAAGTTTATGCTCTTGTAATTAGCTAAGCTGATCCATCTTGCATGTTGACTTTACAGGTGTCCTTTCTTTGCCTTTAAGTAACGTGACACATCACTTGCTTAGCCTTTAAGGGTGTTGACACATGTCTTGCCACATGGCGCACATGTTGCCTGCTTACGTGAGTCACCAACTTAGTAAGCACAAAAGTACGCAAGGTGAGGTGTAAGAAAACCCAACTAGGAAGGTAAACTTAAAAGTGAAGCAATCAACCACATGGAAGCCAATTTAGGTGCCATTTGGACGTGAAGCTTACCTAACTTAGCGGTGGGTTATGTGGCATTTCTCTACATGGGAGGACACCACTAGGTGGAAGCAGCCCCCCCATTGGGAAACATAGCTTATATCATGATTTAGATGCCTAAACAACAAGCTTAATCAAACCGTCCAGATTAGGAGCTAAACCGGGCAGGTTTCTATTTTGGGCTGGAATGGATGACTTGGACTCTTTCTTGTTGGCTTATTTTGACAGGCTTAGTTACTAGACATCCTAAACTAACTTACAAAAAATGAATTAGATAATTTGGACATCGTTTGGGCTATGAAATAACAACAGCAAATTCGAGTTAAAACTACCCCAAAATTGGAGCATGGACAGTTTAAGTTTAAGGGCTGAGTTGAATTATCAAATGAACTCCAATGATCGTGGAACTTGATTTATTGGAAATAAAACATGCTAACCTATAGGGTAGACACTTTAAACGGTACATACATTACCTAAAGGTTAGGTAACCAGGGTTAGAAAGCTCGGTTATTTGTTCGGAAGACTCGGGTGCAAAGTTTAGGCTTCCTGATCTTTGAATAGAACTCTAAGTAATGTCTTTTTCAATGAAATTTAAAGAGCAAGGGCCTGACTTAGCTTAGTGGGACATAAGAGTGAGCTAGGCTTTCCTCCAGGGAACTTGATTCTGGGTGATGGAAATGGACATGACGTCCATATACATAAACTTTTCAAACTCACGGGTGTATTCTTCCTCATTCGAGTTACTTTGTGTCAAGTTATGGAGTTGAGAATAGTAATCTTGTACATAGGTTGGGGGCAAAAATCGAGCCTTAAACTTGGCCTTCATCTTTTCCCATGTTTTGATCTTTACTTTTCCATATCGAACTGTGAGACCCGCATTTTTGTCGTACTTGCTTAACAAATATTATGCCTCCTCCGTTAGAAAGTTTTGGTTTAATATCCGCTAACCTACAACTGCCATATCGCCCAAGTTATCGATCTATTCAACTTTATATCCCAAAAATAGATTTCCCACAATTGTGTAACAAGATAAGCCTTCGATTCCTTGAGGCTTCAACAAAAGCAATTCCCAAATACGTTCAGATTATTAAACCTTGGTAATAGTTCTGTAATTTACTAAATCGATCCTAAATATATTCAGGGCTGGGTAAGCTGACCCACGATTATATTTAGGACTTCGATTTAAGATTAAGGCTCAGGAACTCGAGTAATAATCAGGAGGCTGTAGTCGTGTGGGGTTAGTAAGTTAGAATTAATCAAAGCAATAAAAGAAAAGGAAAAAGGGTGGGGGCTTATGCGTGAAACCCCCGACCCCCGTCTCTCTCCTCTTTCTTCTTCTTGTTCTTCTTCTTCTTCCCGTCTTCCCTGTTCCTCATCGCCTCCTTCGCTTCTCCACCACGCACACCGGAGCCAGCCGCCGACCTTGATCCCTGGTTGACGCACCCTAGCCGCCGGCCATCACACCACGGCGCCACTGGCTGAAAATCAGCCGCGATTGGGATTATTTCGACCAGAGTAGAGCCAACACCCGGTGAATTCAGTGCATGCAAGGTGATTTCGAACTCCTCATTCATCCATAAATTGCATTCTTGACCTAGATTCTTCCTAATTACGTTTAATTTCTCAGAAAAATTGAGTTAGGGTTTTGGGTTTAGTAGTGTTCAAACCTCACGCAGAGGCAGCCAGATTTCTGGGTGTGTGGAGTTCGTGTTTAGCTTCAACACGAGCCAACTTGGACGCATATAGCTTGGATTCGAGGTGGGTAAACCTTTAATCCCTCCTATTTTATGGATTTCGAAAAATAATTATATGAATCGGTTTATTAGATTGGTAGTTGTAAGTTTTTATGCATAATGATTATGAACTATGCTAGAGATGTCCATTCGAAGTGAGTTATATATGTTTAACTTCGATTCAAATCAATTTAGCTGATTGTGAATTATTCTTGAGGTGTTAATTCGAAGTGGGTATATTTTTAGCTTCGATTTGAATCAATTTAGGTGAATTATGCTTGAGCTGTTAATTCGAAGTGGGTTATGTATGTTTAGCATCGATTCGAATCAATTCAGGTGATTTCTGCTTGAACTGCTAATACGAAGTTGTACGATTTAGTAAATTTATACGAAGCGTTTAAGTTAGAAATAAAATCGTTTTACGATTTAACAAACTTATTACGTTTATACGAAGCATTTAAGTTGGAAACTAACTCGTTTTACGATTTACTGAACGTGTTACGTTTATAAGGAACTTAAGTTTATAGTGAAGTCATTTTACTAGTTAATAAATGTAATATGTTTGTGCAAAGCTTTTAAGTAAAAAATGAAGTCGTTTTACAAACTAGCAAACGTTTTACGTCTATAAGAAGTTTCTTAAGTTAAAAACGAAGTCATTTTGCGAGTTAGTAGCCGTATTACGTTTACATGAAACTTTTAAGTTAGAAACGAAATCGTTTTTCGACTTAACAAGCTTATTACGTTTTTAAGAAGCTTTGAAGTTTCAAACGAAGTCGATTTATTTGTTAATAAACTTATAACGTTTATGAGAAGCTTTTAAGCTTCGAACTTAGTTTGAATTAAGCATTGAGTAAACATGTTATGTTTCAAACGCGTTTCGATTTACGATTTAGCAGACATATTACATTTAAAAGAAGGTTTTAGCTAAAAAGTGAAGTCGTTTTATGAGTTAGCAATCGTTCTACATTTACACGAAGTCGTTTTACGATTTAGCTTTGTAAGTTATACACGAAGTCGTTTTACGATTTAGTAGGCAATTTACGTTATGAGAAAGTCTTTAAGTTATTTATGAAGCTTATTTACGTACTAGCAAATCTTATTTTGTTTCTAAGAAGCCTGTATGTTTAAAACGAAGACGTTTTTCAAACTAACAAATGTATTACGTTATTAAGAAAGTTTTAAGTTGAAAACGTATTTTACGAAGTCAGTTTACACGTTAGCAACTTTATTTCGATTATGAAAAGTTTTAAACTATTCACGAAATCGATTTATGAGTTAGTAAACTTGGTTTGTGTCAAATTCCTTGTTTTGCGTTTAAACGATTGGAACGATCTGAAAAAGGGCAATTGGAGTTGTGTATTGTGAATCCTAACTTTGAAGTGCATGCCGATAACTACCCAAGTTTGGGATCGTGAGTTAGTATACTCACCATGTTTTACGTTGTAAGAAAATAATGTTTTCATGTTTTACGTTCATGAAACCTATATATGAATAAGTATAAGCATCTTTGTCTACTAAGTATGTATGTGTATGTAAGTATTTATGTGTATGAATGTTATAAGTTCCTAAGATATATATATGAATAAGTATGTATGTGTACGAATGATTATGTTTATGTCTATGCATAAGTATGTATGTGTACGAACGATTATGTTTATGTCTATGTATACGTGGAGGAGCTACTCTAGAAACTTTAAGCTTAAGTCTGAGACCCAGGGACGGTGGCTTAGTTCCTGCCTGGTATCACGTATGTTATGTTATGATAGATTCAGGGATGGTGGTTTGATTCCCGCCTAAAGTCTAAGTATGAAAATTACGTCACAGCATAGTACGATGTCTGTCCGAATAGGTGTATGATGCCGCTCGAGTTTGGTCAACTCGGGATGGTAGTAACAAAGTACCTCTAAGAGTTTAGTCTCCTCATTTACGTGAATAAGTTACTATGTATGTTTTTCAGTAAGTGAAACTTATGCGTAAAACCCCTTTTATGCTATGTTTCTGGGTTTACGTAACTTTGTTATGGTAGGTCAATGTATTACGGTTTTTACTAAAGTTAAGCTTTTTGGTATGACTATTCTTTCACTTGGCTTATGGTTTAAATATAATGTATTTTGTGTAAGCTCTTCAACTAAAATGAATTACGAAAGGCTTTCATAATTTAATATGTATTTTAAGTATGTTTTGGGAGAGATGGCTTACTCACTGAGCGGTGGTTGCTCATTCTCATCACTTTCCCCCTTTTTCCCAGATCCACAGGCATGTGACTGATGCATGGAGCGCCCAGAGTGGACTTGCTTGGACTGTGTTGCTGTGTTTATGATATTGTTATGTAATGTCGGTTGTGATTGTAAGGTTATGTAATTAATCATTTTCCTTGAAAAGTTTATGAAAAATAGAAAGCTCTGTATACTACGGGCGTGTGGCCCGTAGAGTTGGGGACTCCGGTGTGTAGCCGTTGAGTTGTTGGTGTTTTTAACTACCTTATGTATTGCAGGGATATAATGTAAGGCTGTAAGCCTGGGAAATGGTCAGTTTTTAGGGGAAACTCTGCCCATTTTGCCCTAGAAAATTAAGAAAATCCTAGCATTCCTAACCCGAGGGTTAAACTTAAGACTCAATTATGTTATAGTGGCTTAAGTTTTAAATATGGAGTCTCTTTTATGTTATGTTCTAAATAAGTTTAAGTAAGTTGCCTTAACAGTCTTTCCCAGGGAAGACTGTGGCGTGTAACACGACTCGGTGAGGTCGGGGGTGTTACATTTGGTGGTATCAGAGCTATAGGGTTTTATAAAATGATAAAAGAAAATGAGATTTGACTCGCAGATATGTTTTTATGTGCTAAGAGTTATATGTTATGTGCTACGTGTTATGTGTTGTGTGATATATGTTGTATATTATGTGTTAAGTGTTAAGTGCTAAATTGTTGTAAGCTTACTAGGAGGGGGCTTATGGAAATTCGTTTATAAGTAGTAATACATGTGTATGACGCAAATAAGTGACCTGGAGTCTTACTATGAGTGCAGGAGTTAAGATAGTATACGATATGTCGGAAGAGAGGCGAAATCCTCTTCCACCTCCGCCTCCAAATGATGGAATTGAGATGCTAATTAAATTTCTGAAGCTTAAGCCACCTACGTTTGACGGAACACCAGACCCAATTCAGTTTGAGTACTAGAAGAGGAAGACTGAAGGATTTTTTGAAGTCTTGGAGTGTCCTGCCAATCATAAGGTGAGGTTCGCAACTCACTTATTTGAGAAAGATGCTAGCTTTTGGTGGGATACGGTTAAGCCAAGAGAAGGTGAACAACCACTACCTTGGGCAGAGTTCAAGACGTTATTAGATGAAAAATACTATCCTAAGGAGGTAAAATGGGCTAAGGAGCAGGAATTTTTGAACTTATAGCAAGGAAAAATCCCAGTTATTAACTGTATGTCTAAGTTTAATGAATTGAGTAGGTTTGCTCCTCATCAAGTGGCGAATGAGGAAATGAAAATGGAACGATTTGAGAGAGGTCTCAAGTCTAAGTTGAAAACAAACATGGCCGCACTAACCTTTCCAAACCTCCAAACGATGTACCAAAAAGCCATCAAAGTGGAGCGTGTTATAGATGAGTCTGAGGCATCTGAGTTAGCTACGCAACAGAAAAGGAAGCTTGAGGTCAAGAGCTCACAAGGAGGAGTACATGGGAATGGAAGGATGCCTAACTCCTATCAGCAATGTCGGAAGGACCGCACTCCATATGAGCCAAGGCCTCGATGCGATACGTGTAGCAAGCTCCACAATGGGCCCTGTGCAAGGTCAACTGGGGTGTGCTTTGGTTGTGGAGAAATTGGGCATTACCAAAAGCAATGTCCGAAGAAAGTACAGGAAAACATGCAAGCTAATCAAAGGAGTCAGTCAGCAAATAGGCAAGGCGGCAACAATCTCCAAGTAAGAAAATGACTCCACCAAGCTCACAGCTCCATGACGTGAATGAAAGTCGATAAGAAATCTTTCTTTTAAGTGCTTCCATTTATATGCAGTATATATATGGATTTAATTCGCATCTTGTGACCAAAGCGCATAAACATTTTATATGTTTCCAGGACGAAACTTTTTATAAGTGGGGGAGAAATGTGAAACCCGCATTTTTGTCGTACTTGCTGAACAAATATTATGCCTGTTCGGTTAGAAAGTTTTGTTTTAATATCCGCTAACCTACAACTGCCATATCGCCCAAGTTATCGATTTATTCAATTTTAGATTCCAAAAATAGATTTCCTATAGTTGTGTAACAAGATAAGCCTTCGATTCCTTGAAGCTTCAACAAAAGCAATTCCCAAATACGTTCAGATTATTAAACCTGTGTAATAGTTCTGTAATTTACTAAATCGATCCTACATATATTCAGGGCTGGGTAAGCTAACCCACAATTATATTTAGGACTTCGATTTAAGATTAAGGCTCGGGAACTCGAGTGATAATCAGGAGGCTGTAGTCATGTGGGGTTAGTAGGTTAGAATTAATCAAAACAATAAAAGAAAAGGAAAAGTGGGGGGGCTTATGCGTGAAACCCTCGACCCCTGTCTCTCTCCTCTTTCTTCTTCTTCTTCTTCTTCTTCCCGTCTTCTGTGTTCCTCATCGCCTCCTTCGCTTCTCCACCACGCACGCCGGACCCAGCCGCCGACCTTGAGCCCCGGTCAACGCATCCTAGCCGCTGGCCGTCACACCACGGCGCCACTGGCTGAAAATCAGCCACGATTGGACTGATTTCGACCGGAGTAGAACCAACGCTCGGTGAATTCGGTGCATGCAAGGTGATTTCGAACTCCTCCTTCATCTATAAATTGCATTCTTGACCTAGATTCTTCCTAATTGCGTTTAATTTCTCAGAAAACTTGAGTTAGGGTTTTGGGTTTGGGGGTGTTCGAACCTCACGGAAAGGCAGCCGAATTTCTGGGTGTGTGGAGTTCGAATTTAGCTTCAATACTAGCCAACTTGGACGCATATAGCTTGGATTCGAGGTGGGTAAACCTTTAATCCCTCCTATTTTAAGGATTCCGAATAACAATTATATGAATCAGTTTATTGGATTGGTAGTTATAAGTATTCATGCATAATGATTATGAACTATGCTTGAGATGTCCATTCGAAGTGGGTTATATATGTTTAGTTTCGATTCGAATCAATTTAGGTGAATGTGAATTATGCTTGAGGTGTTAATTCGAAGTGGGTTATATATGTTTAGCTTCGATTTGAATCAATTTAGGTGAATTATGCTTGAGCTGTTAATTCGAAGTGGGTTATATATGCATAGCATCGATTCGAATCAATTTAGGTGATTTCTGCTTGAACTGCTAATACGAAGTTGTTGTACGATTTAGTAAATTTATACGAAGGTTTTAAGTTAGAAATAAAATCGTTTTACGATTTAACAAACTTATTATGTTTATACGAAGCATTTAAGTTGGAAACTAAGTCGTTCTACGATTTAGTAAACGTGTTACGTTTATAAGGAACTTTTAAGTTTATATGGAGGTCGTTTTACTAGTTAATAAACATAATTCGTTTATGCAAAGCTTTTAAGTAAAAAATGAAGTTGTTTTACAAACTAGCAAATGTTTTACATCTATAAGAAGTTTCTTAAGTTAAAAACGAAGTCATTTTGCGAGATAGTAGCCGTATTACATTTACATGAAACTTTTAAGTTAGGAACGAAATCGTTTTTCGACTTAACAAGCTTATTACGTTTTTAAGAACCTTTGATGTTTCAAAGGAAGTCGATTTATGTGTTAATAAACTTATAACGTTTATGAGAAGGTTTTAAGCTTCGAACTTAGTTTGAATTAAGCATTGACTAAACACATTATGTTTCAAACGAGTTTTGATTTACGATTTAGCAGACATATTACATTTAAAACAAGTTTTTAGCTAAAAAGTGAAGTTGTTTTATGAGTTAGCATTCGTTTTACATTTACACGAAGTCGTTTTACGATTTAGCTTTCTAAGTTATACACAAAGTCGTTTTAGGATTTAGTAAACAATTTACATTATGCGAAAGTCTTTAAGTTATTTATGAAGCCGATTTACGTACTGGAAAATCTTATTTTGTTTCTAAGAAGCTTGTAAGTTTAAAACGAAGACGTTTTACAAACTAACAAACATATTACGTTATTAAGAAACTTTAAAGTTGAAAACGTATTTTACGAAGTTAGTTTACACGTTAGCAACTTTATTTCGATTATGAAAAGTTTTTAAACTATTGCCGAAATCGATTTATGAGTTAGTAAACTTGGTTTGTGTCAAATTCCATCTTTTGCATTTGAAAGATTGAAACGATCTGAAAAAGTGCAATTGAAGTTGTGTATTGTCAATCCGACCTTTGAAGTGCATGCTGGTAACTACCCAAGTTTGGAATCATCAGTTAGTATACTCACCATGTTTTTAAGACGCCTTTCTCGTTTTTTGCCTAAAGCTAAAGTTGTAAGAAAATCATGTTTTCATGTTTTACGTTCATAAAACCTATATATGAATAAGTATAAGCATGTTTGCCTACTAAGCATGTATGTGTATGTGATGTACCTGCCGATGACCAAGCAAGGGTTCAATAGAATACAACTAACTCAGCAACCCAAGGAAGATAGCATCAAGGGGAAAACAAGGGAAAGTGGTCACATGAAATGATGGTTGTGAGGCATCAAGTATGTGGAGGAAGAATGGAACTTAGAATCAAGTGATTGTAAGTGATAAACAAAAGGTTCTTTGACGTGAGGTGATGTATAACACAGGGGGTGGAAATACCCTAGCTTTAAACCACCAAGGAAGTGAATCCAAAAGAAGTTTCTTCAGGGAACCAAGGTGGCACGGTCGTGCTCCCTAGCACGGGGTGGCCGTGCCACTTTTCGGTT
>JACYFF010031957.1:61052383-61076671 GCA_017589665.1 Selenicereus undatus
CAGCTTGGGACATGTATTAAGCCTTGAGGGTCATGCCTTAGCTGCTGAAGTTGGAGGAAACCAATTGGTGAGGGTAAAAATATAACGGTCTAGCGAACCGGGTTCAAGGAACAAAACTGGCCGGTTTTTCTTGCAATTTGTAAGCCTAGGAAAAGTGATGGTATTCTGGTTTTCAGGCCATGGGGGGTTGTTTTAGGATGTGTAAAAACCCCCCAAAAAAATAACTCAACCGGGTTAATTCTAGCTTAAGTTATGACTTAATCAAAACCGGGTTAATTCTGGATTGCTGGGCCGTTTTGACATCTCTTGGTTTTTGGCTGATTTGGACGACCAAATGAACTCCAAATTGGATGAAACTTGTCTTGTTGGAAAGCTTACATCTTGAAATTCAAAACCATGCAAAAATATCAGACTTAGACCATGTTGATGCTTGTCTAAAATTGCTCAGAAAATCAGGTCAGTCCTGGAACGAACCTTATGCCCTGATATAGAACAACTAAAACAAAATTTGGTTGAATTATACAACCTTTAGCCAGCATATTAGTAATGCCAAATTGATTTGATTCTTTTAAATCAAAGGGCATGGTGACATCTTCATCAGTATGTAAGTATTTATGTGTATGAGTGTTATAAGTTCCTAAGATATATATATGAATAAGTATGTATGACTACGAATGATTATGTTTATGTCTATGCATAAGTATGTATGTGTACGAACGATTATGTTTATGTCTATGTATACGTGGAGGAGCTACTCTAGAACCTTTAAGCTTAAGTGTGAGACCTAGGGATAGTGGTTTAGTTCCCGCCTAGTATCACGTATGTTATATGATAGATTCAGGGGTGGTGGTTTGATTCCCGCCTGAAGTCTAAGTATGAAAATTACGTCACAGCATAGTATGATGTCTGTCCGAATAGGCGTATGTTGCCGCTCAAGTTTGGTGGACTCGGGATGGCAGTAACGAAGTACCTCTAAGAGTCTAGTCTCCTCATTTACGTGAATAAGTTACTATGTATGTTTTTCGGTAAGTGAAACTTATGCGTAAAACCCCTTTTATGCTATGTTTCTGGGTTTACGTAACCTTATTATGGTAGGTCAATGTATTACGCTTTTTACTAAAGTTAAGCTTTTTGGTATGACAATTCTTTCACTTGGTTTATGGTTCGAATTTGATGTATTATGTGTAAGGTCTTCAACTAAAATGAATTACGAAAGGCTTTCATAATTTAATATGTATTTTAAGTATGTTTTGGGAGAGAGGGTTTACTCACTGAGCGGTGGTTGCTCATTCTCATCACTTTTTCCCTTTTTCCCAGATCCACAGGTATGTGACTGATGCATGGAGTGCCCAGAGTTGACTTGCTTGGACTGTGTTGTTGTGTTTATGATATTGTTATGCAATGTCGACTGTGATTGTAAGGTTATGTAATTAATCATTTTCCTTGAAAAGTTTATGAAAAATAGAAAGCTCTGTATACTCCGGGCGTGTGGCCCGTAGAGTTGGGGACTCCGGTGTGTAGCCGTTGAGTTGTTGGTGTTGTTGACTACCTTATGTATTGCAGAGACATAATGTAAGGCTGTAAGCCTAGGAAACGATCAGTTTTTAGGGGAAACTCTGCCCATTTTGCCCCAGAAAATTAAGAAAATCCTAGCATTCCTAACCCGAGGGTTAAACTCAAGGCTCAATTATGTTTTAGTGGCTTAAGTTTTAAATATTGAGTCTCTTTTATGTTTTGTTCCAAATAAGTTTAAGTAAGTTGCCTTAACAGTTTTTCCCAGGGAAGACTGTGGCGTGTAACACGACCCGGTGAGGTCGGGGGTGTTACATTTGGTGGCATCAGAGCTACAGGGTTTTCTAAAATGATAAAAGAAAATGAGATTTGACTCGCAGATATGTTTTTATGTGCTAAGAGTTATATGTTATGTGCTACATGTTATGTGCTATGTGATATGTGTTGTATATTAAGTGTTAAGTGCTAAATTGTTGTAAGCTTACTAGGAGGGGGCTGATGGAAATTCGTTTATAAGTAGTAATACATGTGTATGACGCACATAAGTGACCTGGAGTCTTACTATGAGTGCAGGAGTTAAGATAGTATACGATATGTCGGAAGAGAGGCGAAATCCTCCTCCACCTCCGCCTCCAAATGATGGAATGGAGATGATAATTAAATTTCTGAAGCTTAAGCCACCTACGCTTGACGGAACACCAGACCCAATTCAGTTTGAGTACTGGATGAGGAAGATTGAAGGATTTTTTGAAGTCATGGAGTGTCCTGCCAATCATAAGGTGAGGTTCGCAGCTCACTTATTTGAGAAAGATGCTAGCTTTTGGTGGGATACGCTTAAGCCAAGAGAAGGTGAACAACCACTAACTTGGGCAGAGTTCAAGAGGTTATTAGATGAAAAATACTATCCTAAGGAGGTAAAATGGGCTAAGGAGCACGAATTTTTGAACTTACAGCAAGGAAAAATGCCAGTTATTGACTGTATGTCTAAGTTTAATGAATTGAGTAGGTTTGCTCCTCATCAAGTGGCGAATGAGGAAATGAAAATGGAACGATTTGAGAGAGGCCTCAAGTCTAAGTTGAAAACAAACATGGCCGCACTAACCTTTCTAAACCTCCAAACGATGTACGAAAAAGCCATCAAAGTGGAGCGTGTTATAGATGAGTATGAGGCATCTGAGTTAGCTACGCAACAGAAAAGGAAGCGTGAGGTCGAGAGCTCACAGGGAGGAGTACGTGGGAATGGAAGGATGCCTAACTCCAATCAGCAATCTTAGAAGGACCGCACTGCATATGAGCCAAGGCCTCGATGCGATACATGTGGCAAGCTCCACAATGGGCCCTCTACAAGGCTAACTGGGGCGTGCTTTGGGTCTGGAGAAATTGGGCAATACCAAAACCAATGTCTGAAGAAAGTACAGGAAAACATGCAAGCTAATCAAAGGACTCAGTCAGCAAATAGGCAAGGCGACAACAATCTCCAAGCAACAAAATGACCCCACCAAGCTCACAGCTCCATGACGTGAATGAAAGTTGGTAAGAAATCTTTCTTTTAAGCGCTTCCATTTATATGCAGTATATATATGAATTTAATTCGCATCTTGTGACCAAAGCGGATAAACGTTTTATAAGTTTTGAGGACGAAACTTTTTGTAAGTGGGGGAGAAATGTGAGACCCGGTTTTTTATCGTACTTGCTTAACAAATATTATGCCTGTTCGGTGAGATAGTTTTGTTTTAATATTCGCTAACCTACAACTGCCATATCGCCCAAGTTATCGATCTATTCTACTTTAGATCCCAAAAATAGATTTCCTACAGTTGTGTAACAAGATAAGCCTTCGATTCCTTGAGGCTTCAACAAAACCAATTCCCAAATACGTTCAGATTATTAATCCTTGGTAATAGTTATGTAATTTAATAAATCGATCCTAAATATATTCAGGGTTGGGTAAGCTGACCCACGATTATATTTAGGACTTCGGTTTAAGATTAAGGCTCGGGAACTCGAGTAATAATCAGGAGGCTGTAGTCGTGTGGGGTTAGTAGGTTAGAATTAATCAAAGCAATAAAAGAAAAGGAAAAAGGGGGGCTTATGCGTGAAACCCCAGACCCCCGTCTCTCTCCTCTTTCTTCTTCTTTTTCTTCTTCCCGTCTTCCATGTTCTTCATCCCCTCCTTCGCTTCTCCACCACGCACGATGGAGCCAGCCGCCGACCTTGAGCCTCGGTCGACGCACCCTAGCCGCCGGCCGTCATACCATGGCGCCACTGGCTGAAAATCAGCCACGATTGGGCTGATTTCGACCGGAGTAGAACCAACGCCCGGTGAATTCGGTGCATGCAAGGTGATTTCGAACTCCTCCTTCATTTATAAATTGCATTCCTGACCTAGATTCTTCCTAATTGCGTTTAATTTCTCAAAAAACTTCAGTTAGGGTTTTAGGTTTCGTAGTGTTCGAACCTCACGCAAAGGCAGCCGGATTTCTGGGTGTGTGGAGTTCGAATTTAGCTTCAATACTAGCCAACTTGGACGCATATAGCCTGGATTTGAGGTGGGTAAACCTTTAATCCCTCCTATTTTAAGGATTTGGAATAATAATTATATGAATCGGTTTATTGGATTGGTAGTTATAAGTATTTATGCATAATGATTATGAACTATGCTTGAGATGTCCATCCAAAGTGAGTTATATATGTTTAGCTTCGATTTGAATCAATTTAGGTGAATGTGAATTATGCTTGAGGTGTTAATTCGAAGTGGGTTATATATGTTTAGCATCGATTCGAATCAGTTTAGGTGATTTCTGCTTGAACTGCTAATACGAAGTTGCTGTACGATTTAGTAAATTTATACGAAGCTTTTAAGTTAGAAATAAAATCGTTTTACAATTTAACAAACTTATTACGTTTATACGAAGCATTTAAGTTGGAAACTAAGTCGTTTTACAATTTAGTAAACGTGTTACCTTTATAAGGAACTTTTAAGTTTATGGTGAAGTCGTTTTACTAGTTAATAAACGTATTACGTTTATGCAAAGCTTTTAAGTCAAAAATGAAGTCGTTTTACAAACTAGCAAATGTTTTGCGTCTATAAGAAGTTTCTTAAGTTAAAAACGAAGTCATTTTGCGAGATAGTAGCCGTATTACGTTTACATGAAACTTTTAAGTTAGAAACAAAATCGTTTTTCGACTGAACAAGCTTATTACATTTTTAAGAAGCTTCGAAGTTTCAAAGGAAGTCGATTTGTGTTAATAAACTTATAACGTTTGTGAGAAGCTTTTAAGCTTCCAACTTAATTTGAATTAAGCATTTACCAAACACGTTATGTTTCAAACGAGTTTTGATTTACGATTTAGAAGACATATTACATTTAAAGAAGTTTTTAGCTAAAAAGTGAAGTCGTTTTATGAGTTAGCAGTCGTTTTACATTTACACGAAGTCGTTTTACGATTTAGCTTTCTAAGTTATACACGAAGTCGTTTTACGATTTAGTAAACAATTTACCTAAATTCTTCCACAACGTAATCCAAAAATGACTCAAAAACTTGGTATCCCTATCATAAACAATAGACCTAGGAATACCATGTCATCTTGTCACTTCCTTGAAGTACAATTCAGCAATGTTTGTAGCATCATTAGTCTTGTTGCATGGAATGAAATGAGACATCTTAGAAAACTGATCAACCAGAACAAAGATAGAATCCTTGTTCCTTTGGGTTTGAGGAAGTCCAAGAATGAAGTCCATACTTACATCAACCCATGGTGAAGTGGGAATAGGCAATGGAGTGTATAAACCTTGAGGTAGTGAATGGCTTTTGGCAATTTGACATGTTCCACACCATTTGAGTATGTCCTGCACATCTCTTTCCATAGCTAGCGAATAATAATTCTCCCTTAGCATGGTAACAGTCTTGTTCTCTCCATAACGCCCAACTAAAGATCCTCCCTAAACTTTTCTAATTAAAAGTTCCCTCGCGCTACACTTTGGAATACAAAGTCGTGTACCTGGGGTGTTTAGAACATTCAACATATAATGCCCCAAAGTCTTCATCGTTGTCATATAACACCTTTAGATGCTCAAAACCAAGTACACAAGCTTCTAATTGGAATAATAAGAAATACGTCTAAGATAGACCATCTGCAGCATGATTGCATTTACCTGACTTGTGCTTGATAGTGAAGTGATATGATTACACAAACTCAACCCACTTGGCATGCCTTCAGTTTAACTTATGCTGCCCTTGTATATACTTCAATGCTTCATGGTCAGAATGTAAGATAAACTCACTAGCAATAATATAATGACTCCAATGCCCTAAGCATCTCACCATAGCATAAAACTCTTTATCATAAGTGGAGTACTTTCTTCTTGAATCACATAACTTTTCACTAAAGAAGACTAGAGGTTTACCTTCTTGAGTAAGAACTCCACCAATACCTACACCAGAGGCATCACATTCAACTTCAAAGATCTTACTAAAGCATGGCAAGGATAGGACCGTGCTTGAGTAAGCTTTGCTTTGATATCTTCAAATGCAGATTGTGCTTTTGATGTCAATACAATTGATGTACCTTTGATAACTTCAGTCATAGGAGCCATAACTGTAGAAAGAAGCTAAACCATGGAAAGCTCTAACTTCATGTATGCTCTCAGGTATAGGCCAAGACCGAATAGCTTCTACCTTGCTTTCATCCACCATAATACCATCGTCAGTCACAATATAACCAAGAAATGTAACTTCAGGAGTAAAGAAAGCACACTTCTTAAGGTTACCAAATAACTTCTCACGTTCTAAGACAGGCATAACTTGAGTTAGGTGATCTTGATGTTCATGCTCATTCTTACAACACGCCAAAATATCATCAAAGTAGACTACCACAAACTTTCCAATATAAGGTCTAAACACTTGGTTCATTAACCTCATGAAACTACTAGGTGCATTAGAAAGACCAAAAGGCATTACCAACGATTCATAGAGTCCTTCTTTTGTCTTGAAAGCTGTCTTCCATTCGTCACCTTCTCTAATTCTAATTTGGTAGTAACCACTTCGAAGATCGATCTTTAAAAACACTTAAAAGCCATATAATTCATCTAGCAGATCTTCTAGCCTTGGTATGGGATACCTATACTTGTTAGTAATCTTATTAATGGCCCTGCTCTCAACACACATTCTCATTCCACCATCTTTCTTCGGCACCAAAGGAGCTGGAACGGCACATGGACTCAAAGACTCTCGAATAAATCCTTTTTCCTGCAATTCTACAACTTGTCTTTGAAGTTGATTAGTGTCCTTTGGATTCATCATATATGCTAGCTTTTTGGTAGGACGGAACCAGGAATAAGGTCAATGTGGTGTTCAATATCTCTCTTTGTAGGCAAACCCGTGGCGATCTCCTTAGGAAACAAATGACAATTTTTCAATGAGTGTTGTTGTAATGGGATGAGTGGGCATCAAATTTTCTCGTTCTTCTTGGATGCTAAATCTCCACTCTTTAAAGGCTTTAAACTCATGTTGAGAAGCCTTTAAAATAGACTCACTCATGGTAAATAAGCACTCATTTCGTGGGGGCTTATTTTATGGGTGTGTTTTATGGAGTTTGATGGGGACAAAAGGGGCTAGGGTGATTTTCTTCCCATATCTAGTAAACGAATAAGTGTTTAGGTAACCATTATGCATAACTACATTAGAACCAAGTTCTACCTAAAAGCATATGACATGCATCCATAGGAATAACATAACACCATAACTCATCTTGATAGTTCTTTCCAATGGAAAAAGGGATTAAACAACGAGATTTCACCTCAATTCCCTTGCTTTGATTTAACCACTAGATGTTGTAAGGATGTGGATAAGTCATTGTTTGCAACCCTAGTTTATCAATCATGCTCAGAGAAACTACATTAGCACAACTACCTCCATGAATGATCAAAGAGCATATCTTACTTTGGGTAGTACACCAGGTACGAAATATGTTCTCTCTTTGCTCATCTTTAACTCCCTTTTGGTTACTTAGAACTCTTCTCAAAACTAAGAGCTCACCTTCATCAGCTTCTTCAACAACTTCATCTTGAGTTTCTTCAAGTTCTAGCTTACTTTCAACATCATTTTCTTCCCGCTCAAAATCCTCTCTCACGGTGGCCCATTTGGCCAAGGTGATAACTTTTCTGTTTGGACACTCTGAAGTAATGTGACCAAGCCCTTGACACTTAAAACACCTTCTAGTGCTCATTGGATTGGGGTTGTTCAAATTGGGGGTGTTGGACCCTTTTGTGGCGCTAGGGTTCTTTGTGGATTAGAGGGAAAGGGATTTTGTGGTTTAGGAGTAGGATTGGAGCTCCCCTTATTAAAAGGTTGGTTCCGAATGAAAGGCCTCGTATTTGGAGGTTTTTCGGGCTGTTTGGCCTTCTTTTGTTGCTGCACTTTGTGAGCTAATACACAAACATCATCAAATGAAGCATAGGCTTGCAATTCCACCACAATAGAATACCTAGGATCAAGACCTCCCAAGTATCTAACTATGGTTTGTTCTTCAGGTTCTTGAATGTCACATTTAATCATCAATTTCTCAAACTCACGTGTGTATTCTTCAACGTTCATGCTACCTTGAGTGAGATTATGAAATTGAGAATAACAATCTTGAACATAAGTAGGTGTGAGAAACCATGCCTTAAGCTTGGTTTTTATCTTTCCCCAAGTTTGGATTCTAGACTTTCTTTCTCTAAGCCTCTTAGCATTCAAGTTTGTCCACCATAAAGTTGCATACTTTCTGAGTCTTAAAGCCACTAACTTGACCTTCTTTTCATCAGGTATATCTTTATACTCAAAGACTCTTTCAACAGTATGTAACCAATCAATAAACTCCTCAGGATCAAGCTTACCTTCAAATTTAGGAACTTTAACTCTGAAATCATTGGTGTTAGCTTGAAACCGTTGCTCTTCTCTAACCATTCTAGGCAGTTCTTCTTCACTTGAGGAATCAACATCATGGCTATGGACTTGCTAACGTGCTCTAATTTCAGATTGAAGAGTTTCTTCATTCAACTTTTGCTTTTGCTTCAAAAATGAACCCGATTGCTTTCGTAGGTACTCATTTTGTGCTTGAGCTTCTTGGTTTCTTTGTTAGTCTTCTTGGATTTTGCTAGCCAAGAACTCGTTTTGGTTCATCAAAGCTTCGAACCTTTCTTCCAAAGACATGCTTGTTGAAGTCATGCTTGAATAAGGTTGCTTGAACGAAGGGAAAACTGAATTTCTGGATAAGGGAATGAATGAATCATTTGTGGAAGTGGAAGGGTATGCCAAGCCAAGGTGAAACCTTTGCTCTGATACCAAATATGATGTATGTCTCATGGGAAGGAACAACCCAAGCCAACACACATCAAGAACACAACTTAAAACAAAAGATTTCTCATAGCCAAGGGGAGGCACGGTCATGCTCTTATGCACGGGGTGGTCGTGCCACTTTGCTGGTTGCTAAGGCCGAGTTTAGTCACTTCGCACAGTTGAGTTCGGCTATGTGTTTTGAATGGAAGATAGACCAAAGGGGGTAGTCTTAGCTTAGGTTAAGCGTGGGAATGGATGTAAGAAAGCTTGTGAATGAATTGAAACTGGAATAGATTTAAAGTTATGAATTACTAACTCAAAATTAAAGCTACCAAACTCACTTTGCTTCCCTTGAAACCGTGTGCTCAAAACAAGAATTGGATAGTTCTAAACTCAATGCTTGGGAACAGAATCACCTCCAAACATAATTCTAGGGTCCCTAATCTTTAGTTGAGATACAGAAACACCACTTAACAAAGGTTTGGACTTACTTGAACACCACCTTAACCGACCAAATTAAGGATAAGCAAGGGAAGTATTTGAGGGAGAAAGCAAGAAGCTCTCAAACTGATTTTCATTCAAAGAGGGTTATGTTCCTGCTATGGCCATGTGGTATCTTTATGTAACTAGCAGAAATAGCCAAGCTAACAAGGACACACACAAGCACACACCTCTAGCTTTCCTGACCAGCTAGGAAACGTATTAAGCAACTAATACAACCGGTTTGTGCTTAACTAAATACAAAGCTTGCTTAAACTAATCTAAATACATTCAAAGCATAAAGTAAATCAATACTAAAGCTTATTATACATTAATCTACTCATATTAAAGCTTAAACATGTTGAATGCTTGATTAAATTCCATTAGCCAGCCGTAAAGAAGCTCTCCCTTTTCGGCCATCCAATCAAATGCAAGAGACAACTTCCTTTGCTACTTGCTCCCTATTGGTTGCCCTTACCAAGGTTGTAGCCCATCATTGGATGTCTAGGGACATCTGCCAAGCCTAGTAAAGCGTGCCAATTAGCTTTGCAAGTGAGAGAGTTGGCTGAAGCAAGGAAAGAAAACCGGGTTCATTAGAACGGGGTTCACTAGAACCGCGTTCAAGCACGTTTCTGGCCGGTTTTTGAACTAAGTTTAAGCTTATCAAAAGCATGTATGATTACATTTTTAGGCCATGGGGGATAACTTTGGGATGTGTATAAACCCCCCCCCCCAAAGAAATCAAGGTTCTATCACGTTTAAGTAGGGTAATTTGGCTTAAACATTAAACCGGGCAGAATAAAGCCCAATCTGACCGGTTTGACAGAATGCCTTGATCTCGCATCCTCTTGTGGGTATGATTTAAAAATAATGCTTGGACCTGAAAGTAGACATCATGAGGATTCCAAAAATGCAAAAATTCAAGACTTAGGCCACAATGTAGTTTAAGTTATAGGGTGAACTAAACTGGGTAAATTCTGGTTCTTTAACCCGTGTGCACATCCTTGACTCTCTTCAACAATGTGAGTCAATGCTTGAACTTTGGATCTTGTATTGGACGTTGTATGACTTGTTGGACCTTCTTCCTTGTCTATGGTGGTGGGGACTCCACCACTTCCAACATGAAGGCTTCCCACATATAAGGGCCTTAAACAATCAAGAAAAACAAGGGAAAAAGCAAGGCCAAAAAACCGACCAAAGAGAAAAAGGGAGAGGGAACCGAAAAGTAAGCAAGTATAAAATTAAAAGTAAAAGTTGTCAATACTTTTCAGAACTGCAACCTCAACTTCAAACAAGCATAACTGCCAAACTACTTCTCCAAATTTGGTCATTCAGAAGCTACGAAAAGCCCTACGTGTCTATTTTAAGGTAAGACCTCGTAGAACCTCTAATTCTCATCTGTCTCAAAGATACACCCTGATAAATGCATGTGACTGCCTGCTGAAAATAGGTTGCGCCGCTTTTCAACTTACGTCCTTTTGAAACCTTAACTATGCATTTTACTCGGAAGCATTCTTCTGCCCTTAAAGTTCACTCAAAAAGGATTCCACCAACTTTATTTGAAGGTTCCTAAGTTAACCCACTGTTAGGAAAAATATTCCCACAAAACTGGGTGGTGAACTGGCTGCATTGGGCAATTTGTATAGCTGGACGTTGAGAGTTGAGTTGGACGGGCAAATGAATTCCAAATAGCTTGAAATTTTCTTTATTAGAAGGTAACTTCCTGAACCTAAACCCCTTAGAAAAATATTTAACTCATGTCACCCAATGGCTAGGTAACCTAAGTCATAAATATGCGGCTGGTGCTGGTTTGTACTAGGCAGTAGCAAGCTGAACCGATCAAGTGACCTTTCAAGGTTTGAAGAACCTTTTGGACCTCTTTGGACATAGGTAGCTCTTGATCTTGATCTCCATTATGGTCCCTCAAGGGTGCATCATCCTCCCCTTGTTGGAGAGAATTTTCCCTCTAATTCTCAAGGTGATCATCTTCAAAGTATGGCTTAAGGTGCGCCACGTTGAAAGTACATGAAACTCTTTATTCACTCGGGAGATCAACCTTGTAAGCATTGTCGTTGACCTTCTCTAGCACCTCAAATGGACCATTGACTCTAGGCATCAACTTGGATTTTGATGTAACCCTGAGGGAGAATCACAAATACTCAAAGTTGATTCCAAATGCAAAGGTAAGCAAACTGAAATTGAAATTGAGTTTGAGTGAAACCTCGAATGAATGAAGGACAATTGATAATCTAAACTCTCACATAGATACAAGAAGCACCACTAAGTTTTGAGTTTAGGGCCCTTAACCTCAATTAGGATATAGAAACACCACCTAATTAAGAGTTAAGACGTTACTTGATCACCACCTTATCCGGCCTAGTTAAGGATAAGCAACCGAAGTGTTTAAGGAATGAAAGAAAGTAATGCTCTTAATTCTGGTTTGTGATTCAACATAAAAGTACACTTGCAAAATGAGTATTTCTGAGGCCTTATACACACGGCCTAAGGCAAGCAAAAACAACGAAGGAGGTTTGATGCATGTCTCAGGGGAAGACGCAACCCAAGCTAACACACATCAAAAGACAACCAAAACTCAAAGATATGACTCGGACAAGGGGAGGCACGGTTATGCCTAGGTGCACAGGTAGGTTGTACCACTTTGCTACTGGCCGAAAGCTCAAAGTCCTAACTTTGTACGGTTTGAAGCGCTTTGAAGTTTGGTTTGATGCTAGGCCTTTTGGTGATGACTAGGCTACGAATATGGAAGGAAAAAGGAGTATAAAGATATGTGAATGAGAGGATAAGTAGGGATTATCAAGTCGAAGATTAATAACTCAAGATTAAAGCTAATAACCTTACCTTGAATCCGAATAGCTCAAACTAGGATAGGATAGACTAAACTCAAAGAATGGATACAGAAACACCACCAATCCTGAGTCTAGGGCCCTTAATCTTGATTACGATACAAAATCACCACTTAACCAAGGTTAAGACTCACTTGGACACCACCTTAATTGGCCTAATTAAGCATAAGCAAGCAAGAGTTTGATAGAGAGAGAGAGAGCAAAAGCTCTCAAACTGATTTTATCATTCAAAAAATGGAGATGCTACTTGCTATAGCTGTGGGGTGCTTTAAGTATGCAGCAAAAATGGCCAAGCTAGCAAGCAAGTAAGCAAGCATACACGTCCCGCCTATCCTTACTAGCTAGGAAAGGTATTAAACACTAACTACATCCGATTACAAGCTAAGCTAGATACAATCATGCTTAACTAACTTATTACATCCAAATCAAGAAGCAAAATAACGTCTAAGCTTATTATACATCAATTAACCTCACATTTAGGGTTAATACAACCCGAAATATAGGTTGGAAGCCATGTGCCCAGCCGAAAAGCAATACTCCCTTTGCGGCTAGGCAATAGGAATGGACAAACAAGGTTGTCGCTTCTTCTTCCTCATTGGTCGAACTTCCCAAGGTAGCAGCCAATCCTATAGAGCCTTAGAATGTGCTCCATGTCTTGGAAGGTGTGCCAATCAACTTGCAAGCAAGAAAACTGGCTGAAGCTAGTGAAGCACTCGGGTGATACTGAACCAGGTTAAAGCCGTGTGGAGGCCCGTTTTTAGGCAAAATTTAAGCATAGTAAAAGTGATCATGATTTGGTTTTCAACCATAGGGGGGTAACTTTGGGAAGTATATAAACCCCCCCAACCAAGAAATCAAGGTTATAATGTGTTTAAATGGGGTAATTAAACTCACACATTAAACCGCGCAAATTGGGGTCCAATCTGGCCGGTTTGGAAAAAACACCTTGATCTCCCATCCTCTTGTGTGCATGATTTGAAATCAATGCTTGGACATGAATGTAGACTTCCTGAGGATTCCAAAAATGCAAAAATCCATGAGTTAAGCCACAATGTAGCTTAAGTAATGACATGAACAAAAGTGGCCAAATTCTGGTTTGCAAGCCCGTGTACACTTCCTTGGGTTTCTTCAACATGTTGGACCAATGCTTGTACTTTGGAGCTTAAGTTGGACCTTGAATGAGTTGTTCGACCTTCTTCCTTGTCAATGGTCGTGGGGACTCCATCATCCTCCCCTTGTTGATAACATTTGATCCTCAAATCAGCAAGGTAATCATCTTCATGGTAAGCTTGTAAATCAGCTACATTGAATGTGGCTGAAACTCCATAGTCACCTGGAAAATCAACTCTGTAAGCATTGTCATTAATACGTTCAAGTACCATAAAAGGACCATCAGCTCGTGGCATAAGCTTGCTCTTCCTCTTGGATGGAAACCTCTCTTTTCTAAGATGAATCCATACAAGATCTCCTGGTTAAAATACCACTTTCTTCTTGTTCTTATTGGCGTAGGCTTGGTATGCTTCATTAGTCTTCTCAATCTTGCTCCTTACCAACTCTTGAACCTTCTTGATATGTTCTACCCTTGCAGCTGCATCTGGATGTGACTTTTGATCAAAGGTTCGTGGAATAAGATAAATTGGGCTAAGGGAATCAAGCCCATAGACCACCTTGAATGGAGAAAGACCAGTAGCCTTGCTTGGTGTCCTGTTGTAAGCAAACTCTGCATGGGGTAAAAGCAAATGCCAAGCCTTGGCATGAAGCATAATCAAAGCTCTTGGGAGAGTTCCTAAGGTTTGATTAGTAACTTCAGTTTACCCATCAGTTTGTGGATGATAAGTAGTACTATATTTCAGCTTAGTACCTAACTTCTTCCACAAAGTAATCAAAAAATGACACAAAAACTTGGTATCCCTATTAGAAATAATACACCTTGGAATACAAGGTAACCTTGTCACTTCTTTGAAATACAACTCAGCAATATGTGTAACATTATTAGTCTTGTTGCATGGAATGAAATGAGACATCTTAGAAAACCTATCAACCACAACAAAGATAGAATCTTTGTTTCTTTGGGTGTAAGGAAGTCCAAGAATGAAGTCCATTCTTACATCAACCCATAGAGAAATGGGAATAGGTACTGGAGTGTAGAAGCCTTGAGGTAGTGAATGACTCTTTGCAACTTGACATGTTCCCACCTCGTTAGGATATCTTGCACATCACGTTCCATAGCTGGCCAATAGTAATGCTCCCTGAGCATGATAACAATCTTGTTCTCTCCATAATGTCTAGCTAGACATCCTCCATGAACTTCTCTGATTAGCAATTGTCTTGTACTACACCTTGGAACACATAGCCGAGTACCTTTGAATAGGAAGCCTTCCTCGATATGAAAATCTCCTTTGGGGTGTTTAGAACAATCAGCATATAATGCCCCAAAGTCTTCATCATTGTCATACAAAACTTTCAGATGCTCAAAACCAAGCACACAAGCATCTAACTGAAATAATAAGACATACCTCCTCGATAGAGCATCATCACCTTTGTTGGGTTTACTTGACTTGTGGTTGATAGTGAAATGATATGATTGCATAAACTCAACCCACTTTGCATGCCTGGAGCTTAACTTATGCTGACCTTGTATGTACTTCAATGCTTCATGGTCAGAATGTAACATAAACTCACTTGCAATAAGATAATGATTCCAATGCTCTAAACACCTCACAATAGCATAAAACTCTTTATCATAAGTGGAGTACTTTCTTCTAGAATCACACAACTTCTCACTAAAGAAGGCTAAAGGTTTAACTTCTTGAGTAAGAACTCCACTAATACCTACACCAGAGGCATCACATTCAACTTCGAAGACTTTACTAAAGCATGGCAATGATAGAACCGGTGCTTGAGTAAGTCTAGTCTTGATATCTTCAAAGGCAGATTGAGCTTTAGGAGTCCATATAAATGATGTTCCTTTGATAACTTCAGTCATAGGAGCTATGATAGTGCTGAAACCTTGAATAAATCTCCTGTAGAAAGAAGCTAAACCATGGAAAGCTCTAACATCATAAATACTCTTAGGTATAGGCCAAGAATGAATGGCTTCTACCTTACCATCATCTACATTTATACCATGTTTAGTCACAATGTAACCAAGAAATGTAACTTTAGGAACAAAGAAAGCACACTTCTTAAGGTTACTAAACAACTTCTCACGTTCTAAGACAAGCATAACTTGAGTTAAGTGATCTTGGCGTTCATGCCCATTCCTAGAATACACCAAAATATTATCAAAGTAGACTACCACAAACTTGCCAATGTAAGGTCTAAACACTTGGTTCATTAACCTCATGAAAGTGCTCGGTGCATTAGAAAGACCAAAAGGCATTACCAACCATTCATAAAGTCCACCTTTTGTCTTGAAAGCTGTGTTCCATTCATCACCTTCTCTGATCTGATTTGGTAGTAACCACCTCGAAGACCAATCTTTGAAAACACTTTAGAGCCATACAACTCATCTAGCATATCCTCAAGTCTTGGTATGGGGTACCTGTACTTGATAGTAATCTTGTTAATGGCATTGCTATCAACACACATTTTGATCCCGCCATCTTTCTTTGGCACCAAAAGACCTGGAACGGCACATGGACTCAAAGACTCTTGAATCAAGCCCTTTTCCTGTAATTTTGCAACTTGTCTTTGAATCTCATTAGTGTCCTTTGGATTCATCCTATATGCAGGCTTACTGGGTAGGATGGAACCAGGAATAAGATCAATGTGATGTTGAATATCTCTCTTGGGAGGTAAACCCGTGGGGATCTCCTTAAGGAATAAATGATAGAATTTTTAAATGAGTGTCTTGGCAATGGGATTAGTGGGCATCAAATTTTCTAGTTCTTCTTGGATGCTTAGAATCCATTCTCTAAAGGCTTTAAACTCATGTTGTGAAGCCTTTAAGACTGATTCACTCACAGCTAGTAAACAGTCATTGTGTTTGGGCATATTTTGAGGGTGCATTTCATGGAGTTTGGATGGGGGTAAAGGGGCTAAGGTGATTTTCTTGCCATCCCAGGTAAATGAGTAAGTGTTTTGGAATCCATTATGCACAACTCTACGGTCATACAACCATGCTCTCCCTAAAAGCATATGACATGCATCCATAGGAATAACATCACACCATAACTCATCTTTATAGTTCTTTCTAATGGAAAATGAAACCAAACAACGAGAGTTCACCTGAATTCCCTTGCTTTGATTTAGCCACTGGATGTTGTAAGGATGTGGATGAGTCATTGTTTGCAACCCTAGTTTCTCAGTCATGTTTAGAGAAACTACGTTAGCACAACTTCCACCATCAATGATCAAAGAACATATCTTACCTTGAGTAGTACACCTAGTACGGAATATGTTCTCTCTTTGCTTATCTTTAACTCCTTTCTGGTTGCTTAGAACTCTCCTTAGGACTGAGAGTTCACCTTCATGGGCTTCTTTAGCAACATCTTCTTGAGTTTCTTCAAGTTCATTCAGGACTGTCCATTCGGCCAAGGCAATGACTTTTCTGTTTGGACACTCCGGAGCAATATGACCAAGCCCTTGACATTTGAAGCATCTTCTGTTGCTCATTGGGTAAAGGTTAGGTCAAAATGGGGGTCCTAGAGCTTTTTGAGGTGCCGTGGTTCTTTGTGGATTAGAGGGAAAAGGATTTTGTTGCTTAGGAGGTGGGTTGGAACTCCGCTTGTTAAAAGGTTGGTTCTGAATGAAAGGCCTTGTATTTTGTGGTTTTTGAGGCTGTTTAGCCTTCTCTTGTTGTTCCACTTTGTGAGCTAATACACAAACATCATTAAAAGAAGCATAGGCTTGCAATTCCACCACATTAGAATACTTAAGATCAAGACCACCCAATTATCTAACTACGGTTTGCTCTTCAGGTTCTTAAATGTCACATTTAATCATCAATTTCGCAAACTCACGAGTATATTCTTCAATATTAATGCTACCTTGAGTGAGATTATGAAATTGACAATAACAATCTTAGACATAAGTACGTGGGAGAAACCATGCCTTAAGCTTAGTCTTCATCGTTTCCCATGTTTGGATTCTGGACTTTCTTTCTCTAAGACTCTTAGCATTCAAGTTTGTCCACCATAAAGATGCATACTTTCTAAGTCTTAAAGCCATTAATTTGACCTTCTTATCATCAGGTATATCTTTATACTCAAAGACTCTTTCAACAGTATGTAACCAATTAATAAACTCTTCAGGATCAAGCTTACCTTCAAATTAAGGAACTTTAACCTTGAAATCATTGGTATTGGCTTGAATCCGTGGCTCTCCTCTAACCATTGTAGGTACTTCCTCTTCACTTGATGAAGCAACATCATGGCTATAGACTTGCTCACGTGCTCTTGGTTCAGATTGAAGAGTGTCTTTATTCAAGTTTTGCTTTTGCTTCAAGAATGAACCCAATTGCTTTCGTAAGTAGTCATTTTGTGCTTGAGCTTCTTGGTTTCTTTGAGAGTCTTCTCGGATTTCGCTAGCCAATAACTCATTTTGTTTCATCAAAGCTTTAAAACATTTCTTCCAAAGACATGCTTGAATAAGGTTGTTAGAACAAAGGAGAAAATCGAGTTTGTGCGGAAGAGAATGAGTGAATCATTTGTGGAAGTGGAAGGGTATGCTAGGCCAAGGTGAAACCTTTGCTCTGATACCAAATATAATGTATGTCTCTAGAGAAGAAGCAACCCAAGCTAACACACATCAAAAGACAACCAAAACTCAAAGATATAACTCGGACAAGGGGAGGCACGGTCGTGCCTGGTGCACGGGTAGGCCGTGCCACTTTGTTGCTGGCCGAAAGCTCAAAGTCCTAACTTTGCACGGTTTGAAGCGCTTTGAAGTTTGGTTTGATGCTAGGCCTTTTGGTGACGACTAGGCCGTGAATATGCAAGGAAAAGGGAGTGTGAAGATATGTGAATGAGAGGATAAGTATGGATTATCAAGTCGAAGATTAATAACTCAAGATTGAAGCTAATAATCTTACCTTGAATGCAAATAGCTCAAACTAGGATAGGATAGACTAAACTCAAACAATGGATACAGAACACCACCAATCTTTAGTCTATGGCCCTTAATCTTGATTAAGATACAGAATCACCACTTAACCAAGGTTAAGACTCACTTGGACACCACCTTAGTTGGCCTAATTAAGGATAAGCAAGCAAGAGTTTGATAGAGAGAAAGCAAAAGCTCTCAAACTGATTTTATCATTCAAAAAATGGAGATGTCTACTTGTTATGGCCATGGGGTTCTTTAAGTATGCAGCAAAAATGGCCAAGCTAGCAAGAAAGTAAGCAAGCATACACAACCCCCCTTTCCTTACTAGCTAGGAAAGGTATTAAAAACTAACTACATCCGGTTACAAGCTAAGCCATATACAATCATGCTTAACTAACTTATTACATCCAAATCATGAAGCAAAATAATGTCTAAGCTTATTATACATTAGTTAACCTCACATTTAGGCGTAACACAACAAGAAATATAGCTTGGAAGCCATATACTCAGCCGCAAAGGAATACCCCTTTTTCGGCTAGCTAATAGGAATGGAGAGACAAGATTGTTGCTTTTGCTTCCTCATTGGTCGAACTTCCCAAGGCAGCTGCCAATCCTAGAGAGCCTTGGAATGTGTGCCATGTCTTGGAAGGTGTGCCAATCAACATGCAAGCTATAAAATCGGCTAAAGCTAGTGAAGCACTCGGGTTATGCTGGACTGGGTTCAAGCTATGTGGAGGCCGATTTTTAGGCAAAATTTAAGCATAGCAAAAGTGATCATGATTTAGTTTTCAGCCATAGGGGGGTAACTTTGGGATGTATGTAACCCCGGGCCCCCACCAAGAAATCAAGGTTATAATGTGTTTAAGTGGGGTAATTAAACTCACACATTAAACCGTGCAAATTGGGGTGCAATCTGGCCAGTTTGGAAAAAACACCTTGATCTCCCATCTTCTTGTGTGCATGATTTGAAATCAATGCTTGGACTTGAATTTAGACTTCTTGAGGATTCCAAAAATGAAAAAATCCATGACTTAAAACACAATGTAGCTTAAGTAATGACATGAACAAAACCGAGCAAATTCTGACTTGCTAGCCCGTGTACACTTCCTTGGGTTTCTTCAACATGTTCGACCAATGCTTGTACTTTGGAGCTTAAGTTGGACCTTGAATGAGTTGTTGGACCTTCTTCCTTGTCAATGGTCGTGGGGACTCCATCAAGATTTCCTCCCGAGGAAGGGAATCTCTTTAATCATGCTTAACTATCGCCTAATGCTAATCTAGGTACAAAGCTTGATTAACTGAAGCTAATTCATTCTGATCATTAACGAAAGAAAAATAAATGATCATGTTTAGAAATAATACATTCAATTATCTTAATACACCAACTTCACTGGAGAAATGAGGAGAAAAGAAGCCATAAAGGTGGAGTGCTTTTTGACTGGCTAATCTGGATGAAGGGTGTGATTTCTTCCTTATTCTCCCATTGTTTAGCTCCTTTCATGGCTGTTTTCTTCAACAAATGATGATGTCTCTATTGCCTTTATCCATGATTGAAGCATTCAAGCAAGTAACTAGCTAGGCAAACCCTCAGTAGAAGGAAAACCACGCAGCTACTTGACCGGGTTCTAGAAGCTGAAAACTGCCCCGTTTTCTGCCCTTGTTTCATCCAATTAAAAGTGAGCATGATTTTGATTTCAGGCCATGGGGGGATACCTTAGGGTGTGTACAAACCCCCAAGCTAACAATTTAGGTTTATGACTTGCTTAAGTGGTAGAATTCCACTAAAACATTTTATCGTGCGGTTTCGGACCAAAACTAACGGGTTGGATAAAATGGCTTGATCTCTTCAGTTCGACTGAGCATGGTTGACTTTTAATGCTTAGGCCTGAAATTTAACATCCAAAGAAACTCAAAAATAAAAAAATATTGAACTTAAGCCACAATGTAGCTTAAGAAAACAAATGAACAAAACTGTGTAATTTCTGCTAGTTTTACCCGATTGCATCACCATGGCTCTTTTCAAGAATTTGAGCCATTGCTTCGACTTTTGAACTTGCATTGGACCTTCCTAGAATCTTAGGACCCTCTTCATTGTCTTGGCTCAAGGGGAATTCGTCATCCTCTTCTTGTTGAAAATATTTAATCCTCAAGTAGGTAAGGTAATTATCTGCTTGGTAAGCACTCAAGTCAGCTACATTGAATGTACCTGAAACTCTATAGTCACCTGGTAAATCAACCTTATAAGCATTATCATTAATGCTTTCAAGTCCCTCAAATGGTCCATCAGCTATAGCATTAATTTGTTCTTCCTTTTAGAGGGAAACCATTCCTTCCTAATGTGTATCCAAATGAGGTCTTCAAGTTGAAAAACCATCTTTCGCCTATGCTTGTTGGCTTGGGCTTCATAGGATGCATTGGCCTTCTCAATTCTAGCCTTAACCAACTCATGGAGGTTTTGAATCTCTTCCACTCTAGCTGCTACATCTGCCCATGGCTTTCGATCTAATGGCCAGGGGGTGAGATCAAGGGGGCTTAGGGGATCAATCCCATATGCCACCTTTAAAGGAGATACACCAGTGGCCCTGCTTAGAGCCTGGTTATAATCGAATTTAGCATATGACAAGAGTAAATCCCAAGCTTTGGCATGAGGTTTAATCAAAGCCCATAGGATAGTACCTAGGGTTCGATTTGTCACCTCTGTTTGCCCATCCGTTTGCCCATCCGTTTGGGGATGACAGATGGTACTATACATGAGTTTGGTACCCAATTTCTTCCATAAAGTAACCCCAAAATGACTGAAGAACTTTGTATCCTATCAGAAACAACGGACTTAGGGATACCATGTAATCTGGTTACCTCCTTGAAGTATAACTCAGCAATAGGTGTAGCATTATTGGTCTTGTTGCATGGTATAAAGTGTGCCATTTGTCTACCACCGTAAATATAGAATCCTTGCCCCTTTGGGTTCTAGGTAAACCCAAAATGAAGTCCATGCTCACATCCACGCAGGGTAAGGTGGAAATTGTAAGGGGTGTGTATAAGCCGTGGAGTAAGGTGTGACTCTTGGCAGCTTGGCATGTTCCACATCTTCTTAGGATGTCTTGAACGTCATTCTCCATTCCAGGACAGTAATAATGTTCTCTTAACATAGATAAGATCTTCGATTCACCAAAATGACTTTCCAAGGAACCTCCATGCACTTCTCTGATTAGCAGCTCACAAGTGCTACACTTTGGTACACACAACCGTGTACACTTGAATAAAAACCCTTCTTGAATAAAGAAATCTCCTTCGGGGTGTTTAGGACAACCGGTAAATAACTCCCCAAATTCTTCATCCTTATCATACAATGCTTTTAGATGCTTAAAGCCAAGCACACAAGCGTCTAATTGGAACAAAAGTTGATACCTCCAAGATAGAGCTTTAGCACCTTGATTGAGCTTTCCCGACTTATGCTTGATTGTAAAGTGAAATGACTGGAGAAACCCAACCCACTTAGCATGGAGTGACCTTAACTTATGTTGGCCTTGAACACACTTTGAAGCCTTATGGTTATAATGTACAATAAACTCACTTGCAATCAAATAATGACTCCAATGCTCTAAACACCTCACGATTGCATAAAATGCTTTATCATAGGTGGAATATTTCATTCGTGAATCATATAATTTCTCACTAAAGAGGGCCCAAGGTTTACCTTCTTGAGAAAGAACACCACCTATACCATGTCCAGAAGCATCACATTCAACTTCAAAGACTTTATCATTGCACAACAAGGAAAGAATTGGTGCTTGAGTAAGTCTTTTCTTGATCTCTTCAAAGGAAGATTGGGCTTTGGGGGTCCAAATGAATGATGTACCCCTAATAACCTCAATCATTGGAGCTATAATAGTGCTAAAATTTTGAATGAACCTCCTATAAAAGGAAGCTAAGCCATGAAAAGCTCGAACATCATGAATACTCTTGAGAATAGGCTATGATCGAATAGCATTCAATCTTGCGCTCATCTGCCTTAGTACCATCACCAGTGACAATATAACCTAAGAATGTTACCTCACGAGTGAAAAATTCACATTTCTTACGGTTACCAAGTAATCTCTCATGTTCTAGAACAAGCATAACTTGAGTAAGATAATCTAGATGTTTATGCTCATTCTTAGAATAAATCAAGATATCATCCAAGTAAACCACCAAGAACATGTCAATGTATGGCCTGAACACTTGATTCATTAATCTCATGATTGTACTAGGATCATTGGAAATACCAAATGGCATAACTAACCATTCATAAAGCCCTCCTTTAGTCTTAAAGGCCGTCTTCCACTCGTCTCATTCTCTAATCAGAATCTGGTAGTAACCACTTCGAACATCAATCTTGGAAAACCCTTGAGAGCCGTGTAATCCATCCAGTATATCCTCAAGTCTAGGTATAGGATACCTGTACTTGATTGTGATTTTGTTTATGGCCCTATTGTCCACACATATATGCATTCCTCCATCCTTTTTAGGAACTAAAAGAGCAGGTACCACACATGGACTGAAGGACTCATGAATCAAGCCTTAGATATTAAGTCCTCAACTTTCGGTTGAATCTTCATGGTTTCCTTGGGATTCATTCTGCAAGCTAGTTTATTAGGAAGGATAGAACCAAGAATGAGGTCAACGTGGTGTTGGATATCCCTTTTAGGTGGTCAACCTATGCGTATCTCCTCAGGAAACAAATGGTAGTAGTTCGTACGAATGCTTTGGCTACAGGGTGAGTGGGAAAAGGGGGTTTTGGTTCATGTTGTATACTCAATATCCACACTCTAAAGGCCTTGAATTCATGCTGGGAGGCCTTTAACAATGGCTTACTAAAAGTGAGAAGTAAATCAAATTGGGTGGACTTCTTTTGAGGCTTATTTTGATGGAGCATAAATGAGGATAAAGGGGCTAGGGTAATCTTGTTGTCATCCTTGGTAAAGGAGTAAGCAATCAAGTAACCATTATGCATAACCCTACAGTAATATAAATGTAAGACCCACCGTCGTTATTTCTATATTAAGTTGCCTCCATTACCTTTTTATGTTATAAAATCGTATTTTAGTAACTATATGAGTTAATTGATTATCGATGTGCTTTTGAAAACTATAATTTTATAAAAAGGGATTTTTATCGCTAATATTGATTTCAAAGTTAATTCGTGTTATTTATGTCTTTAAATTATACTGATAGTTTAATTTAGTCGTTAAACGATTAACTTTATTAAAAAGAACGCCTATTTGAATTATGTTATTATTGATGTTACTTATTTATAAAATTATTGAATCGATGCTAACTGGAGTTTTTAAAATCGTCTTTCGATTTATTTAGTCGATTCCCGAAGTTTGATTAAGGGTGCTAAGCGTAGGACGTTTCGACTCGAGTTCAGACTCTTCGTTATTTAGTTTGGGGTTGGAACCTAGCTGAAGCATGTTACTAAGCCCAAAAAAAAAAAAAAAAAAAAAAACATAAGGGGCCGAAGCCCCTTTCCTTTCTCAGAAAAGAGGACACGAAGGGGGGAGGGGGTCCTCAAACCCTCAGCCCCGACCCCCCCACGCGAACCACCAGCACTCGGTGAGAGAGAGAGAGGAGAGGGTGAAGGAGGCCGGTCGGCCACGGCGACGGCCCAACGCCGGCGACCAGGCGACGGCGACGAGCAGAGAACGACAGAAGGAGAGAGAGAGAGAGACGTAGAGCGAGATTGGAGGCGACAAGGTGTCTTCACCGGTAGGCTCAAGTCCGACAACCACGGGTAGGGCCGATACTCGAACGAAATTCACAAGCATGGTGAGTTTCAAGCCTTTATCTCTCTTTAAATTGAATCTCTATCCCAAACCCTCACTAATCGTGTGAAAATTGGACAAAATCGCGAATTAGGGTTTTGGGTTTGGGCGAGGTCGAGTCAGACGCGAAGAGTGGACGAGTATGTGGCTGTTGATGTTCGAATTTGGCCCCGATTTAAGCTAAATTGCGTGTCTCTAGCATGGAATCGAGGTGGGTGTTCCTCCCTCCTAAGTAATATTAATTTCGAAACTGATTTTCG
>JACYFF010031957.1:61076681-61147246 GCA_017589665.1 Selenicereus undatus
TATGTTTGGTGTACTCCGAGCGGGTGGCTCGTCGAGTTATGAACTCCAGCTTGTGGCCGTTGAGTTAGGTTTTAAATGTTTACGCTTCCATTGATTTACAGGGACTTATTGTAAGGCGTTTAGCCTGGGAACGTTCAGTTTTCAGAGGAAATGCTGTCCGTTTCATCCCAGAATTTAAGTAAGAAGTTAGGAAAACGTAACGCTTTCGGCCCTAGGGGCTGGGGGTGTTACAATAAACTTGGCGTAACACCCCGGGTTTCAAATTACTTTTTCTTATTTAACTAAACATTAAACTACATGGCAGCGGAACCTAATTAGGGGTTGTGTATCAAATAACAATCCATACAAAGTTTCTTCAATGAAACTTCAACTTAAAGGATTCAAATATAGATGAAACAACTACTAAGGTAAAACAATTCTTTATTGCAATCCCTTCTTTTAACCACTAACGATTTGTTGCCTTCGGTTTATACGTCAAGGCCTCGCTCTATCTTTGGTCCCCCAGCCCCATGCAAAACTAGTTCACCTGAAAATAAAAATTTTTTATAAAGTGAGATAAACTCAGTCAGCAATCACCCCTAACAGTCAAAGTACGCATACAAATTCTTTTTGAAAACATTTTATGGGTAGGGAAAAACAAGGCCGCATTTGTTATCGTTAATATAACCCTCTATACTCAAATGATTCAGTGATGCCCACATAAAATCTAAGATCCCATTCTAATAATCAAATTTGAGGGTGGCCAACCCCACTGGGCCTCATGGCCTGCGCTTGGGTTTAACACAACTACTTAACTCATTCATAGCCTACCGCTGACTATGACGGTTACTAACAGGGCACGTGGGCGCTCACTTGCATGCACTATTTCTCAGGGAAGGCTATTGGCCTTCAATCAATGCAACCATTTCACAGTCTCACCCGTAACTAACCCTTGTTGTTGCTATTATGCTCTCCCCAAATAAAGATTAATTAAACATACCTACTTCGTTCAGATTCAACCCAATCCCCAAGACTTTTTTGAAGCAACTCAGGAAAGGGTTCAGGCATGATTGTTGCCTGGAATCCGTACAAATTACGAGCTCGATTACTAGTATTGGGCCTACTGCTTCGCACCTGGGCCGAAACACTGCCCACACACTGTCCAAAACCTTATGGCCACAAATCTAGCCATGCCTTAATTCTAGTAACTTTTCTAAGATTTGTACTCTTGTCTAAGGCTGCCAATCTGAGTTGAACTCTAGATTCAGATTCAACCACAATCGGGGTCCGACTTCTAGAACCCATAATGTTTTCTCTCGATGTCAAAATTTAAAACCCTTACCTATTATAGAAAGGTGGGCACATCCTATACACTTATTATGCTTAGGCTTTTGTCATATTCTGACCCTAACTAAGTTGTTTTCCTAATTCTTTTCACAGTGTCATTGAGTGTCCTGATGTAGACAGTTCCTGATAATTTGAACATAACTTGGGCTAAGCTACTTCGATTCGTACGATTCAAAAGCTGGGGTACACACCACATCCAAACGCACCTACCTTGAAAATCTCATAATATTTGACCCTATGGATTTGACCTGACAGGATTTTCAAACCGGCGCACGTGCAGTTCCAAACCCAGAATGATCTGCTCAGGTGTTTTCGCTCCCAACGAGTGGCATTAGCGCTATTTTTCCAACATGACAGGTCACCCATCTAGCTACGCCCGTCCTACATGCTTTTAAGTCCCCCAACCTACCCAAATCAAGCCAAAGTTAAAGACTTTAAGTAATGAAACCAAAGAAAATCATCATTAAAAGTTTAACTGGAGTCGGATTTCGAACGGAAGATGTTTCTCCTCTTAGCCCCGACTCGAAAGCCAAAATTTTTGAACTTTATATTAGAATTTAGGAAGAATTTGCAAGATTAAAGCAACACAATTTGAATTTAAGGTCTTAAAAATTTAAAACTTTGAATATGTTATGGATGGGTGTATTACCCATGCCCCCTCACCCACCAAAACGCAAGGGGGGCCCCGTGTGGTGGCGCGGGTGGTTGGGCGGTTGAGCACTGGTGGGTGTCGGGAACTGGTGGCGTAGGTGGACGGTGGTGATGCTGCGATGGTCAGTGTTAGCGAAGGAGGAAGGGGGGAGAGGGAGAGAGCGAGCGAGAGAGAGAGGGAGGTCATGAGGGAGAGAGAAAAATAGGAGAGATAGTGTGAGGCAGGGGTGTGGTCGGTGCCACTAGGTGTAGGGCGTCATTGCTAGGGTTAGGGGGGAAGGGTGGTAGCTTGTCAAGAGGAAGGGGAAAGCTAGGGTTTTCGGGTTTTTTGCGGGAAACTTCCAAAATTCAAAAATTCCTTTTTTTTTCTTCAACTCGGAAGAACAAATATTTGTTAAATGAATAAATCTTTAAATAAAAGCGTTTAAACACCCAATTATATCTACACAAAAAAAAAGAGGAAATCAAAAACAAATTTCTTTAAAGTAAGATAAAAGTATGGATCATAAAATAAAGTTCATTTCCTTTTTCGCCTTGGCTTGATTTAGGTCATGGTTTTAGGTCATCCCACGTCATCAAAATTTCCAAAATGGAACTTAATTTTCCCGGGTATTACATACTAACCCTCCTAGGTAGATTTTGGATTTTAGTGCGAGTTGTATAGATTGTGTCAAGAGTGTGCACATCTTAGGTACAACTGAACTGAGCTTTGGAATTTCGAGGATGAAATTCCATTAGGGGGGGAAGAATGTAATACTCGCACTTTCTAGCCTATTTCTAGATATTACAAATCGTATTTTAGTAAATATATGAGTTAAATTATTATTGATGTGCCTGCATGAACGATAATCCTATTAAAAAGAATATTATTGTCAATATTAATATTATTATTATTATTTTGAAAGTTTTTCAATGATTTTAATAAGCATTAACAAGGATTATTAACGGGTACTAAATCGATTAGAAACCCAAACACGATTAGATTGTCAACCTTCGAATTAGTTACATAGTTTATTAATTGGAAGCTTGATTTATTTGGGAATGAATAATCGACAGAGCAATGTGTTATCGATTCGGCTTGGAATACGGGGTACGAAGTCAGACTAGCAATGTTTTTCTTACTAAGAAAGCTTGAAACAAAAAAAAGGGAGAAACATAGGGGCATTTTTGTCAAAGTGTGGTTGGCCCATATTTTCCTCCTCCCATACACAAACGCCCCGACCCCTATCTCTCTCTCTTTCTCTGCTCTTCATCTTCTTCCTCACCTCCTCCTCCATGTACACAACTCAAGCCTAATAATTCCACGAAGTTTTCGCCTCACCCAGCACTAAATTCCCCAGATTTCACCTCTCTAACATCAAACAAGCCCTTAGCTGTGAAATTTGGGCAAAACATTCGAAGAATTTAGCCACATTTTTGGTGGGTTTGGGCTGCAATTCGACGCCCCAACTTGAGTCGAAGCACGTCCATGCAACCTTGTTTTTAGCTGCGTCCATTATTATATAAATAGGGTGTAAATTCGTAGCTTCAAGCAGCCACGAAAATTTCGAGCCAGTGAGTGAGCATTTGGGGTGAATTTGGTGTTTGAATTGCATGACATTGGGCATGTTCTGCGTTTGTTTGTGCGTTGGTGAGCAAGGGTTGAAGATTTAAGGTTTTTGCATCTCTCAAAGTAGAGCCTAACAACCTTTGAATGTATCTCTAGTTTGGAATCGAGGTGGGTCTTTCTCTCCTACTAAATTATTACTAATTTCCAACGAATTTTACTTATTATAGTTAGTTTATGTTTGAATTTGAGTTAGTGATTAGTAATTGGAGAAATTAGAGTTGAATTTTGGAAAATATGGTGAATATGCTGATTGTAACACACCCAGCCCTTAGGGCCGAAAGCATTACGCTTTTTTAACCTTTTTCTTAAATTCTAGGACGAAAAGGATAGAGTTTCCCCTAAAAACTGACCGTTTCCAGGCTAAAAGCCTGACAATAAATCCCTACAAATCAACGGAAGCGTAAAACATTTAAAAGAAGCTCAACGGCTACACGCCGGAGTTCATAACTCAACGAGCCACTCGCTCGGAGTACACCAAACATAATAGTTCATGAATAAAGAAGAAACGAAGGATACAACTCGACGGTTCACACAATCGGAGTATTGGGGTTTACATCCCAAAACATAACTAACTTTGACCAAGAAGACATATAACTAATTAGATGGTTGGCTCATATGGCCATAGAGAGCGACTCATAAACATATGCATTACATGAACTACAATACTTGTTTACAAACTAAGAATACTTTACATGACTTCATTAAAGACAAAAGTAGGCACACGTGACACCTTGCAAGTGAGAATAGACTCCATCTTCACATGGTTGACTCAACTTCTTCCTGTCACGAAGAAAACCTGGGGGAAAAGGAAAAAGAGTAGTGGGATGAGCAACCACACGCTCAGTGAGTGTCCCCCGACCCCTTAAAACTAAAACCGTTAGAGGCAATAATATTCATATTAGTCACTTTTCACGTATTCATACTTTACTACTGTGTTAGGTATTCATAAAATCCTTATAGAAGGATTACTAAGCATAAACTTCATTTTAACCACTCAAACATATTTCTAGGTCCCCAAATGACTAAATTCCTTTACTAACAGGCAGTTAAGCACATAAGCAAGCATCGAGGGCTAAGCATATGAATCTTTCTTTTTTGTAAACATAACTTCTTAGCATTCCATTTAAACTCTGCATGAAACCTAAATCATACGATGTGCACATATGGTTATCTTTTTCGTAATTGTAACTTACTTAGCATCTCATTCATAAATCATACTTGGAATATGCACATAACACTTTTACTTTTATCAGCATACTTTATTTAGATCTCATTCACATTTCATTTATAAGAAAAGCATAGAACATGCACAGAAAGCTTTCCTTCTTCTCTTGAAAACACTTCATTTAACCTCTTAAGGCTCATAAAAACTCTTCTCTTAGCCTCTTGAGGCTCATATTCTTTCATATCGGTCAGATACTGACCCTTATAAACTTTTCACATTTCATTCATCTGGCCTCTTATCGGCCCATAAAAACATTCTTTGTGAAATACTTGAAATGGCATACTACCAACTGCTTTTCTTTGCTTATTAAGAAAATACATCTGGCACAAGATCATTACAGGGTGCTAATTTGGTGAGATCTATTCTCAACCCCATGGTGAGTCATAACGCTCACGCTTAAGCTCTTACTCCCGGGATGGCTATATATAACATATCGGACCATTACATTAACCTTTGTCAGGGCCTGTAGGGTTTTCGGACTTTCCCCTAGGTTAACATCATTCATATCATATTGTCCGCACCACATTATCTTAGCCACTTTAAAGCGTATCGGCCATAACGACTAACAATTTTGCTGCCTCTCACAGCGAAATCTTTTTTCTTACAACTCACGCCTTTATAAAACTCTTTAGGGATTCCCCTGTTCAAGTGAGTTCACTCCCAAAACTGTTTTCATTTAATTAAAATATGCCATCATGCACTAATAGTCATGGCTACTATCATTTCAAAACATGAAATCCTTCATTGAAAAACTCACCCTTATGCACATAATGCAATTTGAGGACATCGAAGCGAAGGGGGTCCGCATATATCACATCCAAGCACTTCATAATCAATTCAACACTATGAGCCACACATGGCCTCGCAATCCACACGATTGCGGTGAATTTACAACCCAGACTTCCTCCGCACAAGCACCGTACCACAAAGACCTCGAACCACTCATAGTTCTTCTTCAAACCATCCAACTACCATCTCGGTTTTTCAATTTATTAATCATAACATATTATCATGCTAGTTTATGAAAAGTTAAGGTTTAGGTACTTACCTGGGCAGCAGCACAATTTAGCGGTGCTTTACAGCAAGCATACGTGCGCATAGATACCATCACATCCACATATAAAACTATAGCACTTTACTTAGCAATTCAAACATGAATGGGCTTTAGGCATTTATAATTTGCTTCGGAGTTAGTAAGCCATTATGGGATAGTTAATCGTATAAATGACCATAGAATGACTCAACATTTATATATGTCAATTTTAAACTCGTACGATGCAATTCGGAGTTCATAAACGGTCATGGAACGACTAAACATTCATATGCATTGATTTTAAACACATACGATTCATTTCGAAGCTCATAAATGGTCATGGAATGACTAAACATTCATATGCATTGACTTTAAACACATACGATTCATTTCGAAGTTCATAAATGGTCATGGAATGACTAAACATTCATATGCATTAATTTTAGACACATACGATTCATTTCGAAGTTAGTTCCTAGGCATGATTCGACTTAAAACTTTAAGCTTGCATTATCTAATTAAGTTCGAATCTTAGGTAAACATGCGTACTTTACTTCGACTTAAATCTTCGAGCTTGAGATAACTGATTGAGTTCGAATCTACGCTAAACATGCATACTTTACTTCGAATTACAACTTCTAGCTTGAATTAACTAAGTTGATTCGAATCGAAGCTAAACATATATAATTCACTTCGAATTAACATCTCAGGCATAAATTACCTAGGTTAACTCGAATCGAAGCTAAACATATATAATTCACTTTGAATTAACAACTCAGGCATAAATTACCCAAATTGATTCGAATCGAAGCTAAACATATATAATTCACTTCGAATTAACAACTCAGGCATAAATTAACTGAATATATTCGAATCAATTCTAACATGCATAATTCGTTTCGAAGCTACTTTTCAGGCATTAGTTAACTAAACTAACATACAACGCAACTTAAAAGTTAAAACGATTTCGAAACTACTAATATTTAGGAGGTGAGAAACACCCACCTGGACTCCAAGCTAAAGGCTTGAATCCAAGGCTACTAGCTCGACAGCAAGGCTTGAACGACTCCCATTTCCTCGGCTCTTGCTCACCCACGCACGAACAGACCCCCAACCCGTGCCCAATTCGCCCAAATTGAACCCTAATTTCAACCCAAACTCTCACTCACTGACTTGACGCTTGAAGTTGCAATTTTAAGCCCGATTTAAAGGGGATTTGAGGCAACTAGAAACGGTGATTGCATGGCTGAACATTGGCTCGCGTCTGAGGCTTGAATCATAGCCCACTAAACTAGGAACGTGGCGAATTCCTCAAAATTTTGCCTAGATTTTGTAGCTATAACTTTATTTAATTACGGTGAGGTGCAATATGGGAAAATTTCAAGCTGGGCAGAGCGAATTTGGTGGTTTTAGGAGCTGTCAACCGCGTTCATGGTGATGGAGGAGGAAGAAGAAGATACCGAGGAGAAAGAGAGATCAGGGGGGGTCGGGTTTTGAGCGCCAAATGAAGAGGAAAAGGGGCCGGGCACCCTTTTTTTTCAAAAATGCCCCTCCCTCCTTTTCTTCTTTTGTTCTAAGTTGTTCAATAAATAGCACCGCTAGTCCATTTTTGTTCTTCATAAGCTAAACCAAAATCAACAATACAATCCCTCATTGATTATTTGTTCCCAAATACGTCTAGGCTTGATTTAATAAATCACAAACTAATTCTAAGGTTGAAAACCGAATCGTACTGGGGAAACGACCTAATGAATTGAATAATGACTAAATTAAACCATCAATAGAATTTGAAGGCGCAAATAGCACGAATTGACTTCAAATCAATAATAGCAATAATAATCCTTTTTAATAAAATTACTGCTCCCAAAAGCACATCGATAATCATTTAACTCATACAGTTACTAAAAATACGATTTTATAACGTAAAAAGGTAATACAGTTGACTTAACAGAAAACACAAAAACGCGTGTCTTACACTCCTCCCCCCCAAAAAAATTTCGTCATCAAAATTCTAAATCTAAGTTCTGTCTTTCCTAGAATGCATGCACACAACTAGGATCTACGCGATAGGTTTTCTAAAGGTTTCATTTTGAAAACACTACTTTTTTAAATTCGAAAGAAAATGGCTTATGGTTTCCAGTCTCGTCCTCGCTAATCCTATTCAAGCTTCTACTCAATCTATTTAGCCGCCGAGGGCAAATCGCATTAAAGAGGGGCATTTGAGTTGGCGTGGAAAATCATATCGAGTTTGTTTTGAACAATGAATAAAGATTTTTGATAATCTAGACTCAGTTAGCATGGCAAGCAGTAATTCTCTGCATATGCATCTATAAGTGGGTATCTAAAGGCATGACAATCGAGACAATGACATCTTAAGGTCGTACCCTAGCAGTATCATTCTAAAAATGAATTCAAGTCACCTTTGGGATCACAGTGGTTAACATGAAGGCTCCTATAACACAGTAAGATGATAAGGGCATCACGCAGCACCACGTAGCATCACTTAAGGACAACAGTACTACATAGCATTCCCCAGTATACAAAATGGGGTCATGCACAACTAATGTTCGTATGTTTATACATCCGTCACAACTAGCCTTTAGGCCTCGCATTCATGGCGACTTAGACATGACATGCTAAAATCATATGAAGGGGTTAACTCAGTCGGGTTCATTCTCAAAGATGAAGATATTAAGCGAATCTAAGGTTAAATCATTTACTAAAAGGTTATCACATCACACTAAGGTAGTAGAAACATCAAATTATGCCATATTGGCAATGAAAGAACTTGAAGCAACAAGCGAGACCACATTGACATCATGTGGGGTTAACAATAGAGCACGGAAGGTCAAGGATCACGAATAGCATTAACTAGCATGAAAGGTTTTTCCTAGGGTCACTGCTTGGAGCTAACTGCCTCTTAAGACACAGATTCATACGAATGAATGGTTATAATCCTAAGGTCATTTCACCATGCTTCAAATAATGGCGCATGGAGTTACTTAGCTAAAACGTGGTATCGTAGAAGTCTCAGAATGCAAACAATGAGTCAGTGGTGTGAATCTAACTGCACAAATCAATCGGTTTAACTAATAGTATCACATGTTCAATCAAATTCAAGCCAAGCAATTAGAAAAACTCACTTCGTTGGCATTTGATCACAATCACGTCGATGGTTACATACAACAATCCTATCTATATGTATTCTTATGGTCTTACACAGCACATGACACCATAATAAATCCTTAAAAGAAGCGGACCCACACGTTGTCACATAGAAAGAACACCTAGACGTGTAGGTATGCGTGCAATCCTACTTTTGCAGCCTATGGTCAACTGTGTGCCCTAAACCCCATCGAATTTAGGAAAGATTGGTGTTGAGCAGCTAGAATTGTGTGAGTATGGTTGACATCAATAGCCTCATAGGCACACACTGAGGTCTTACGAGGTACATCTATCTTACAGGTGATCATAGGAGTCATATTGTAGGTCGCTTACCTTGGGAGGAATCATTTTCTATGTACAGTTCCAAAGTCTGCTAGATTCTTTCTCCCTTGAGCTTTCTAGGTGTATTAGGGTTCATTCGAGCCAAAACATTGTCACCCCATTCACGAATAACAATCCATACAATACAAAGCAAGTAATACACGGATTAGGCAACAATGGCAAAGAAGGAGAACAGTAGGTACACTTACGCGATGTTTAGTAGGGTCCTACCACTAGCCTTTACTCTTTCAAGCATGTATACAAGAGCAGCCCTTAATACACTCAGGAAATTCAGAATTCGAAAACAAAAGACATCATTTAGTAGGATTATCAATCGTAGCAACTAATTTCCAATCATTCCTTTCCTAGCTCATTACAAAAGATTCTATCGATGTACACATCTTAGCACATACACATTTACAAGCAACATTTGGTAAATATAAGGGCGGTATTAGTGAATCTAAACTACCTCATCATTAGTAACAGAAAGTAAATCCTTCGGTGTAAGATAACCTTGGTTCGATAGTCAAACGACATTAATATCTCAAAATTTTGAGTTTCAAAGGGGAAAAAATAGCTTTTCTATTTCGAATCTCTTTGCTTTCAATAAAAGGATGGTTAACTACTTCTAGCTCTCTCTCTACCAGCCTTAGAGTATGTCTGCTCACTCCATTATGGGGCCCGAGGAGCAAATCATATTATAGGGGCAAAGATGAGCTTAGACTTAAGACTTTCAAATCATTCAATTCAAATCACATTGATGGAGATCTCTCTATACCACTTACTTTGGAAAATCAAAATCAACAAAAGTAATCATATTTTGAATGCTAAAGGATGAATAATTCATCCAAATTTTGTTTAAGCTTTGAAATTGCAGGGCAAAGGGTTCGTTCCAGCACTGACCTGCTTTTGTGAGCAAAATTCGGAAAACATCTTCATGGGTTAAGTCTGATATTTTTACATGGATGTGAAGTTCAAGATGTTATCTTTCCAACAAGACAAGTTTCATCCAATTTGGACGTCATTTGGTCATTCAAATCAGCCTTCAATCTCAAGGTGTCAAAACTGCCCAGCATGGTCAGAATGTACTCGGTTTTGCAAGCTTAATTACCCAAACTTAAAGATGGTTTAATGGGATGAAAACCCACGTTTTGGAACCCTTAATATGTCATCTTCAAGGGCATATAAAGAGTTCTAGGGTAGGTATTTAATAAATAAGTCAGTAGGAGGCTTTTTCTAGAAGCAGCAGAAACTGCCCCAGTTTGGACATGCTGCACATTTTGCCTCATATCTCCTAGAAGGCTGCTCCAATTGACCTGCACGAGGGGGCCCCTGAAACCGTACTTCTTGATCTTTCCAGGAAGCCCTATGGCAGCTAATTTGGCCAACAAACCTAGGAGATATAGCTATTTGAAGTTGCACCTAGTGCACTGAAAAGTGCTGACATAAAGTTAAAGTGCTTTTTCAGCTTTTGTCTTTTGCTTCATGGTTCCCCATGCCTTTGTGTTAAGATCGTGAGTAATCTACCACAAGAGGGGGGGGGGGTGAATTGTGGTGTCTGATTTTCGCGTTGTAAATAACAAACACCCTTGTGACTTGTTTGTAGAGGGTGTTCTCAAATATTGCAAATGCGAAAATCACCAAGATAAATGCGGAAAATAAAGCACACACAATTTTTACGTGGAAAACACCTCTAGCCCAACTGAGGTGTGAAAAACCACGACCTACCTCGTGTAGGATTTAACCACTTCACTAAACCGGGCTTAACTCGTTACAAATGTAACAACTATAGAGTTTTTCCTCAACTGAGGGACTCCCATCATCCATAACCAACTTGGTTGAAGGAGAAATACGAGTGTCTATGGGTTTGGCCGACTCCATCCCAAAACGCTTAAGTAGCTCCTTGATATACTTTTGTTGATGGATCATGGTGCCGTTTGAAGTTTGCTTGATTTGTAAGCCTAAGAAAAAGTTAAGCTCACCCATCATGCTCATCTCAAACTCACTCCTCATCATATTTGAAAAATCATCGCATAAATCATGATGAGTTGCACCAAATATAATGTCATCTACATATATTTGGACAATTAATAAATGTTCCCCCTTAGATTTTAGAAACAAGGTATTGTCTACCTTGCCTCTTCTAAAATCATTTTCAAGTAAAAAGCTTGACAATCATTCATACCAAGCTCTTGGAGCTTGTTTTAAACCATAAAGTGCTTTGCCAAGTTTAAAAACATGATTTGGAAAATCACCATTTTCAAAACCAGGGGGTTGTTTGGCATACACCTCTTCTTTAAGGTATCCGTTTAGGAATGCACTTTTCACATCCATTTGATATAACTTGATTTCCATATGAGCTGCAAAGGCTATTAAGATTCGAATAGCCTCAATTCTAGCAACTGGTGCAAAGGGTTCTTCATAATCAATCCCTTCTTCGTGATTGTACCCTTGAACCACCAGCCTTGCCTTGTTCCTAGTGACTGTTCCTGACTCATCTAGCTTATTTCAGAACACCCACTTAGTTCCAATGATTGTTCTACCTGCAAGTTTAGGTACAAGGTGCCGCACTTTGTTTCTTTCAAATTGATGAAGCTTTTCTTGCATAGCCGTGATCCAATCTGAATCTGCAAGGGCTTCATTCACACTTTTTGGCTCAATGTTAGAAAGAAAAGCATAGAAAGCACAAAAATTCTTAAGTTTAGATCTAGTTTGCACTCCAGTATTAATATCTGACAAGATTTGATCAAGAGGGTGCGAACTATGGTGCTTCCATGGTCTTGGATTAGTTGGATCCATAGACACATGTTCTGTTCTAACTGAAGTGTGTGTGGGATCAGGCTCAAGAACACTTCCTGATCTTGTTTCTGCACCTGTTTGCAAGCTAGTTCTTGAAGAACATGGTTCCGAACAGGGTTCAACGGTGTTTCCCCCTGTTTGATGTTCACCTTGCCTGTCGCTTTGAGGAACAGCTTCTGTACCTGTTTTCTTCAGGGTGTTCTCACCTTGTTTTTCTTGGTTCAACAATTCCTTTTGGACAAGACCTAATTCAAACTCTTCATCCTGTGCATTACTCTCATTCAAAGAGTTAGATTCATCAAAAAACACATGCACACTTTCCTCAACACATAAGGTTCTTTTGTTAAAGACTCTGTATGCCTTACTGTGAGAGGAATAACCAAGAAATATTGCCTCATCAGTCCTTGAATCAAACTTTCCTAAGGCATCTTTCCCGTCGTTATGCACGAAACATCTACAACCAAATGTTCTTAGATGCATAATGTTGGGTTTTCTGCCTTTAAGAAGTTCATAAGGAGTTTTGTTCAAAATGGGTCTAATCATGCATCTATTTATAATGTAACATGATGTGTTCAAAGGTTCTGCCCAAAAGTTCTTAGGAACACCACTAGCAATAAGCATTGTTCTAGTCATGTCTTCTAGGGTACGATTTTTTCGTTCAACCACCCCATTCTCCTGGGGTGTTCTCGGGGCTGAGAAGTTTTGATCAACACCATGTTCATTACAGAATTTTGTAAAGCTTGCATTTTCAAATTCAGTACCACGATCAGACCTCAAGCTAACCAATGAGTGTCCTACTCTCTTTTTAATCTTTTTGAGAAGGGCAATAAAATTCTCAAACGTTTCATCCTTGGAGGCCAACAACAGGGTCCAAGTAAATCGAGAATAATCATCCACTATTACAAGCACATACCTTTTCCCTCCACTACTAGCTATCCTCATGGGACCACATAGATCAATATGCAATAACTCAAGAGGTTGGGTAGTGCTTACACACTTTTTAGATTTTAAAGAAGATCTGACTTGTTTTCCTTTTGCACAAGCTTCACATACCTTGTCATCATTATACTTGATGGAAAGTAGTCCAACAACCAAATCTTTGGAAACAAGTTTGTTTAACAAGGACAGGCTTGCATGACCTAGTCTCTTGTGCCATAACATTATATCATCATTTAATGCATTTAAACAAGTCAAATTGTTTTGGGGAAGAGTGGAAATACAAACTTTATAAACATTTTGACATCGGTTCCCCCTCCACACAACATCTCCTGTGTCGTCATTTACAACCAAGCAACGTGTTTTTGAAAACAGTACTAGGTTGTTCTTGTCACACAGTTGGGACACACTTAGCAAATTGTGCTTTAACCCATCAACTAACTAAGTGCACATTATCAATTGAGTGGGAGAGAGTTTTACCAATATTACCTATACCGACAATTGTCCCAGATTTGCCGTTTCCAAATGCTACACTCCCACCATTCAAAGCTGTAAGTGAGAGAAAATTTGATCTTTCACCAGTCATGTGCCGTGAACACCCACTATCAACAAACCACAACTGCCTGTTTTCAAGGGTGTTGGTGGGGTTGTTCGTAAGGTTGTTCTCTCTCACTTCAGCCTGCAAAACAAATCACGGGTTAGTTTTGGGAACCCAGATCCACTTGGGTCCCATTCTTTTAGACATGTAAAGTTCATCTTTTCTAATCCAGATTTGTTTCACATACCATTCATTCTTTTCATTGGCATATTTTCTTAAAGGACAAGTGTATCTATAATAACCCGTTCTACCACAATGAAAGCAAACGATGTTTTCAGGCAACCCCACATACTTCCTATGTAGTGGGTAAACGGTCCGTTTAGGCTTATATCCAAGTCCCTTTTTGTTTCGATTGTGGTGAGTGTTTAACCAATCAAGGGCTTGTGAGGATTTGTTCCAGCGGTTGTTTGTGGCAAGATTAGTTTCTAATTTTTCTATGGTGGCATTCAAGCTCTTCTTTTCATTTAACATGGATTCAACTGTTTCTTCCACTTTAGAGAGTTTTTCCTCTACTTGAGTGTAATCTCCTTCTTTTAGAAAGAGATCTTCTCTAAGCACGTTAATACTCTCATCTAAACCAAGTTTTTCATTTTTAAGAATTTCATTTTCAAGCTCTAGGTCACGAACTTCTCTTTTTAGATCAGCACAGGTGTCTATCAAATTATATAGAAGTTCTTCTAAAGTAGCTTTGTTAAGACCATGTACCTTGTTCTTAAGATCTGAGAAGCTGATTGTTGATTCATCATCTGAGTCTGAATCACTTTGTGCCATCAGTGTTACGACCTCCTCTTCAGCTTCACATTCTCTTTCATCCTCAGAGGAATCTCCCCAAGCAGCCAACATAACTTTTGAGAATCGCTTGCCCAGATTGTTTACAGGGTGTTTTCAACCCTGTTTTCAAGGATGTTCAGGCATCTGATATTCTCGAAGCAGATGACAATTTTTGACTAAGTGATCTGGTTTGTCGCACTTGAAACACCCTGTGAGCTGTTCTTTGGGGGTGTTTATGGACTTACTGAAATCTTTTCTTTTGTTGTTTTCCTTGACCTTTTTGAAGAATTTCTTGAAATTCCTGGTCATTAGGGCCATATCTTCATTTTCAAGGTCAAAGTCAGTGTCCTCATGTGCTTTCAAGGCAAGCCCACAATCCTTCTTTTGCTCCTCTTTTTGTTGTGAGTTCTTTCGGAGTTCATAGGTTTGGAGATTACCAATCAACTCGTCGAGGGTGATCTCGTTCATGTCTTTAGCCTCTTGGATGGCCGTTACTTTGGCCTCCCACGTACGAGGTAGAATTTTGAGGATTTTCCCCACCAACTCTTCAGTGGTGAAAGACTTTCCCAGAGATTTTAACTCGTTCGTGATGTGGGTAAACCGTGTATACATATCCATCACAGTCTCACGATCACCCATATCAAACAACTCATATTGTCGCATAAGTAGCTCAATTCTAGATTCTTTAACTTGACTCGTACCTTCATGAGCAACTTGCAGGGTGTTCCAGATAGCTTGGGCTGATTCACACTCAGAGATGCGAGTGTATTCATCGGGTCTTAGGCTAAAATATAGTAGTTTCTTGGCCTTGGCATTTTTCTCCATTTTCTTATAATCTTCAGCATCAAAGTCTTTAGGTTCCTTGGAAACCGTCTTACCATCTTCAAGCACCTTGGTGGGAACAAGGGGCCCATTCTTGATGAGCATCCATAACTCATAATCTTCTGCCTGAATATAGTTTTCCATCCTATTCTTCCACCAACTATAATGTTGGCCGTTGAAATAGGGTGGACGAGTAATGGATTGCCCTTCAAGAATTCCTTGTGGTGTACTCATCTTCAGAATCTCTCAAGGTGTTAGCCTTTTGTGAGAGAACCTGCTCTGATACCACTTGTTATGATCGTGAGTAATCTACCACAAGAGGGGGGGTGAATTGTGTTGTCTGATTTTCGCGTTGTAAATAACAAACACCCTTGTGACTTGTTTGCAGAGGGTGTTCTCAAATATTGCAAATGCAAAAATCACCAAGATAAATGCGGAAAATAAAGCACACATAATTTTTACGTGGAAAACACCTCTAGCCCAACTGAGTTGTGAAAAACCACGACCTACCTCGTGTAGGATTTAACCACTTCACTAAACCGGGCTTAACCCGTTACAAATGTAACACACCTTGTTACAACTTGCAACCACGTAACCTCCTTCTCTAAGGCAGATTACACCATGTCCAAATCTCACCAGATTGGACACGTCCAAAGTCCACACGACTGAGGACCACTCACTCACTTTTCTGATTCAAGATCAGGGTTACAAAACACCTTACTGGGTGCTTCTGTCTTAAGCAGATGTAAGGTACAATGAAGTCCTAGTATGCCAATATATTGAAAGCTTGGTTTAAACACAACTTGTATCGGTTTTTCTTTTCTCAAGTGTAGCTCTAAAAATTCTTTCCACTAGAAAAACCACTTTTTGAATTTTGCTTTTTGCGTGTGTTGTGTTTCTAGATATTCTCTTGCTTTCTTTTCTTGCTATTCTCACCGTGTGTGTTTCCATGGGAGTAAAATGCTGTATTTAAACAGAAAAAATTCCAACGTCAAATCAAGAGAATCAGCTAAGTATGGAAAATGATCTTTTCAAAAGAATACTCCCCAACGGCTAGTGACAAGTTTTTCCGAATGTATAAGAGATTTGTTATCTTAGGAGATAACCCTTATCTTCCCATAGCCGTGAAGAGGATTCAAAAAGCAACCAGAAATCTTCAGCTTTGGAAATTTTATCTTATCCGAAAATATGGGCAAAGGAAATCTTTTAGTTTTGGCAAATTTCCAAAAACCTATTTTCACAAATCTCCCATAATATTTTCAAGAAATATCGTTTCCAGAAAAATAGCAATCTTGGAGTTTAAGGAAGGTATTCTGGAGATCCTGGCCAACCGAAATGAATTTTCAAAGATAACCGGGTATGGCCACTTTAGTTCAAAAACACCCTAGGCACCCTGTTTGCAGGGTTGTTCGCAACTGGTGTTTTGAAGCACTTAGCGCAATTACCGATTCAAGAGGTGTTTAAAAAGCATTTTCAATATTGGCATATTAATAAGAGTCTAAATAAATAAAACCTATATACCCAAGACTTCTTGTTTTGAATCAGTCATCTTGTCCAAGATTTGTAGAGCTGCTGGGAACACCAAGGCCACCTTGTTTGCTGGGGTTGTTCTTTGCATTGCTAGAGTTCAGGAACATGCCTTACAATCAACTGTCGAGATGGCGTTCTTGACTTAATATAGAATCACCACGTGAAACCTGTTTTAAGGACTTGTTCTCACATGTAGCAAACCAGTTAATACAATAAAGATTACAAACATCAGTTAGGCCTGTTTGGAGATCGTGTTTGGAGCAACATTACTTGGACAAATTTTTACACTTGGATTTGTTATCATCAAAACGTAAATATAATAACTCAACACTTTGTACGTGTATGAGCTGGTTGAGCCTTCCCTTAGAAGCTTGTTAAAGGTCTCCAAACTATAAAAGGGAGCCTTGGGCTGTCCAAGAAGGAAGGTTGAAGGCGTATTCAGATTTGAGTTGTGAAAACTCTCTCAAACTCTCTCTAAAATTTCTAGTGTTGCATCGTGGGTGTTGGCAACTCCAAGTTGGTCTTTAGGTCTTCTTAATTCAACTAAGAAGGTGATTTTAGTTGAAGGAAGAAGATTGCCCAAGTGTGCAAACCAAGGTGGATTGTACATCACCCTTGCTAGTCCACTTGTTCTATCTTAGTTCTTGTTTTCCTTTTCATCTTTTCTACCCAATTGCATTCTCGATTCTCTTTTGCAAATCTTTGCCTTAGTGAAGCTTGAATACATCAAGTGGTATCACCCAAGTGTGCAAACCAAGGTGGGTTTACATCACCGTTGCTAGTCCACTTGATTTATCTTGGTTCTTGATTGCATTTTCATCTTTCTTCCCATTGTATATGTTTTTGTGAGTTTGGACTCCCAAAAAAGTATACATCATACATGTTCTTTAAGCATTGAATTAAAATCACCAAGGCATATAAATGCAACAACCTTCGATTGAGTTAACACTTATCTTAGCCACGACAATACGAGCCATTTGGCCCATATCTTAGCAAATGGTTCTCTTATCCAACCATCACACTTACACAAGCCGCATCTAACTGGGGATACGTGCTAACATTCACATAAAACTCACATTTGCACACAAGGCAGGCATGTATCACATCATTATGAACGCATTCCAAGGCAACTATATTAGATGTAAGACTCAGGTCGCGGCCTATGGTCGCATGACCATGCTCTGATATCATCAATGTAACACCCCTATCCCCTAGGACCGAAAGCGTTACGTTTTCTTAACCTTTTTCTTAAATTCTGGGATGAAGCGGACAGAGTTTCTCCTAAAAATTGACCATTTCCAGGCTAAAAGCCTTACAATAAATCCCTGCAAATAAACGGAAGCGTAAAATATGTAAAAGAAGCTCAACGGCTACACGCCGAAGTTCATAACTAAACGAGCCACTCACTCGGAGTACACCAAACAGAATAGTTCATGAATAAAGAAGAAACGAAGGATACAACTCAACGGTTCACACAACCGGAGTATTGGGGTTTACATCCCAAAACATAACTAACTTTGACCAAGAAGACATATAACTAATTAGATGGTTGGCTCATATGGCCATACAGAGCGACTCATAAACATATGCATTACATGAACTAGAATACTTGTTTACAAACGTTTACAAACTAAGAATACTTTACATAACTTCATTAAAGACATAGGTAGGCACACATGACACCTTGCAAGTGAGAATAGACTCCATCTTGACATAGCTGACTGAACTTCTTCCTATCACAAAGAAAACCTAGTGGAAAAGGGGAAAGAGTAGTGGGATGAGCGACCACACACTCAGTGAGTGTCCCACGACCCCTTAAAACCAAAACCGTTATAGGCAATAATATTCATATTAGTCACATATCACGCATTCATACTTTACTATCATATTACGCATTCATAAAATCCTTATGGAAGGATTACTAACCATAAACTTCATTTTAACCACTCCAACATATTTCTAGGTCCCCAAATGACTAAATTCCTTTACTAACAAGTAGTTAAGCACATAAGCAAGCATCGAGGGCTAAGCATAGGAATCTTTCTTTTTCATAAACATAACTTCTTAGCATTCCATTTAAACTTTGCATGAAACCTCATTCATATGATGTGCACATAAGGTTATCTTTTTTCTAATTATAACTTACTGCGCATCTCATTCATAAATCATACTTGGAATATGCACATAACACTTTTATTTTCATCAGCATACTTTATTCAGAACTCATTCACATTTCATTTATAAGAAAAGCATAGAACATGCATAGAAAGCATTCCTTCTTTTCTTGAAAACACTTCAAGAGGCTCATAAAAACTCTTCTTTTAGCCTCTTGAGGCTCATATTCTTTCATATCGGTCGCGTGCTGACCCTTATAAACTGTTCACATTTCATTCATATGGCCTCTTATCGGCCCATAAAAACATTCTTTTTGAAATACTTGAAATGGCGTACTGCTAACTACTTTCTTTTCTTATTAGGAAAATACATGTGGCATAACATCATTACAGGGTGCTGATTGGGTGAGATCTATTCTCAACCCCATAGTGAGTCCTAACACTCACACTTAGGCTCTTACTCCCAGGATGGCTACATATAACATATCGGACCATTCCATTAACCCTCGTCAGGGCCTCTAGGGTTGTCGGACTTTCCCCTAAGTTAACATCATTCATATCATATTGTCCGCAGCACATTATCTTAGTCACTTTAAAGCGTATCGGCCATAACAACTAACAATTTTGCTGCCTTTCACAGGGAAATCCCTTTTCATATAACTCATGCTTTTATAAAATTCTTTAGGGATTCCCCCGTTCAAGCGAGTTCACTGCCAAAATTGTTTTCATTTAATTAAAATAGGCCATCATGTACTAATAGTTATGGCTATTATCATTTCAAAACATGAAATCCTTCTTTAAAAAACTCACCCTTATGCACATAATGCAATTTGAGGACATCGAAGGGATGGGGGTCCACATATATCACATTCGAGCACTTCATAATCAATTCAACGCAATGAGCCACACAAGGCCTCGCAATCCACATGATTGCAGTCAATTTACAACCCAGACTTCCTCCTCACAAGCACCGTTCCACAAAGACCACGAACCACTCATAGTTCTTCCTCAAACCATCCAACTACCATCTCGGTTTTTCAATTTATTAATCATACCATATTATCATGCTAGTTTACGAAGAGGTAAGGTTTAGGTACTTACCCGGGCAAACAACACCATTTAGCGGTGCGTTACAGCAAGCATACGTACGCATAGACACCATCATAGCCACATATAAAACTATAGCACTTTACTTAGCAATTCAAACATGTTTGGGCTTTAGGCATTTATAATTTACTTCGGAGTTAGTAAGCCATTATGGGATAGTTAACTATATAAATGACCATATAATGACTCAACATTTATATATGTCGATTTTAAACTCGTACGCTGCAATCCGAAGCTCGTAAACAGTCATGGAACGACTAAACGTTCATATGCATTGATTTTAAACGCATACGATTCATTTCAAAGTTCATAAATGGTCATGGAACGACTAAACATTCATATGCATTAATTTTAAACACATACGACTCATTTCGAAGTTCGTAAATGGTCATGGAATAACTAAACATTCATATGCATTGATTTTCAACACATACGATTCATTTTGAAGGTCATAAATGGTCATGGAATGACTAAACATTCATACACATTGATTTTAGACACATACGATTCACTTCGAAGTTAGTTCCCAGTCATGATTCGACTTAAAACTTTAAGCTTGGATTATCTAATTAAGTTCGAATCTCAGCTAAACATGCGTACCTTACTTCGACTTAAATCTTTCAGCTTGAGATAACTAATTGCATTCGAATCTATGCTAAGCATGCGTACTTTACTTCGAATTAAGGCTTCCAGCTTGAATTAACTAAGTTGATTCGAATCGAGGCTAAACACATATAATTCACTTCGAATTAACATCTCAGGCATAAATTACCTAGGTTGATTCGAATCGAAGCTAAACATATATAATTCACTTTGAATTAACAACTCAGGCATAAATTACCTAAATTGATTCGAATCGAAGCTAAACATATATAATTCATTTCGAACTAACAACTCAGTCATAAATTACCTAAATTGATTCAAATCAAAGCTAAACATGTGTAATTGACTTTGAATTAACAACTCAGGCATAAATTAACTAAATATATTCGAATCAATTCTACATAATTCTTTTCGATGCTACTTTTTAGGCGTTAGTTAACTAAACTAACATACAACGGAACTTAAAAGTTAAAACGATTTCGAAACTACTAATACTTAGGAGGTGAGAAACACCCACCCGGACTCCAAGGCTGCTAGCTCGACTCCAAGGCTTGAACGACTCCCATTTCCTCGGTTCTTGCTCACCCACGCATGAACAGACCCCCAACCCGTGCTCAATTCGCCCAATTTCAACCCTAATTTCAACCCAAACTCTTACTCACTGACTTGATGCTTGAAGTTGCAATTTTCAGTCCAATTTAAAGGGGATTTGAGGCAACTAGAAACGGTGATTGCATGGCTGAACTTTGGCTCGCGTCTGAGGCTTGAATCGTAGCCCAACTGAACTGGGAACGTGGCGAATTCCTCAAATTTTTGCCCAGATTTTGTAGCTAAAGCTTTATTTCATGACGATGAGGTGAAATCAGGGAAAATTTCAAGCTGGCCTGAGCGAATTTTGTGGTTTTGGGGGCTGTCAACCGCGTTCATGGTGATGGAGGAGGAAGAAGAGGATACCGAGGAGAGAGAGAGATCAGGGGGGGTTGGGTTTTGCGTGCCAAATGAAGAGGAAAAGGGGTCAGGCACCCTTTTTTTGCAAAAAATGCCCCTCCCTTTTTCTCTTCTTTTGTTCTAAGTTGTTCAATAAATAGCACCGCTAGTCCGATTTTGTACTTCGTAAGCTAAACCCAAATCGGCAGTACGATCCCTCATTGATTATTCCTTCACAAATACGACTAGGTTCGATTTAATAAATCACAAACTAATTCTAAGGTTCAAAACCTAATCGTACTTCGGAAATTATTAGATGAATTGAATAACGACTGAATTAAACCACCGACAGAATTTGAAGGCGCAAACAGCACGAATTGACTTTAAATCAATAATAGCAATAATAACCCTTTTTAATAAAATTACTGCTGCCAAAAGCGCATCGATAATCATTTAACTCATACAATTACTAAAAATACGATTTGATAACGTAAAATGGTAATACGGTTAGCTTAACAGAAAATACAAAAACGCGGATCTTACACTAATTTAGGATTGATGCCCAGCTTTACCACCGGTCTGTTGGAGGCTATGGAAGAAACAGAATTACACAATAACATTGTTGTTATAACAATTAAATTAGGCCTGAAAATCTTTTTTCGGAGGTTGCAAGTGAATGTTATGCTCTAGGTTAGGAGCTGGGTGATTCGAGGTATTCGTAGAGCATGTTGAATTCTATGTTAAATGTCATTGCTAAATCAGATTGGTTATGCCTAAATTTTGTTTATAGTGATCAGTATGAATACCACGCTTATTTATGTTCATTTCATGAACTATTGAATGAATTATGGCAAGATTGAACCGAGCGTGGTAGTTGGATGGCTGGAGGTGAAACCATTAAGTGATTATAGGTTCCAGTGGTCGTTGTTATGTGAGGAGGGGGCTTGGGTTTGATATTGACCGCAATCGTGTGGATTACGAGGTATATGGAATTATTAGATTGATTCTGCTAAAACTATTCCTGCGAAGTGTTACGAATGTGCTACTTGTGAACTCCTTCCCTCTTGGTGTTGTTCAGTGATGCTATGTGATCGATTTTTGAACTTAGACATTTTTAAAAAGGGTTGTTAAAGGCTTGTTTTCATGATTGAGAATGTTCTTAAATACTCATTACTTGCCTGTTAGTCTGTTAATATGTTTGTAGCCTAAGGGATCCCAAATCGTCAAACTATTCAGTGAGTGACTCATCTGAACAGTGGATAGGTTTAGGAAGTTAAAATGCTAAACTAGTAACGAGTTTGAAAATGTTTAAGGCTTTTGTGTGTTCATATCCCCTTCTTGTATTTAAAAGGATTGAAACGAATTGCAAAATGACAAATAAAGATGTCTATTATGAAACTTAAATTGAAATGCATGCTAGCTAAGTACTTATAGTTTTGAAAGTATTTCGAATTGCAAGTTAGTAACTGCATTATGATTTTAAGAGGTTTTCAAGTTCAATTATAAAGTGTTTGAATGTGTTACGTGCGAGCCCCTCCCCCTTCACGTCATTGAGCTTTATCATGTGTGTGAAGGTTAAATTTTGAAAAAGAAGGTTTTTCGTCGTTGAAAATAAAGGTAGTCGTAGCTATTAGTGAATGACGACCAATTTTTAACTATAACAATGTAGTTTTTAAGCCATAAAGAATTTTAAAAAGGAGAGGGTTGTATGATAAATGATTTCACTATAAGAGACAGCAAACCTATTAGCCGCTATGGCCATACGCCTTAAATGGCTAAGATGAAGTGCCTAGGGACAATAAGATGGGAGTGAACCTGCTAGAACGGGGGCATCCCTAGCCTAGGAAGTAGTCCCAGTGGTGGGAAATCCTAGAGACCCTGACGAGGGTTAAGGTCCAATTATGTTGCCATCCTGGGAGTAAGAGCTTAGGGTGAGCTATACTCTCACTAGGGGTTAAGAGTAGATCTCATGCAACCAACACATTATGATGATCTTATACCCAAAGTACTTTCTTAATAAGCGAAAAAAGCAGTTGGCATTTTGCCATTTTGAGCGATTCAGGAAAAAGAATTATTTTAAGGGTCATTAAGATGCTAGTTTGAATAAGATTCGAAAAGCTTATAAGGGTCACTAGAGGTACCAATACGAAAGAGATTTTTTTTAAGGAATATGAGCCTTGAGAGTCTAATTAAAGTGTTTTAAAAAAAAAAGAGACAAAGAAAGCTTCCTGTACATATTTTATGAATGAGGTTCCAGGTATAGGTTGAATGAAATTTCAAAAAAACTATGGCTATATCATTGTAATGCATCGAGCATATAAGTTTTTAAATGTGCATAATCTTTGAATAAAACATGAGTCACTGCTTTTTCATTTTGAGTATTTGAAAGCACTTTTGCTCTATCCTTGTCGCTTACATGCTGAGGTGCCTAAATGCTTTATCCTTATGGAAGTTTAGTTATTAAGAGCTTAGCAATAAGCTTGAGTGGCTAGCCATGAAGCTTAAGGGTCATGATGATTCTTTTTGGTTTATGACTGCCTAGTATGATAGTAATATACAAATGAGGTGTGCCTACTACTTATCATTATTGCATGTAAATTGTTTTGGTTTTTAAGGAGTCGGGAAATACTCACTAAGCATGTGGTAGCTCATCCCATTACTATTTCTCCTTTTCCCAGGTTTTCATTGTGATAGGTAGAAGTCAATTTCCTTATGTCGGGTTGGAGTCTGCCTTAGCTTGAAAAGGTGTCACGTGTGCGTACACAGGAGTGGATCCATGTGTTCAACATTGCAACATAATGCATCCCTAGAGTTGTAAATGTATGTAAACAAAGTACTCTAGTTCATGTAATGCATATCATTTAAAAGTTGCTCTTTATGGCCATGTGAGCCAACCATCTGATTGGCCAGATGTCTTTTAACTAAAGTTAGTTATATCTTAGGATGTAAACCCTAGTACCCCGGATGTGCATTCCGTGCAGTTGTATCTTTTATTTCCATCTTTATTAATGAACTATATTGTCTGGTATACTCTGAGCGAGTGGCCCATAGAGTTATGAACCCCGACGTGTAGTCGTTAAGCTTATTTCGGTGTCCTTTTATAGTTCTATTCATTGCAAGGATTTAATATAAGGCTTTGAGCATGGGGAATGGTCAATTTTTAGGCGAAACTCTGTCCGTTTCGCCCCAAAATTTAAGTTGGAATTAAGAAGTGATTAATGCTCTTGATCATAGGGGCTAGGGGTGTGATAGAATGGCTTGACCAGAATCACGATTTCAAGCTAACCCCAACGATTTCAAGTCCCGGAATTCAAATGTAAACTTAATCGCAAAGAGTTTTTGGATTGGATGCATACAGTTGAGGGTGTTTTTTAGTGGAAAGATGTTCCTGAAGATAAGAAGGTGAAATTGGTGGCTTTAAGGCTCATAAAATACACCTCCCTTTGGTGGACAAATTTGTGTGCCAAACAGGTTAGAGAAAGAAAGTCCACGATCAGAACATTAAAAAAGATAAAATCCAAGCTCAAGGCTAGATTTCCACCTCCAACCTATGTTCAAGAATGTTATTGTCAACTCCACAATTTAACTTAAGGCAATCTAAATTTGGAAGAGAATACATGTGAGTTTGAGAAGCCTGTAATCAAGTGTAATCTCCAAGAGCCCAAAGAGCAAACCATTGTTAGATACTTAGGAGTCCTTGATCCTAGGTATGCTAATGTGGTCGATTTACAAGCTTTATTACTTTTGATGAAGTTTGCATGCTTGCTCGCAAGGTTAAGCAACAAAAGAAAGCAAGACAGGCCCCTAAGCCCTAAAATTCCACCGCCTTTACTCGGAACCAACCATTTAACAAGGGGAGTTCTAACCCCATTTCAAAGCCCCTAAATTCGTCCCCTTCCTTTCCACAAAGAACCCATGCTCCACAAAAGATCTAACCGCCTCAAAGCAGACCCAATCCTAACCCCATGAGCAATAGAAGGTGCTTTAAGTGCCAAGGACTTGGCCATATTGCTTCGAACTGTCCTAACCGCAACGTTATTACACTACCCGAATGGGGAGCCACGAAGGAGAAGTTTAAAGAGCAGGAAAAGGAGGATGATTTTGAGGATGAATATGAGGAAACTCAAGAGAAGGTAGTGGAGGAGGATGATGAAGTAGAGATGTTGGTTTTGAGAAGAGTATTGAGTGGCCACAAGGGAGCAAAAGACTAGCAAAGGGAGAACATATTTGTAATACCTGCATTCTCTACTTTTATGTTAAGCTCACTTTCTTGCCTTTTGACGTTGTAAAATCGTATTCTAGTAATGATATGGGTTAAATTAGTATTGATGTGCTTACATGAGCGATAATTTTATTAAAAATAGAATATTATCGTTGCTATTATTATTATTACCAGTTTTGGAAATTTTTAGATGATTTTAATAAGCGTTAATAAGGATGCTTAATGGGTACTAAAGCGAGAGAAATCTGAGTGATATTAGATTGTCAACCTTAAAATTAGTTTCGTTGTTTATTAAAAATCAAACCTTGATATATTTGGGATCGATTAATCAACCAAGGATTGCATTATCGATTTAGGTTTAGAATATGAAGTTCAAGAATAGACTGGTAATGTTAATTATTGGGCAAACCCGGAATAGAAGAAGAAGAAGAGAGAAGCGAGTGGCATTTTGGCAAAATGTCGTCAGAACTTAAGTCTAGCCTTCTCTCTCTCCTCTTCACGCGAGCTCCCTCGAGCCCCCATTCTCTCTCTCTGCACCTCATCTTCTTCATCTCCTTTCCTCCTTACACATGACCATGGAAGCTCAAAAAACCCTCCACTTCTCCCAAACCCAGCTCGAATCTTTCCCCCTATTCAACATCCTCCTGAACCAAACGAAACTCTTGTGCGAATCTGGCAAAAATCCAAAGGTCCTTAGCACATTTTTTACGGGTCTGGGTGGCGAATCAAAGCACGAATGCATGCCCAAGTGTGGCCATGCAATCTAGCTTTTAGTTGCTTTAATCTTCAATAAATTGGGAGTAAATTCGCAGCTTCAAGCGTCCACCACAATTTCAAGTCAGTGAGTGAACATTGGGAGTGAATTTGGGGTTCGAATTGCGTGAGATTGGGCATGTTATGGGTTTGTTCGTACATTGGTGAACAAGGGTTGAAGATTTGGGATTTTTCTGGCACTCAAAGATGAGCCTAGCAACCCTTAAACGCATCTCTACCTTGGAATTAAGTTGGGTGTTTCTCTCCTCCTAAATTATTACTAATTTTCAATGAATTTCACTGATCTTAGTTAATGCATGTTAGAATCCGAGTTAGTAGTCAGTATTTAGGAAATTTAGAGCTAAATTGAGTAATCATGATAATAACGCTGATTTTGGGGATGTTTGCATGTTCAGTTGATGCGTGGTTCTGACTAGCCGGTCTGTTGGAGATTATTAGAAAACAAAATGTTGCTTTAAAATTGCTATTGAATCAGTTTATTATGCCTAAAATCTATTTTGGAGCTGCATGTGAGTGTTATGCCCTGTGGTTGCTAACTGGATGATTGAAGGTATTATAGAGCAAGCTGAATTATATTTAAATGTCATTATTAGATCAGATTGGATACATTTAAATTCTGTTTTTTGCTATTGGCATGAACATTATGCTTATATATGATGGTTTCAAGTACTTTTGGTTTGTTTGTGGCAATATTGAACCAAGCTTAGTAGTCGGATGGTTTGAGGTGGAACTAATGAGTGATTCAATGTTCTTCTGGTCGTTGTTGTGTGAGGAGGGAGCCTGGGTTTGTTATTAACTACAACCGTGTGGGTTGCGAGGTTTATGAAATACTAAAGTGGATTCTTCTGAAATTATTCCTACAAAATGTTACGAATGTGCTACTTGAGAACCCCTTCCCTCCTGATGCTGTTAAGGGTTGTTGTGGGATTGATTTTGGCAGTTAGAGATCTATAAAAAGGGTTGTTAAAAAGCTTGTTTCATAGTTGCATATGTTTCTAAATATTTACCAGTTGCCTGCTAGTTTGTGAAGATGTTTGGAGCCTTAAAGATCCTAAATCATCGAACTAGTTAGTGAGTGACTCAACTGAATAGTCCATAGGTTTAGAAAGTTAAACAAAAAGCAAACTAGTAGCGGGTTCGAAAACGTTTTAAGGCTTAAGTTTGTTCATATCCCCTTCTTGTGTTTAAAAGGATTGAAACAAATTGAAAAATGGAACCTAAAGAAGTCTATTACAAAACTAAGTTCGAAATATATACTAGCTAAGTACTTTGAGTTTCGAATGTGTTTTGAATTGCGATTTAATAACTCCATTACGATTTTAAGAGGTTTCCAAGTTAAATTATGATGTGTTTAAATGTGCTACGCATGTGCCCCTCTCCCTTCATATTATTGAGCTTTATCATATTTGCGAGGGTGAAATTATGAAAAAGAAGGTTTTTCATGGTTGAAAATAAAGGTAGTTGTAACTATCAGCGAATGACGGCGTATTTTAACTAGTTGAATGCAGTTTTAAGGCATAAACTATTTTAAAAAGCACAGGGTTGCATGATATACAATTTCGCTATAAGAGACAGCAAACCTATTAGCCTGTGTGGCCATACGCTTTAAATAGATAATATAACGTGCTTAGGGATAAGAAGATGGAAGTGAACCTGCTAGAACATGGGAATCCCTAGCATGAGGAGTAGTCCCTATAGTGGGAAACCCTATAGACCATGAGGAGGGTTAAGGTCCAACTATGTTGCCATCCTAGGAGTAAGAGCTTAGCGTGAGCGATAGTCTCACTAGGGGTTGTGAATAGATCTCACCCAACCAGCATATTATGATGATCTTATGCCCATAGTGTTTTCTTAATAAGTCAAAAAAGTAGTTAGTATTTCGCCATTTGAAGCATTTCAAGGAAAAAAAAAGATTATCGGGGCCATTAAGAGGCCAGTTCGAATAAGTTTCGAAGAGCTTATAAGGGAATTAGAGGACCAATACGATGAAGATTTATTTTTAAAGAATATGAACCTTTAGAGGCAGAGTAAAGTGTTTTTTTAAAAAAAAAACAAAAGAAGAGAAAGAAAGCTTCCTGTGCATACCTTATAAATGAGATTCCAAGTATAGTTTGAATGAAATTTCAAATAAAATATGGGTATATCGAGCATACAAGTTTTCAAATGTGCATATTCTTTTGATAAAACATGAGTCATCGTATTTTCAATTTGAGTATTTGAAAGCACTTTTACTCTATCCCTGTTTGATGTATATTTTCAAGGGTATCATTTTCATTCTTTCAACTCAACTTCATGGGAGGTAAGCTCCATACAAATTCATGCACAGGAATGCTTTTCTTTGGTCCCACTCTTTGAATTTCATGACAAAAGACAATTTATGGAGTTTTGTTTAAACTTCAAAGTGCCTTTTCGAAAGAGTTTTACCAAAAGGGGAATAAGAGTACTATGTGTTTTAAAGGGAAAGAACCAAGCTTAAACACAACTCAAGTTAGTTCTATTTTCTGTTTGGTTTTCTGCAGCATGTATTGCAAGTTTTCATGTACTTAGAATGCTGTAATTTAGTTTTTTGGAAAGATATTAAGTCTAATTTTGGGTTATGTAGTTTATTTCAAGCAAGGACAAGTGGTAGTTGCCACAATAAGGCCTAGAACTAGAAGTTCCTATTCAGTCCGTATGTCCAGTTTGCTGGTTCATTTTTGCTGTCGATATTTCCATAGCTAGGATACTTCATTTTAGGTGTACGAGGAAAAGATCATTGTTCCCATGCCGCTAGTTTCAATACCAGAAAAGGCCACCTCAATTCAAGAAGCTGCTTCTCCCTCCTCGCGAATGATTTTGATCTGATTCAAATTGGATAATAAAATAGAGATTCTAAAGTTTATTTTGAAGTTTCAATCATCCATTTTGAGAAAAACGAAGAAGAAAGTTGCAGCTTTTAGAAGTTCAATGTTTTGCAGATCAGCCAGCAGCACATCAGGCGGAAATTTAATGGCTTGTAACAAGATAAACACAAAGCGTGGGTTGTTGACAATTAACCCCAAGACAAAGTTCAAGATGTCCTCTTTATGAGGAATCACGAATAACTCAATTTGGGCATCATTTGGTGCCACAAACGCATGAAAAAATTCTAACGGTCAAAACCACCAGTTCATCCCTACACATACCTGATTTTGTGCACCTTATCTCCTTAATGTATTTTGGGTTTAGAAGGGATTCAATCAGCTCATCCTTCATTCCAAGAAGTGTTCTTTCCAATGAAGCAAGTTTCACACAATTTGGAAGTCATTTGTTCGGTCAAATCAGCCCACAAAGTCATGTGTGCAGTTCTGACCAGATTCTATTGAGTTCTGGAAATGGAGATCTTTTTGGGCACAAACGTCCTCAACTCATTTTAAACATTTTCTCACTTGAAAATACACTACAATTATTACCATGTGGCCATAAAAATTTAGGGATATATTAAACACAAGCTTAGCTTTTATCCAGCAAAAGAAGGAGAGAAATTCTCTTTACCAGGTAAAAGAGCAAGTAGGCAATTTGCTAATTTAGACTTGTTTTTGATATCTCAAGTGCTCATCCACTTGCAAAAGCACTCAAGTGTGGTACTTGACATTTGATTAGGCCTCTTTATGTCTTAGTTTGACACCTAAGGCACCTAGATTTGTAAGATAAGAGATGTCGCTTACTGCTTGCATCTTACCAATTTTAGGTTGTTTTGCTATTTTGATTTCTATCTTGTCTTCGCTAGTTTTAATTTGAATTATGGCTATTGTAAGCAAGTGGGAAGGGAGTATATAACCCCCCTGTAGCTTGTAAATGTCATATTAAAAGTTTAAGAAAAAGCTTGAGTGAAAACTCTCTTACAAGGGTGGATTCCCTTCTGTTAAATTCCTAAGTGTTGTATCTCTAAGTTGGTTCCTTAGAGTGGTGTTCTCTTTGGTGCAAATCAAACTCCTTAGTGGATTCATTTGTATCTAAGGAGCTTCGTTTAGAAGAGCCCTTGAGCAGTTTAATTCTAGCTCTTCTCTCCCCATGTGTGGATTCATTTGGGTGAGTTTAGTTCATATCCTTTATATCTTGGTTTCTACTCTTCATTCTCTTCTTCTTTTCCTTGGTTTTTTATAAATTCAAAAGATACAAAAATTCTATCCAACTTCTCTCCTTTAAGTGCAAAATAAATTGAGTCTCTTTCGCCATGATTTGGATGTGTTTAACAGCGCACATCACTTGGTATTAGAGCTTAGGCTAATCTCCTTTGCGTTGCTCCTAATCTTTCAAACACAAACCTTGTCTCAAAACACAAAACCCAGCCCACAAAGATCCGGAATGCCATGTCCATTACAAAGTTACTCAAGTTGAAATATAAACTTCATAGTCGTGAGTTAGACATCCAACAATGGGGTCTCAAACTCCAATCTCTAATCCTTGATAAGGAAGGCCATTTAGGGGAACCCTTGATCTTTGAAGAAGGATGCCGTGAAAACCATGAGGTTAATTGTGACCTACCTCCTAGATTTGATAAGCTTGAAGTTGAAGAACTCCAAGTGTCCAATTTGGGGGACTGTGGGGTTGTTGAAGGAATTAAGGAACCCATGAGTCAAGAAGAATGCCCTCATTCATAACAAGAACTGAAGAAAATTCTTTTCAAAGAAAGAGGATTTGATGTATAATTTTAAGGATATCATTTTCATTCTTTCAACTCAACTTCATGCTAGGTAAGCTCTATACAAATTCATGCATAGCAAGGCTTTTCTTTGGTCCACTCTTTGAATTTCACGACAAAAGACACTTTATGGAGTTTTTTTTGAACTTTAAAGTGCCTTTTCCAAAGGGTTTTACCAAATAAGGAACAAGAGTACCACTTATTTCAAAGGGAAAGAACCAAGCTTAAACACAACTCAATCTAGTTCTATTTTCTTTCCGGTTTTGTGCATAATGTATTCAAAACTTTTCATGCACTTAGAATGCGGTAATTTAGCTTTTTAGAAATATAAGGAAGTCTACTTTCTGGTCAAGTAATTTATTTCAGGCCAGGACAAGTGGTAGTTGTCCAAATAAGGCCTAGAAGCTGATGTGCCCGTTTAGTACATGTGTCCAGTTTGTTCTGTCATTTTTCTTATAGATATTTCCTTGGTTAGGATGCTTCATTTTCAGTGTATGAGTATTCATATGAAAGCTTAAGAAGTCTACTTTATGGTCATGTAATTAAATTCAGTACAAGCCATGAGGGGTTAGGACAAAAAGACCATTGCTCGCATGCTGCAAGTTTTAACACCATAAAAGACCACCTCACCTCAATTCAGGAAGCTAGTTCTCCCTCCTTGATTTTGATTTGGTTTAAATTGGAGAACAAAATAGACATTCTGAAGTTTATTTTAGATTTTGAATCATACATTTTGAGCAAGGAGGCAAAAAGTTATAGCTTTTAGAAGTTTAAGGTTCTGCAGATCAGCCCACCAGCAAATCATGCAGAAATTTAATGGCTTCCAGCAAGATCAAGGTAAAGTCTAGGTTTCTGCGAATTAACCCCAAGACAAATTTCAAGATGTCCTCTTTCCACAGAATCAAGAATCACTCAATTTGGACATCATTTGGTCCATCAAAGGCATGGAGAAAGTCTAAAGGCCCAAACATCCAGTTCATCCCTACACATACCCAATATTATGCACCATATTTTCTCAATGTCTCTTGCGTTTAGAATAGATTTAGTTAGCTAATACTAAATTTAAATAAGTGTTATTTCCAATGAACCAATTTTTATGCAATTTAGAGGTCATTTATCGATCAAATTAGTCCACAAAGTCATGTGTACAGTTCTGCCCAGTTCTGGAAATGGAGCTCATTTTGGTCTCAAACATCCTCAACTCATTTCAAACGTTTTATGGCTTGAAAATACATTAAAAATTTTACCAAGTGGCAATAAAAATTTAGGATATATTACACACAAGCTCAACTTTTATCCAGCAAAAGAAGGGGAGATGTTCTCTTTACCCAGTTAAAGAGCAAGTGGGGCAATTTGCTGATCTAGACTTGTTTTTCATATCTCAAGGGGACATCCAATTACAACAGCACTCAAGTGTGGTACTTGACATCTGATTAGGCTTCTTTATGTCTTAGTTTGACACCTAAGTCATCTAGATTACTAAGATAAGAGGTGTCGCTTGCTGCTTGCATGTTACCGATTTTGGGTTATTTTGCCATCCTGGTTTCTACCTTATTTCTGGCCTGGTTTAGTTTGAATTGTGGATGTTGTTAGCAACTAGGAGGGGAGTATATGATCCCACCTTGAAGCTTGTAAAAAATTAAATTTAATGAGTTTAAGAAAAAGCTTGACTGAAAACTCTCCCACAAGGGTTGATTCCCTTTTGTTAAATTCCTAAGTTTTGTATCTCTAAGTTGGTTCCTTAGAATGGTGTTCTCTTAGGTCCCAATCAAACTACTTAGTGGTGATTTTACTGTATCTAGGGAGCTTAGTTTGGATGAACCCTTAAGGACTTTGGTGGCGGTGATTTTTTGTACCCATCGATCCCCTTAAGTCTAGTTCTTATCTCTCCATGTGTGGATTCATTTGGGTAAGTTAAGTTCATATCCTTTACGTATTGATTTCAACTCTTCATTCTCTTATTTTTTTGATCTTTTAGTAGCTCAAAATATACAAAAATTCTGTCCAAGTTCTCTCCTTCAAATGTAAAACAAATTAAGGCTCTTTCGCCCTTATTTAGATGTGTTGAGGTTCGAACACGTATGTCATTTGGTATCAGAGCTTAGGCTACTCTCCTTGGCCATGCTCCCAACCTTTCAAACACAAACCCTATCCCAAAACATAAAACCAAACCCACAAAGATCCGAAATGCCATGTCCCTTAGAAAGTTACTAAAGTTGAAACATGAACTTGATAGTCTTGTATTAGACATCTGACAATGGGGTCTCAAACTTCAATCTCTCACCCTTGATAAGGAAGGTGAACTATGGGAACCCTTGATCTTTAAAGAAGGATGTCATGAAAACCAAGAGGTGAATTATGACATACCTCCACAATTTGATGAGCTTGAAGTTGAAAAACTCTAAGTGTCCGATTTGGAGCAATATGGGGTTGTTGAAGGAATTAAGGAACTCCTTAGTCAAGAATAATGCCCTCGTTGACAATAAGAAATGACCAAAATTCTTTTCGAAGGAAGACGGTTCGATGTATATTTTCAAGGCTATCATTTTCATTCTTTCAACTCAACTTCAAGGGAGGTAAGCTCCATGCAAATTCATACACGACAAGGCTTTTCTTTGGTCCCACTCTTTGAATTTCATGACAAAAGACACTTTTTATGGAGTTTTGTTTGAACTTCAAAGTGCCTTATCCAAAGGGTTTTACCAAGTGGGCGACAAGAGTGCCATGTATTTCAAAGGGAAAGAACTAAGCTTGAACACAACTCAAGCAAGTTCTATTTTTTGTCTGGCTTTGTGCAGCATGTATTCCAAGCTTTTCATGCACTTGGAATGCTGCAATTTAGTTTTTTTAGAAAGATAATGAAGTCTACTTTTGGGTCATGTAATTTATTTCACCCTAAGACAAGTGATAGTTATCAAAATAAGGCCTAGAAGCTGAAGTGCCCATTCAGTCTGCGTGTCTAGTTTGCTGTGTCATTTTTGTTATAGATATTTCCTTAGTGGGATGCTTCATTTTGGGTGTATGCGTAATCCCATGAAATCTTAGGAAGTATAGTTTAAGGCCATGTAATTAAATTTAGTACAATTCAAGAGTTGGTAGGAGAAGAAGACCGTTGTTCTCATATTGCCAGTTTCAGTACCAAAAAAGACAACCTCAATTCAAGACGTTGGTTCTCCCTCCACACAAATGATTTTGATTTAACTAAACTTGGAGAATAAAACAGACATTCTAGAGTTTAGTTTGAAATTTGAATCATCCATTTTGAGCAAGGAAGCAGAAAGTTACAGCTTTTAGAAGTTCAAGGTTCTACAGATCAGTCCAGCAGCACATCAGGTAGAAATTTAATGGCTTGTAGCAAGATCAGGGTAAAGTGTGTGTCGTTGAAAATTAACCCAAGATAAAGTTCACTATGTCAAAATTCCAAGGAATCAAGAATCACTCAATTTGGACATTATTTGGTCCCTTAAAGGTATGGAAGAATTCTAAAGGTCAAAGCCGCCAGTTCATCCTTGCACATACTCGATTTTGTGCACCTTATTTCAAGAAGTGTTCTTTCTAATGAAGCCAGTTTCATACAATTTTTGGTCATTTGGTCGGTCAAATCAGTCCACAAAGTCATGTGTGCGGTTCTGACCAGATTCTGCCCAGTTTTGGAAATTGAGCTCTTTTTGGGCTCAAATGCCCTAGCTCATTTTAAACGTTTTACGGATTCAAAACACACTACAATTATTATTAAGTGGCCATAAAAATTGAAGGATATATTACACACAAGCTCAGCTTTTATCCAGCAAAAAAGGGCGAGGAATTCTCCTTACCCGATTAAAGAGCAACTAGGGCACTTTGTTGATTTGGACGTGTTTTTGGCATCTCAAGGGCTCATCCACTTGCAAGAGCACTCAAGTGTGGCACTTGACATCTGATTAGGCATCTTTATGCCTTAGTTTGACACATAAGTCATCTAGATTAGTAAGATAAGGGCTGTCGCTTGCTGCTTACATCTTATCGATTTTGGGTTGTTTTGCTATTATGATTACCAAGTTGTTTTAGCTAGAATTAATTTGAATTATGGCTATTGTAAGCAAGCGGGAAGGGAGTATATAACCCCTCCTGTAGCTTGTAAAAATTAGATTATGAGTTTAAGAAAAAGCCTGAGTGAAAGCTCTCTTACAAGGGTGGATTCTCTTGTGTTAAATTCCTAAGTGTTCTATCTCTAAGTTGGTTCCTTAGAGTGGTCTTCTCTTTGGTGCAAATCAAACTCCTTAGTAGTGCTTTTTCTATATATAGGGAACTTAGTTTGGCTGAACCCTTGAGGAGTTTGTTGGTGATGATTTTCTATATCCATCGATCCCCTTAAATCTAGTTCTTGTCTCTCCATGTGCAGATTCATTTGGGTGAGTTAAGTTTATATCCATTACATCTTGGGTTTTACTCTTCATTCTTTTCCTTTTTTTGATCATTTATAAACTCAAAAGATATAAATTTTTGGTCCAAGTTCTTTCCTTTAGGTGCAAAACAAATTGAGGCTCTTTTGCCCTCATTTGGATGTGTTTTAGGTTCAGATACATACATTATTTGGTATCAGAGTTTCGGTTGCTCTCCTTTGCCTTGCTCCTAATCTTTTAAACACAAAACTTGTCTTAAAACACAAAACCCAACCCCTAAAGATCTGGAATGCCATGTCCGTTAGGAAGTTACTCAAGTTGAAACATAAACTTCATAGCCTTGAGTAAGACATCCAACAATGGGGTCCCAAACTTCAATCTCTTATCCTTGATAAGGAAGGCGAACTAGGGGAACCCTTGATCTTAAAGAAGGATGTCATGAAAACCCTGAGGTTAATTGTGACCTACCTTTAAGATTTGATGATCTTGAAGTTGAAGAACCCCAAGAGTCCGATTTGGAGCAATGTGGGGTTGTTGAAGGAATAAGGAACTCTTGAGTCAAGAAGAATGCCCTCATTCACAACAAGAATTGAGGAAAATTATTTTCGAACAAAAAGAGTTTGATGTGTATTTTCAAGGGTGTCGCTTTCAATCTTTCAACTCAACTTCATGGGAGGTAAGCTCCATACAAATTCATGCACAACAAAGTTTTTCTTTGGTCCCACTCTTTGAATTTCGTGACAAAGGACACTTTATGGGGTTTTGTTTCAACATTAAAGTGCCTTTCCCAAAGGGCTTTACCAAATGGGCAACAAGAGTACCATGTATTTCAACGGGAAAGGTCCAAGCTTAAAAAAAATCAAGCTAGTTCTATTTTTTGTCCGGTTTTGTGCAGCATGTATTCAAAGGTTATCACGCTTCTAAATTCTACAATTTAGTTTTTTAGAAATATAATAAAGTCTACTTTTTGTTCATGTAATTTATTTCAAGCCAAGACAATTGGCAGTTGTCGAAAAAGGTCTAGAAGTTGAAGTGCTCGTTTGGTCCGTGTGTCCAGTTTGCTATGTCATTTTTGTTATATATATGTCCTAGGCTAGGATGCCTCATTTTGGGTGTATGAGCAATCATAGGAAAGCTTAGGAAGTCTACTTTATGGTCCTATAATTAAATTTAGTACAAGTTAAGAGTGGGTAGGTGGAAAAGACCATTGTCCCCATGCTGCCAGTTTCAGCACCAGAAAAGACCACCTCAATTCAGGAAGCTGGTGTCCCCCCTTGATTCCAATTTGATTCAAATTGGAGAATAAAATAGAAATTCTAAACTTTATTTTGAATTTTGGATGATACATTTTGAGCAAGGAAGCTGAATGTTACAGCTTTTAGAAGTTCAAGGTTATACAGATCTGCCCAGCAGCACGTTAGGCATAAATCTAATGGCTTGTAGTAAGATCAAGGTAAAGTGTGGATTGCAGACAATTAACCCCAAGACAAATTTCAAGATGTCCTCTTTCTAAAGAATCAAGAATCACTCAATTTGGACATCATTTGGTAAAGGCATGGAAAAATTCTAAAGGTCAAAACTGCCAGTTCATCCCTGCACATACCAAGTATTGTGTACCATATTTCCTCAATGTATTTTTGATTTAGAAGGGATTTAATCAGCTCATCCTAAATTTCAAGAAGTGTTCTTTCCAATGAAGCAAGTTTTATGCAATTTACAGGTTATTTGTCCGTCAAATCAGTCAATAAAGTCAAGTGTGCAGTTCTGCCTAAATTATGTCCAGTTCTGCAAACTGAGCTCATTTTGGGTTGAAACGTCCTGAACTCATTTTAAACAGTTTAAGACTTGAAAGTACACTCAAAATTTTATCAAGTGGCTATAAAAATTCAGGCATATATTACACACTAACTCAGCTTGTATCCAATAAAAGAAGGGGAGAAATTCTCTTTACCTGGTTAAAGAGTAAGTGGGGCAATTTGCTGATTTAGATTTGTTTTTGCTATCTGAAGGGGACATCCAATTGCAAGAGCACTAGAGTGTGGTACTTGGAATCTAATTAGGCCTCTTTATGTCTTAGTTTGACATCTAAGTCATCTAGATTAGTAAGATACGAGGTGTCGCTTGCTCCTTACATCTTACCGATTTTGGGTTGTTTTGCTATTCTAATTTTCACTTTGTTTTAGCTAGGTTTAATTTGAACTATGGATTTATAAGCAAGTGGGAAGGGAGTATATAACCCCCCTTGCACCTTGTAAAAATCAGATTATGAGTTCAAGAAAAAGCTTGAGTGAAAACTCTGTTACAAGGGTGGATTCTCTTGTATTAAATTCCTAAGTGCTGTATCTCTAAGTAAGTTCCTTAGAGTGGTGTTCTCTTAGGTCCAAATCAAACTCCTTAGTGGTGCTTTGGTGTATCTTGGGAGCTTAGTTTGGATGAACCTGTGAGGAGTTTGGTGGTGGTATTTTTTGTATCCATCGATCCCATTAAATCTAGTTCTGATATCTCCATGTATGGATTCATTTGGGTGAGTTAAGTTCACATCCTTTCCATCTTAAGTTCTACTATTCATTATCTTCTTTTTTTCATCTTTTATAAGCTCAAAAGACAAAAAAATTCTGTCCAAGTTCTCTCCTTGAAGGACAAAACAAATTGAGGCTCTTTCACCCTCATTTGGATGTGTTTAAGGTTCGGACACGTAAATCGTTGTTGCTTACTTGCTTGTGTGCCAAAGTTCTTGATCATTAGGGAAGTTTGGTTATCAAGAGCTTAGCAATAAGCTTGAGTGGCTAGTATGAAGCTTAAGGGTGATGATGATTCCTTTTGGGGTCTGTGATTCTCTAGTATGATAGTAATATGGCGTGTGCTTACTACTTATCATCATCGCCTGCGAGTGGTTTTGGTTTTCAAGGAGTTGGGAAATACTCACTGAGCATGTGGTAGCTCATCCCATTACTATTTTCCCTTTTCCCAGGTTTTGACCATGATAGGTAGAAGTCAATTTACTTATGCTGGGTTGGAGTCTACCCTTGCTTGAAAGGTGTCATGTGTTCACATACAGGAATGGATTCACGTGTTAAATGATGTAATTTAATGTATCCCTATGCTTTGTAAATGTATGTAAACAAAGTACTCTAGTTCATGTAATGCGTGTTGTTTAGAGGTCGCTCTGTATGGCCATGTGAGCCAACCGTCTGATTAGTCAGTCACTATTGTTTAAGTTGTTTATTTTTCAGATGTAAAACCCCAGTACTCTGGATGTGTCATCCATTGAGTTGTATCTTTGATTTCGTTCTTTATTATTGAACTTTATTGTTGCAGTGTGCTCCGACCAAGTAGCCCGTAGAGTTGTGGACTACAGGAAGTAGACGTTGAGCTTATTTTAGAGTTCTTTACACTTCTATTCATTGTAGGGATTTAATGTAAGGTTTTCAGCCTGAGAAATGGTTCGTTTTTAAGGAAACTTTGTCCGTTTTGCCCCATAATTTTAAGTGGGAATTAAGAAATCGTTAATGCACCTAGCCCTAGGGTTGGCGGTGTTACAGATGGTAGCAGAGCAAGGTCCTGCGACCACAGGTTGCGACCTGAGTCCTGCATTTCATATGGTTATCTAGTAACACATTCATGATGATGTGTTGTATGCCTACCTTTGTGTGCAAATGTTGTTTTTGTGTGGACTTTGGTGCAGTTAGCTAGCTATGTGCGGCTTGAGTGAGCTCGTTGATTAAATGAATGAATCATTTACTAGGGTGTAGGCTGAGTAACTTCTATTCTCGCAAATGAGCTAAGTGTTGGCTCAATAATGATTATTCCGTATATGCACTTTGGCGATTTAATTGAAAGTTTAAAGTATGCTTGATTTGAATTCAAAAGTTTGTAGTAAACGTACGCACTCAATGGTAGGTAGAGAAAGAGCTAAAAGTAGTTAAACTATTCTCCTTTCGAAACCTAGAGGCTTTGAAAGTTAAGATCCTTCCTAAATAGTGATTTTTCTTTCGTATTAGAAGACCTTTATAATTATATAGCTAGGCCTTACTGATGCATATGAAGACTTGTATTTGCTTTATAATGATGTTCGATCCTCGTTCTAGAAACATATGCTTCAATATGTAACTGGATGTTCGAATACCTACACTTTGATGTAACTATGGAGGGAATTCAACTCTTACTGTAAACTGATTCCAAATGCAATCATAAGCAATTTGAAATCAATGGATTGTTTAAGGAGAATCCAAATGAAAGGAAGGATAAATGAATTCTAAACTCTTGCTTAGATATAGATATCACCACTAAGCTTGAGTTTAGGGCCCTTAAGCTCAATTAGGATACAGATATCACTACCTAATTAAGGCTTAAGACTTACTTGATGACCACCCTAATCGGTGTAGTTAGAGACAAAAAAGTGAAGTGTTTAAAGAAGAAAAGAGCAATGCTCTCAACTCTAGTTTTCAATATATCAAAGCTTAGTTACAAAATGAGGCCCCTAAGGCCTTTTAATAAACGTCCAAAGGCTGACTAGTAAAGGTTAAGAGGTTTCTTCAAGGTTATGAAACCTCTGACCTAGCTTAATCTAGACTAATCTAGCTTAGTTAAACTGGTTACAACTAAGCATGATTTAACCAAGCTAATTACAACTTTGTGCAACAAAATAAGCTATATTACAATGATTATAATTAGCCTAACCAAGCAAGCAAGCAGCTCCCCTTATGTGAGAGAAAAAGTAAAAGTGGTTAGTCTCCTTTGCACTTTACGGCTGGCCAATGGGAGCAAAGCTGCCTTTCCTCACTTGGTTTTCATTGGTTCCCTTTGTGGTTGAGTAGAAAGCTTCATGATTTTGTCTAAACCCCATCAAATAAGCTAAGCAAGCTATTTAGACATAACTTGACCCTTAGATTATTGAGAACTCTACACAACAATAACTTAGATGATCAAGCAGTTTTTTTGCTGGTTTTGAGACCCACGTTTCTCATGCAAAAAGTTGTGATGATCTAGTTTTTCTCACATGGGGTAATCCTTAAGATGTCTACTAACCCCCTCGATGATAAATCAAGGCTAAATGAAGAATTAAGTACAAAATACAAGGGTTAACCAAACTAGGCAGAATGGACTCCATTCTGACACAGTTTTACAAAATGCCTTGGTTCTCCTAATCTACATAATATAAACTAGATTGCTTTACGTGCTTACGTAGATAAGACACTAAGGAACCAAAATATGTAAAACTTTTAGACTTAAACCCAAAATAAGTCAAAGGAATGCAATACACAGCACCGGACTCATTTCTGTCTCAACTGGCAGTTTTGAAAGTTTGGATTGAAAGGCTGATATGGATGGGCAAATGAAATCCAAATGAGTTAAAACTTGTTTTGCTGAAAAGCTAACTTCTTGAACTTCAAATCCTTTGTAAAATAGTAGACTTAAACCTCAAACAGGCCTAAGTAATTAAGCTCACAAAAATCAAGCTTGCTGTTGGAATAACCTATGACCTGCTGTTTTGTATCTTTTGAAGGTTTAGACAAAAATACTAAATTTAAAACTGATTTACTTGCATAATTACGTTTATTAGGATGTTAATAAACTCTCTTAGCAAAGAAATCAAAGTTAAATTAATTTTAAGTTGATGAATCAACATAAAACTAGAAATGGTTCAAAAAGGTTAGGGCTAATACACGATGGCATAGGCTGAGTTACATCACACGCCAAGATGCATACATAGTTAGATATGTTAATCATAAGTTGTTAGAAGTGATTAAAAGATTACTTTTCTTGACTAAAAGTTCTTTTAGACGATACCCCTTTTTATGTGAATTCTCAATCGCTAAAGGAACTAAGTGAGAACTTCGTATACGTGTATGTCAATATGAGTGATTGTGATAGAGCTTTGTTGATTGTTGCCAAAGTGTCATTCCGAGCCTTTCGTATGTGTTTCATTAATTGTAGCACCCCGGGTTTCCAATTCATTTCTTTATTACTAATCCTTAACCTATGTGGCAGCGGAACCTAGCTAGGGGTGTTACTGCCGCATTTCCGTCTTGGAAATACCACGTTGAGTACATATAATAAAGAAGAAAAATTTTTAATACATAGTTTTGGCATAATACTTCAATGTGAAGGGTTCGATTATCAATAAACACTACCAAAGTGGAATAATAGTTCAATGAAATTCATTCTCTAAATCACTAAAGATTTGGTGTCCTTTGGTTAGGCGTCAGGGCCTCACTCTATCTTCGGTCCCCCAGTCCCATGCAAAACTAATTCACCTAAAAAATAAACATTTTATAAAAGTTAGATAAACTCAGTAAACAATCACCCCTAACAGTTAAACTACGCATACAAATTCATTTCAAAGCATTTTCAAGGCAAGGGAAATAACAAGGTCACATTGACTCATCTTCCATTAGATATATCATCCATTCTTGCATGATCTCAGTGATACACGCAATTTACTTCATCTTCAACCACTTATAATCAAATTTAATGGTGAGCAACCTCACTAGGTCTCACGGCCTGCACTCGGGTTTAGCGCATCCGCTTAACTTACTCACGGCCTACCGTCGTAAATGATGGTTACTGCTTAACCATTCCCTAACCTACCATTACCACGATATACGATTTACATTGACCTAACTTAACTCATGCCATAGTTTTCATTCAATCAGCAATGAAATCAAGTCTTACCATATTCAATGTGCACACAATTTCTAAAGCAACTCGACAAAAGGTTAGGGCATGATTGTTACCTTGATTTCGTACAAATTATGGGCTTGGTTACAAGTTGGGCGTACTGCTCCACACCTTCATGCGATTTCGGGGAAGAAACGATTGAAATGTCGCACCTTTGGGGTCTTAGATCTGAAAAAAATCAAATAAATTCCAATCAAATGCCTTATATTTAAAATCTCACATCAAAATCATGAGTTCAGTACAAAAATACAAGACAAACCCAAAACATATATATATTTTTTGATGGTGAGCCCCACTTACCACCAATTTCATTCAATCAGCGATGAAATCAAGTCTTACCATATTCAATGTGCACACAATTTCTAAAGCAACTCGACAAAAGGTTAAGGCATGATTGTTACCTTGATTTCGTACAAATTATGGGCTTGGTTACAAGTTGGGCGTACTGCTCCACACCTTCATGCGATTTCGGGGAAGAAACGATTGAAACGTCGCACCTTTGGGGTCTTAGATCTGAAAAAAATCAAATAAATTCAAATCAAATGCCTTATATTTAAAATCTCACATCAAAATCATGAGTTCAATACAAAAATACAAGACAAACCCAAAACATATATATATTTTTTGATGGTGAGCCCCACTTACCACCAAGGGAGAGGGCAGGAGAGGGCAGGTGAGGGCTGGCTGACAGTGGCTACTAGGGATGGGGGATAGGGTTGAGAGGGAGAGACACACAGATAGAGAGAGAGAGAGAAAGAGAAAGAGAAAGAGAAGAAGAGAAGAAGAGAAAGAGAGGAAGAGATAGTGTGGCGGGGTTACTCGATTAGGGTTTAAAGGGGAAGGGGCCGGGTAGTGGGGGAGAGGGAGAGATGAGGGGGGGAAGGAAAGAACAAAAAAGAAAAGAAAAGAAAAGCAAAGAAAATAAAATATTTTTAGGGTTTGATTTGGGTGATTTGGGAAGGAAAATTGAAATTTCAAAATAATGTAAATGGGAGGGAAAAATAAATGGGAGAAATAAATAGTTGAGTTATGAGGCAAAATAAGCAATTAATTAAATCGAGGAAAAAGGAAAAATAGCTCAGATGAAAAATAAGTAAATTTGTTGTGTAAAATTTTTTAAAATAACACAACCTGGGGCAAAAGAGATTTAGATCGACTTTGATTATGAACGTTAGTCCGCGTCACACGATCTCCCAATAAAATTTTTTGGGGTTTTACATTAATGCTTAGATGACGCCTTAATCAGCATCGTTATTCACATAGGCAGCCCTCCTAACTTCCTAATATGTAACCCCTGTTACTTATGAGTCGGGTAGGCCTTATTCTCATCGGGGCATGGAAGGCTATTTTTATCATAGGATTGATAATGTCCTGGCAATATCAACCCCACCACACCTGGAATGGAGATAAAAGGAAGAACCTGACAGACTTTGAAATTGTTACACCACATGCATCACCTCGTTACCTCCTGGGGCAACGACCCATACTTTGCCAATATCTTCTTAAGCATTAACACCAAGTGCAGTAGCTGGAATGCCCCATAGTAGAAGATAGAGCCTACCCATCCGTATCAAGAGTTCCTCGGACCTCTGCAATTACCTTGTGTGACAAACGTGTTGCAAAACCTCAATGCAAATCTGTGAGACCATTAACGCCATTGTTAGCTTGCTGGCTAACTCCTAACAATTGGGAAAACCTCAAGGCCTACCCTTGATCATGCGTTTTAAATGAGGATTGCACTCATGTATACTCGTCGATATGTCCTTTTGAGGGACACTACCACGAACCTATGTGCTTTAAAGCATAAGCATAACATTATGGAAAATGTAAAGGTCATGGAAGCCTATATAGTTGCTTAGGTTCATTGTGCACGGTCATGCAGGTGTCTCATGAATAAATTGTCCAGTAAATGCACATCTTGATGTTTGCATGACTTGTGTTGGTTTGGCATCTGAATGAATTAGCCAAATGGTTTAACTCATGTAATTCGTGGCATGGTATGACGTCTGTGTCATTATTTCTATTTTGTGAATTCTGCAATCTCATATTCTAGCTAAATACTTGCATACGCGTATTTAAAGCATGATGAGCCTGCTATAGTAACTTGCATTCACATTTTCTTTCCATAGCATTTTCCTTTCAATTTATTCCTATCGATATGTAATGCTAGTTCATGTTGCATGTGATTCTTAACCTTTACAGTGATTTGATATCTTCAGGCCTTTGAATGAACCTAACTAAGTTAACTACCTTCATACAACTTTGACATGTCTCGTCCAAGTTGCCTTGAATGTAAGACCTAAAAGTTAGTTGTGATTGACGCACAAACATAGGAACGTCAGTTCTATACGCTTTCCGTTTGTAAATTGCTTGTTATATGCGTATTAGACGGTTTCATATTGCTTATGATTCCTAGGCTTTAGGATGCTGAATTGCTGATTCTATGCGATACCATTATCCTGAAGTGATGCTACGTGATGCTGTGTAATGTCCTTGTTACTCTAAGGCATTATAGGAGTCTGCAGGTTAACCATTGTGATCTTAAGAGTGACTTCAATTCATGTTTTAGAATGAAACTACTTGTATATGATTTTGAGATGTCATTCCCCAATTGACCTACCTCTAGATGCCGATTATTAATGATGCATATACATAGAGTTATTTTTTACTATGCAGATTAAGTCTAGATAATTGAAAGTATGTGTTCCCTTTCAAAACAAGCCTAATATGGTTTTCCATGCCAACTCATTTGCCCCTCTTCTATGCGATTGCCCTCGGCACCAAAATAGAGTGAGTAGCCGCTCGAAGAGGATTGGCAAGGAGGAGATTGGAAACCATAGGCCCCTTTTCGGTTTCAATTAATTGTAAAACAAGAATTTTGATTATAGTATGATTTTGGTAGATTGTGTCAAGTGTATACGACTGAACTGAACTTTGGAATTTCGAGTGCAAAATTCTTTTAGGGGGGGAAGAATTTAATGCCCTCATTCTCTATTTTTATGTTAAGCGGATTGTCTTGCCTTTTGACAGTGTAAAATCGTATTATAGTAACAATATGGGTTAAATTAGTTTTGATGTGCATATGTAAGCGATAATTTTATTAAAAATAGAATATTATCCTTGCTGTTATTATTATTACTAAATTTGGAATTTTTTCGATGATTTTAATAAGCCTTAATAAGAATTATTAACGGGTGCTAAAGCGAGTAGGAACCCGAGCGCGATTAGATTGTCAACTATAGCATTCCTTTCGTTGTTTATTAAAAATCGAACCTTGATATATCTAGCATCGATTGATCGACGAAGGATTGTGTTATGAAGTTCGTGATTAGATTAGCAGTGTTAATTATTGAACAAACCTGGAAAAAAAAAGAAAAGAACAGACAAGAGAGGGCCATTTTCGTAAAATATCGCCAGAACTTAAGTCTGACTTTTTCTCTCTCCTCTTCACACATGCCCCTTACCAAGCCCTCATTCTCTGTCTCCATCTGCACTTCCTCTTCTTCATCTCCTCTCCTCCATACACATGGCCATGGAAGCTCAAAAAACCCTCCATTTCTCTTCAACCCAACTCGAATCTTTCCCCCCATTCAACTCCCCCCAGAACCAAACGAAACTCTAGTGTGAATCTGGGCAAAAATCCAAAGGTCATTGCCAGGATTTTGGTGTGTCTAGTCGGCAAATCGAAGCACGAACACATGCCTAAGTGTGGCCATGCAATCTAGCTTTTAGTTGCTTCAATCTTCTATAAATTGGGAGTAAATTCATAGTTTCAAGCATCCACCAAAATTTCAAGTTAGTGAGTGAACATTTGGGATGAATTTGGGGTTCGAATTGCGTGAGACTGGGCATGTTCTGGGCTAGTTTGTGCCTTGGTGAGCAAGGGTTGAAGATTTAGGGTTTTTCCAGCACTCAAAGATGAGCCTAGCAACCCTTAAATGAATCTCTAGCTTGAAATCGAGGTGGCTGTTTCTCCCCTCCTAAATTATTACTAATTTCCAACGAATTTTACTGATCTTAGTAAATGCATGTTAGAATCCAAGTTATTAGTTAGTATTTGGGGAATTTAGAGCTAAGTTGAGTAATCATGGTAATAATGCTAATTTTTGGGATTGCATGTTAAGTTGATGTGTGGTTCTGATTAACCGGTCTTTTGGAGATTAGTGGAAAACAGAATGTCACTTTAAAACTGCTAATGAATCAGTTTATTATGCCTAAAATCTGTTTTGGAGGCTGCATGTGAGCGTTATGCCCTGATATTGCTAACCGGATGATTTGAGTTATTATGGAGCAAGCTGAATTATATTTAAATGTCATTATTGGATCATATTGGATCCGTCTAAATTCTGTTTTTGGCTACTAGCATCAATATTACGCTTATATATGATGATTTCATGTACTATTGGTTCATTTATGGCAATATTGAACTGACCTTAGTAGTTGGATGGTTTGAGGTGGAATTAATGACTGATTCGAGGTTCTTGTGGTCGACGTTGTGTGAGGACGGAGCCTGGGTTTGATATTAACCGGAATCATATGGATTGCAAGGTTTATGAAACACTAAAGTGTGTTATCCAAAAACTGTTCCTACGAAGTGTTACGAATATGGCACTTGTGAACCCCTTCCCTCTTGATGCTGTTAAGTGTTGCTGTGGGATGGATTTTTGTACTTAGACATCTATAAAAAGGGTTGCTAAAAGGCTTGTTTTCATAATTGCATGTGTTTTTTAATATTTACCAATTGCCTGCCATTTGTTAAGATGTTTGTAGCCTAGAAGAACCTAAATCGTTGAACTACTCAGTGAGTGACTCAATTGAATAGTCGATAGCTTTAGGAAGTAAAATAAAAAAAGCAAACTATTAGCGGGTTCAAAAACATTTTAATGCTTAAGTTTGTTCATATCCCCTTCTTGTGTTTAAAAGGATTGAAACAAATTGAAAAATGACAACTGAGGATGTCTATTACGAAACTAAGTTCGAAACATATGCCAGCTAAGTACTTAGAGTTTCGAATGTGGTATGAATTGTGAGTTAGTAACTCCATTACAATTTTAAGAGGTTTTCCAGTTGAATTATCATGTGTTTAAATGTGTTACGTGTGAGCCCCTCCCCCTTCATATCATTGAGCTTTATCATGTATGTTAGGGTGAAATTTGGAAAAAGAAGGTTTGTCGTGGTTGAAAATAAAGGTAGTCATAACTATTAGCGAATGACGGCCTATTTTAACTATTTGAATGCAGTTTTTAAGGCATAAAGAATTTTAAAAAGGAGAGGGTTGTATGATAAACGATTTCGCTGTAAGACATAACAAACCTATTAGCCGCTATGGCCATGTGCTTTAAATGGATAAGATAACATGCTTAGGGACAATAAGTTGGGAGTGAACCTGCTGGAACATGAGAATCCCTAGGCTAGCGAGTAGTCCCAGTAGTGGGAAACCGTAGAGAGCCTGACGAGGGTTAAGGTCCAATTATGTTGTCATCCCGAGAGTAAGAGCTTACGTGAGCGATAGTCTCACCAAGGGTTGAGAATAGATCTCACCCAACTAGCACATTATGATGATCTTATGCCCAGAGTATTTTCCTAATAAGTAAGAAAATGAGTTGGCACGTTGCCATTTTAAGCATTTCAGGATAAAGAAAAATTTCAAGGGCCATTATGAGCCCAGTTCGAAAAAGATTCGAAGTGCTTATAAGGGTCATCAGAGGACCAATACAAAAGAAATTTCTTTTTGAAGAATAGCAGCCTCAAGAGGCCAAGTGTTTTTAAAAAAAAAGAGAAGAGAAAGAAATTTTCTTGTGCATATCTTATAGTTTGAATGAAATTTCAAATAAAATATGGCAATATACTTAAAATGCATCGAGCATGTAAGTTTTCAAATGTGCATATTCTTTGAACAAAATATGAGTCACCGTGTTTTCAGTTTGAGTATTTGAAAGCACTTTTACTCTATCCTTGTGTGGCCAGTATGAAGCTTAAGGGTGGTGATGATTCCTTTTGGGGTCTATGATTGTCTAGTATGATAGCAATATACAAATGACGTATGCCTGATGATTCCTTTTGGGGCCTATGATTGTCCAGTATGATAGTAATATACAAATGACGTATGCCTACTACTTATCATTATTGCCTGCAAATGGTTTTGGTTTTTAAGGAGTCGGGAAATACTCACTGACCGTGTGGTAGCATTTCCCATTACTATTTCCCCTTTTTTCAAGTTTTCATCGTGATAGGTAGAAGTCAATTTACTTATGCCGGGTTGGAGTCTACCCTTGCTTAAAAGGTATCATGTGTACACATACAGGACTGGATTCACATGTTAAACGATGTAATATAATGTATCCCTAGGTTTTCTAAATGTATGTAAACAAAGTACTCCAGTTCATGTAATTCGTATTGTTTAGAAGTTGCTCTATATGGCTATGTAAGCCAACCATCTGATTAATCAGTCACCATTGTTTAAGTTATTTGTTTTGGGGATGTAAAACCCCAGTGCTCCGGATGTGTGATCCATTAAGTTGTATCTTTTATTTCCTTCTTTATTATTAAACTTTAAGTAGGAATTAAGAAATCATTAATGCTCCTAACCCTAGGGGTTGAGGGAGTTACAATATTCCATTCCCCGTTGTACAGTTCAAGGGAAGGTTTGTTCTGTTATTATTGATGGTGGAAACTGTGCAAATGCAGTTTCTGTTAGCATGATTGAGAAACTAGGATTGCAAACCATGACTCATCCACAGCCCTACAACATTCAATGGTTGAATCAAAGCAAGGGCATTCACGTGAACTCTCGGTGCCTAGTTTCTCTCTCCATTAGAAAGAACTACCAAGATGAACTTTAGTGTGATGTTATTCCCATGGACGCATGTCATATCCACTTGGGAAGGCCATGGTTATATGACCGTAGGGTAATGCACAACAGTTTCTTGAATATTTACTCCTTTAAAAAGGATGGCAAGAAGGTTACCCTCATACCTTTATCCCCATCTAAGCTCCATCAAGATAAGCCTCAAATGAAACCCAAATAATCTGATTTACTTCTCACTTTTAGTGAACCATTGTTAAAGGCCTACCATCATGAATTTAAGGCCTTTAGAGAGTGGATATTGAATGTCTCAGACAAACCAGAATGTCTCTTACTCTCTCACCCTATAGCCAAAGCACTCATACATCGATTCTGTCATTTGTTTCCTGAGGATATACCCACGGGTTTGTCTCATAAAGGAGATATTCAACATGACATAAACCTCATTCCTGGTTCTGTCCATCCTAATAAGCCAGCTATAGAATGAATCCCAAGGACGCTATGGAGATTCAACCCTAAGTTAAGGAACTAATGTCCAAGGGCTTGATCCGTCAGTCTTTAACTCCGTGTGTTGTGCCTGCCCTTTTAATTCCCAAAAATATGTGTGTAGATAGTAGAGCCATTAATAAGATCACAATCAAGTATAGGTATCCAATGCCTAGACTTGAAGACATGGTGGATGAATTACATTGCTCACAAGTATTCTCTAAGATTGATCTTCGAAGTGGTTATTACCAAATTTGCACTAGAGAAGGTGAGGAGTGGAAAACGGCCTTTAAGACTAAAGGAGGGTTGTATGAATGGTTGTTTATGCCCTTTTGTCTTTCAAATGCTCCTAGTACATTCATGAGATTGATGAATCAAGTATTTAGGCCGTACATTGGCAAGTTTGTGGTAGTTTACTTCGATGATGTCTTGATTTATTCCAAGAATGAGCAAGAGCATCAAGATCATCTTCCTCAAGTCATGCTTAATCTTGAACGTGAAAAGCTATTTGGTAACCATAAGAAATATGCCTTTTTCACTCATCAGGTAACATTCTTGGGTTACGTTGTTACTAGAGATGGCATAAAGGCAGATGAGAGCAAGGTTGAGCCCATTCGGTCTTGGCCTATTCCTCACAGTATACTTGATGTTTGAAGTTTTCATGGATTGGCTTCCATTTATAGGAGGTTCGTTTGAGACTTCAGCACCATAATGGCTCCCATGACTGAGGTGATTAAAGGTACATCCTTCCAATGGACCCTAAAGCCTAAGCTGGCTTTAAGGAAGTGAAGAAAAGACTTACTCAAGCATCGGTTCTCGTCTTACCTTGCTTTGATAAAGCCTTTGAAGTTGAATGTGATGCCTCTAGAGTTGGTATAGCTGGTGTTCTTACTCATGAAGGTAAACCATTAGCCTTCTCCACTGAGAAACTATGTGATTCAATAAGAAAATATTCCATATATGATAAGAGTTTTATGCTACTATGAGATGCTTAGAGCATTGGAGTGATTATCTGATTGCAAGTGAGTTTATCCTACATTCTGATCATGAAGCTTTGAAGTACATTCAAGGCCAACACAATTTAAACTCACGCCATGCTAAGTGGGTTGACTTTCTCCAGTTATTTCACTGTACAATCAAGCACAAATCTGGAAAGCTCAATCAAGGTGTCGATGCTCTATCTCGGACGTATTTACTTTTGTTCCAATTAGATGCTTGCGTACTTGATTTTGAGCATCTAAAAGCTTTATATGTTGAAGATGAACACTCTGGGGAGTTCTTTGCTAATTATTCCAAGCACCCCAAAGGAGATTTCCTTATTCAAGAAGGGTTTTCATTCAAGGGTACGCTATTATGTGTACTTATTTGTAGCACTCATGAGCTTCTAATCAGGGAAGTGCATGGTGGCTCCCTAGCTAGCCATTTTGGAGAATCCAAGACCATAACTATGTTATGGAACATTACTACTAGCCAAGAATGGAGAAGGGTGTTGAAGACATCCTAAGGAGATGTGGAACATGCCAAGCTGCCAAAAGTCACACCTTAGCCCAAGGCTTATCTACACCCCTTGCAGTTCCTATCTTATGTTGGGTGGATGTAAGTATGGATTTCATTTTGGGTCTGCCTAAAACCCAAATGAACAAGGATTCTATCTTTGTGGTGGTGGATAGGTTTTCAAAGAGGACACACTTTATCCCATGTAACAAGACAAGCGATGCTACTCACATTGTTGAGTTGCATTTCAAGCAATTAGCCAAGTTACATGGTATCCCCAAATCCATTGTTTCAGATAGGGATAAAAAGTTCTTAAGTCATTTTTGGGTTACTTTATGGAAGAACTTGGGAAGTAAACTCATGTACAGTACCACTTGTCATCCCCAAACGAATGGGCAAACAGAGGACTAATCGAACCCTAGGTACTTTCCTACGGTCTTTAATTGAACCTCATGCCCAAGCTTAGGATTTTCTCTTACCACATGTTGAGCTTGCTTATAACAAAGCTCCAAGCAGGGCTACTAGTCTATCTCCTTTTAGGGTGGTGTATGGGATTGATCCCCTAAGCCCCCTTCATCTGAGTCCATGGCCTTTGTATCAAAAGCCAAGTGCAGATGTAGTAGCTACAGTGGAAGAGATTCAAAAGCTCCATGAGTTGGTTAAAGGCGAAATTAAGAAGACTAATGCATCCTACCAAGCCCAAGTTAACAATCATAGGAGAAAGATGGTGTTTCAACTCGGAGACCTTGTTTGGATTCACATAAGGATGGATTTCCTTTAAATAGGAAGAACAAGCTAATGGCAGGAGCTGATGGTCCAATTGAGGTACTTGAAAAGATTAATGATAATGCTTTTAAGGTTGACTTATTAGGTGACTATGGAGTTTTAGATACATTCAACATAGCTGACCTGAGTCCTTACAAAGCCGATGATTACCTTGCTGATTTGAGGATCAAATCTTTTCAATAAGGGGAGGATGATGGTGTTCCCTCAAGCTGAGACACTAAAGAAGGTCCTACAGACCTAGAAAGGTCCAATGCAAGCTCCAAAGTCCAAACAATGAGTCACATTTTGCAAAAGACTCATGAAGGTGCTTTCGGGTTACACGGCTAGAATGTGCTCGGTTTTGTTCATATGATTTCTTAAGCTACATTTGTGGCTTAAGTTCAATATTTTTGCATTTTTGGGTTCCCGTGGATGTTAACTTTCATGTCCAAGCAATTAATGCCAATTATGGTCAATCGTGGTGAAGGAATCAAGCCAATTTATCCAGCCTGCCGGTTTTAGTCCGAAACTGCACCGTAAAATGTTTCAGTGGAATTCTCCCACATAGACACATAATAACATTGATTTATTTACTTGGCGGTTTGTACACACCCTAAAGTATCGCCCCATGGCCTAAAATTAAAATCATGCTCACTTTTGATTGGCTAAAAGAAGGGTAGAAAGTCGGGAAGAATGTGGCTTCTGGAACTCGGTTAAGCAACTACGTGTCTTTCCTTCTCCAAAGGGTTTTCTCAGCTGCGTTTCTACTTGTTTGTTTCAATCATAAGTCAGGGTACTAGGAACATCATCATATGCTGCAGAAAGCTATTTTGGAAAAAGTAACCAATGGGAAAGAAAAGGAAGAAACCGCACCCTTCATCCGGATTGGCCAGTCGAAAAGCGCTCTCCATTTACGACTCCTTTTCTCCTCATTTCTATACTAAAGCTTGTGTGTTAAGCTAATTAGATTTATTATTGCTAAATATGACCATTTGTTTTGCTTTCCTTAATGATCAAAATGTAATTAGCATAAGTTAATCAAGCTAATTAGATTATCATTAAGCACCGGCTAAGCATGATTAGGAGATTTCCTTCATAGGGAGAAAAGCTCCTTTGATGGTTTTGCTTGGCTTAGGCCATGTGTATAAGGCCTTGAAGGCTTATTTTGTAAAGAATAACTTTGAATATCAATTGAAATAAGATTGAGAGCATTGCTCCTCTCATTCTTAAACATTCAACTTGCTTATCTCCAACTAGGCAAGTTAGAGTGTTGTTCAAGTGTACTCTTAAACTTGATTTAGTGGTGTTTCTATATCTTAATCATAGTTTAAGGGCCATAAGCTTGATCTTGGTGGTGTTTCTATATCCAAGTTTCAGGTTTAAAACTATCCTTTCACTCACTTTTAGTTTCGGATTCCATTGAGTTCAAGCAAACAGCCGTGAGTTCTAGGCTTGTTCATTTGTAATCCTTTGAGTGTGAGTTTATTCCCTTAAGCTTTCCATCAGTGATTCAAATGCTTTAAGCACCTCACGGTAGCATAAAACTCTTTATCATAGGTGGAATAATTTCTTCTTGAATCACATAAAATCTCACTAAAGAAGGCCAAAGGTTTACATTCCTGAGTAAGAACACCACCTATACCAACTCCAGAGACGTCACTTTCAACTTCAAAGACTTTATCAAAGCACGGCAAAGCAAGAATCGATGCTTGAGTAAGTCTTTTCTTCACTTCGTCAAACGCAGCTTGGGCTTTAGGGGTCCATTGGAATGGTGTACCTTAATCACCTCAGTCATGGGAGCCGTTATAGTGCTGAAGTTTCGAATATACTAAGGAAGCTAATTCATGAAAACTTCAAACATCATGTATACTGTGGTGAATAGGCTAAGACTGAATGGCCTCAATCTTACTCTCATCTGCCTTTATGCCATCTCCAGCAACAATATAACCTAAGAATGTTACCTCATGAGTGAAAAAGGCACATTTCTTAAGGTTATCGAACAATCTCTCACGTTCCAAAACAAGCATAACTTAGGTGAGATGATCTTGATGCTCTTGCCCATGCTTGGAATAAATCAAGACATCATCGAAGTAAACAGCCACAAACTTGCCAAGGTACGACCTAAACACATGACTCATCTATCTCATGAATGTATTAGGAGCATTTGAAAGACCAAAGGGCATAGCCAACCATTCATAAAGACAGCCTTTAGTCTTAAAGACTGTTTTCTATTCGTTTGCTTCTCTAATGCGAATCTGGTAGTAACCACTTGGAAGATTAATCTTGGAGAACACTTTAGAGCCATGTAATTCATCCAACATATCTTGAAGTCTAGGTATGGGATACCTATTCTTGATTGTGATTTTCTTAATGGCCCTACTATCCACAGACATATGCACTCCTCCCTCTTTCTTTGGAACTAATAGTGCAGGTATGACACATGGACTCAAGGACTCACGGATTAAGCCCTTTGACATTAGTTTCTCAACTTGTCTTTAAATCTCCATTATTTCCTTGGGATTCATTATGTTAGTTGGCTTATTTTGGAGGACAGAACTAGGAATGAGGTCAACATGGTGTTGGATATCTCTTTTGGGAGGCAAACCGTGGGTGTCCCCTCAGGAAACAAATGACAGAATCGATGCATGAGTGCATTAGCTATGAGATGTCAGGGTAAAGGGGATTCTAGTTCATCTTGGTTATTTAATATCCACCCTTTAAAGGCCTTGAATTCATAATGGGAGGCCTTTAACAATGTTTCACAAAAAGTACGAAGCAAATCAGATTGCTTTAGATTTGTTTGGAGCACATCTTGATGTGGTTTAGATGGCGATTAAGGAGCTAGGGTAATCTTCTTGCCATCCTTAGTAAAGGAGTATGTATTCAAGAAACCATTATACATTACCCTACGACCATAAAACCATCGTCTTCCCAAGAGTATATGACATGCTTCCATGGGAATAATATCACACCAAAGCTCATCTTGGTAGTTGTTTCCAATAGAGAAAGAAACAAGGTATCGACAGTTCACTTGGATACACTTGCTTTGATTCAACCATTGAATGTTGTAAAGGTGTGGATGAGTCTCTCAATCATGCTAAGAGAAACCATGTTTGCATAGCTCCCTCCGTCAATGATAATGAAACACACATTCCCTTGAACCGTACAACTGGAATGGAATATGTTCTCTCTTTGCTCGTCCTTTGCTTCTTTCTAGCCCCTCAATACTCTTCTTAAAACCAGCATTTCTCCTTTATCAGCCTCCTCCACTGCCTCCTCTTGAGTTTCATCGAGGTTATCCTCAAAATCATCCTACTTTTTCTCCTCTTCAAACTCCTCCTTCGCAGCTGCCCATTTAGCTAAGGTTATGACTTTATAGTTTGGACAGTCCGAAGTAATGTGCGCAAGTGCTTGGCACTTAAAGCACCTTCTATTGCTCATGGGCTTACGATTGGGTTTATTTTGAAGGGCTTGGACCTTTTGTGGAGCTTGGGTTCTTTGTGGAAAGGAAGGGGACGTATTTGGGGGCTTAGAAATGGGGTTAGAACTCCTCTTGTTAAAGGGTTGGTTCCGGGTAAAGGGTTTGGGGTTTTGAGGCTTGAAGGGCTATCTTGACTTCTTTTGCTGCTCAACCATGTGAGTAAGCACGCAAACTTCATCAAAAGTAGTATAAGCTTGCAAATCAACTACATTAGCATACCTAGGATGAAGAACTCCTATGCACCTAACTATAGTTTGCTCTTTGGGTTCTTAAAGATCTCACTTGATAATAAGCTTTTCAAACTTATGACTATACTCCTCTACATTCAAGTTACCTTGTGTCAAATTATAGAGTTCAGAATAGAAATCTTGAATGTAGGTTGGAGTAGAAATCGACCCTTAAGCATTGATTTCATCTTCTCCCACATTGTGATCTTGGACTTTCTTCTAACTTGTTTGGCACATGGGTTAGTGCACCAAAGGGAGGTGTATTTTCTGAGCCTTAAAGCCACCAATATCACCTTCTTATCCTCAGGAACTTCTTTATACTCAAAAACATGCTCAACTGTATGCATCCAATCCAAAAACTCTTCAGGATCAAGCTTACCTTCAAACTCAGGGATTTCAATCCTGAAGTCATTAGTGGGATAGGCTTGAAACCGTGCTTCTCATCAAGCCATTCTCAAGGGGCCATCCTAAGTAGATGAATCCACATTATGATTCAAGACTTATTCTTGTCTTCTAGGATCATATTGAAGAGGTTCTTCATTCATCTTCTGCTTATGCTTCAAAATGGCTCCAAGTTGTTTTCTAAAGTATTCATTCTGAGATGGGAGTTCTTGGTCATGTTGAGCTCCTCCATTGATTTTGCTCATCCAAACTTGTACTAGTACTCATCTTGAAACCGAGTATGTGTTTGAGCTAGAATAAGACTTGTGTTTGAATTTGAAAGGGGGAATGAATCTGGAAAGGTAGAAGGGGATACCAAGCCAAGGAGAAACTTAGCACTGATACAAAATAAGATGTATCTTGGAAGGGATTCAATGAATACTCAAAATTGATTCCAAATGCAAAGCAAAGCAAGCTGAAATAAATGGTGAGTTTAAGAAGAATCTGAAAGGCAAGGAAGGATGAATGTGATCTAAACTCTTACTTAGATGCAGAAAACAACACTAAGTTTGAGTTTGGCGCCCTTAAGCTTAATTAGGATATGGTTATCACCTCCTAATCAAGACTTAAGACTTACTTAATCACCACCCTAACTGTCCTAATTAGAGATAAGCAAGTGAAGTTTTTAAGTACGAAAGGAGAAATGCTCTCAATCTAATTTCGACTAATATTCAAAGTTGTGTTTTACAAAATGAACCTTCAAGGCCTTATACTCACGACCTAAGGTAGCAAAACAAGCTAAGGAGGTTTCCTCCCTAAGAAGGAAAATGCCTAAACATGCTTAGCTAGTACTTAAAACTAATCTAGTTATAGAGCTTGATTAACCTCAGCTAACTACATTCTGAATACTAAGGAAGGTAAGAGAAATTGTCATACTTGGCATTAATACATCCAATTAGCCTTAATACATTATTTTACTAGAGAAAATGTGGAGAAAAGAAGTCGTAGAGTAAGTTCTCTTTTCGGCTAGCTAATCCGGATGCAAGGTGCAAAATCTCCCTTTTCTTTCCCATTTGTGAGGCTTTTCCCAAGGTCCAAAAGTAGCAAATGATGATGTTTCCGGCTGCCATGACTAGTGATTTAAGGCAACAAGCAATTAGGAAGCTGAGCAAGCCCTTTGGAGAAGGAAAAACATGTAGCCCTCTAACTGGGTTCTAGAAGCTGATTTCTACCTGGTTTTTTTGCCTTCTTTTCAGGCGATCAAAACAAAGTGTGATGTTGTTTTTAGGCCGTGGAGGGATACCTTAGGACGCGTACAAACCCCTTTAGTAGAGAAATCAAGGCTATGACTTGTTTAAGTGGGAGAATTCCACCTAGACATTTTACCGTGCATTTTCGGAACAAATCAGGTAGTGTGGATAAAATGGCTTGATTCCTTCACTTCGATTGAGCGTAATTGACTTTAATTGCTTAGACCTAAAAGTTAAGATCCACGGGAACCCAAAAAAAATTCAACAATATTGAACTTGAGCCACAATGTAGCTTAAGAAATCATATGAACAAAATCGGGTACATTTTGGCTGTGCAACCCGGATTCACCTCCTTGACTCTTTTGCAAAATGTGAGCCATTGTTTGGACTTTGGAGCTTGCATTGGACCTTGCTAGACTTGTTGGACCTTCTTCCTTGTCTTGGCTTGAGGGAACTCCATCAGGAACTAACAAGGCAGGTACGACGCATGGACTAAAGGACACAAGGATCAAGCCCCGTGACATTAGTTTCTCAACTTGCCTTTGAATATCACTGGTTTCCTCGGGATTTATTCTGTAAGTTGGCTTATTTAGGAGGATAGAACCAGGAATGAGGGCAATGTGATGTTGGATATCTCTTTTGGGAGGTAAACCCATAGGGATCTCCTTAGGAAACATATGAAAGAATCAGTGTATGAGTGCATTGGCTACAGGATGTGGGGGTAAAGGGGATTTTGGTTCATCTTGGATATTCAATATCCACTCTTTAAAGGCCTTGAATTCATAATGGGAGGCCTTTAACAATGGCTCATTGAAAGTAAGGAGCAAATCAGATTGCTTTGCTTTCGTTTGGAGCTTATCCTTATGGAGTTTAGATGGGGATAAAGGCACTAGGGTAATCTTCTTTCCTTAGTAAATGAGTAGGTATTCAAGAAGCCATTATGCATTACCCTACCGTGATATAGCCACTGTCTTCCCAAAAGGATATGACATGTATCCCAATGAATGATGTTACACCAAAGTTCATCTTAGTAGCTCTTTCCAATGGAGAAAGAATGAAGGCACCGAGAGATCACCGGATACCCTTGCTTTGATTCAACCATTGAAAGTTGTAGGGGTCTGGATGAGTCATGGTTTGCAAGCCTAGTTTCTTAATCATGCTAAGAGAAACCACGTTTGCACAGCTCCCTCCACCAATGATAACAGAACACGCCTTCCCTTGAACCGTACAGCGGGAATGGAATATGTTCTCTCTTTGCTCATCTTTTGCTCCTTTCTGGCCACTCAACACTCTTCTTAAAACCAACATTTCTCCTTCATCAGCATCCTCCACTACCTCCTCTTGAGTTTCCTCAAGATCATCCTCAGAATCATCCTCCTTTTCCTCCTCTTCTACCTCTATCACGGTTGCCCATCGGCTAAGGTTATGACTTTATAGTTTGGACAGTTTGAAGAAATGTGCCCAAGTCCTTAGCACATAAAGCACCTTCTGTTGCTGATGGGGTTAGGATTGGATCTATTTTAAGGGGTTTGGATCTTTTGTGGGGCTTGGGTGCTTTATGAAAAGGATGGGACGGATTTGGGGGCTTAGAAATGGGATTATAACTCCCCTTGTTAAAGGGTTGGTTCGGGGTAAAGGGTTTAGGGTTTTGAGGTTTAAGCGGCTATCTTGATTTCTTTTGTTGCTTAACCTTGTGAGCAAGCATCCAAACTTCATCAAAGGTTGTGTAATCTTGCAAATCAACTATATTAGCATACCTAGGATCAAGACCTGCTATGTACCTAACTATAGTTTGCTCGTTGAGTTCTTGAAGATCACACCTGATGACAAGCTTTTCAAACTCCTGAGTGTATGCTGCTACACTTAGGTGACCTTGTGTGAAATTATGGACAATCATGAGCATAAGTTAGGGGTAGAAATCGATCCTTCAGCTTGGCTTTCATCTTTTCCCACGTTCTGATCTTGGTCTTTCTTTCTCTAACCAGTTTGGCGTATAGGTTTGTCCACCAAAGGGAGGCTTAGTTCCTAAGCCTTAATACCACCAATTTCACTTTCCTGTTGTCAGGAACATCCTTGTACTCCAAAACATGCTCAACTGTACGCATCCAATCCAAGAGCTCTTCAGGATCAAGCTTACCATTAAACTCCAAGATTTCAACCCTGAAGTCATTGGGGTTTGCTCGAAACCGTGGTGCTGGTCTAGACATTCTCAAGGGTTCATCCTCACTAGATGAATCCATATTATGACTAAACACTTGTTCATGTTTTCTAAGATTAAATGGGGATTTTTCTTCATTCATTTTCTGCTCTTGCTTCAAGACTGCTCCAATTTTCTTTCTTAAGTATTCATTCTGAGCTTGGAGTTCTTGGTCACGTTGAGCTCCCTCGTTGCTTTTCTCATTAATAAGACATTTTGGGCTGACAGTGATTGATAATTCTTCATAACTGCTTCGAATTTCTCATCCAAACTTGTACTAGTACTCATCTTGAAACCAAGTATGTGTTTGAACGAAACAAGGTTTGTGTTTGGAATTAAAAGAGGAACGAAATTGGAAAGGTGGAGGGGGATACCAGGCCAGGGAGAAACTTAGCTCTGATACAAAATACGATGTATTTATGGAGGTATTCAATGAATTCTCAAATCTGATTCCAAAAGCAAAGAGAAGCAAACTGAAATCAAGGTTGAATTTAACGAGAATTCGAAGGTGAGGGAAGGATAAATGTTAACTACACTCTTATTTAGATATAAAATCACCACTAAGTTTTAGTTTAAGGCCCTTAAGCTTAATTAGGATACAGTTCTCACCACCTAATCAAGACTTAAGACTTACTTGATCACTACCCGAATCGGCTGATTTAGAGATAAGCAAGTGGAATGTTTTAAGCACGGAAGGAGTAATGCTTGCAATCTGACTTCAATTGATATACAAAGTTATGTTTACAAAATGAGCCTTTGAAGGCCTTATACTCACGACCTAAGGCAGCAAAAAGGCTTAGGAGGTTTCCTTCCTAGGAAGGAAAATGCTTAAGTATGCTTAGGATGCGCTTAAAACTATTCTAGTTATAAAGCTTGATTAACCTAAGCCAATTACATTATGAATACTAAGGAAAGCAAAACAAATGATCATACATAACATTAATACATCCAATAAGCCCTAATACATCAACTTTACTAGAGAAATGTGGAGAAAAATAGTCGTAAAGTGAATGTTCTTTTCGGCTGGCCAATCCAGATGCAAGGTGCAAAATCTCCCTTTTCTTCCTTATTGGTTACGCTATTTCCAAGGTCCAAAAGCAGCAAATGATGGTGTTCCTAGCTGCCTTGATTCATGATAGAAGCAAACACACACTTAGGCAGTTGAGTAAACCCTCTTAGGAAGGAAAAACACGTAGCTCTCTAATTAGGTTCTAGAAGCCGATATCTGCCCTCTTTTCAGCCAATCAAAACCAAGCATGATTTTGTTTTTAGGCCATGGGCGGATACCTTATGATGTGTACAAATCCCCCAGGCAATTAAATAAGGTTTATGACCTGTTTAAGTGGGAGAATCCCACCTAAACGTTTAACTGTGCAATTTCGGACCAAATATGGCAGTCTTGACAAAATGGCTTGATTCCCTCACTTTGATTGAGCATGATTGACTTCAACGGCTTGGACATGAAACTTAACATCCAGGGGAACCCAAAAATACAAAAATATTGAACTTAGGTCATAATGTAGCTTAAGAAATCACATGAACAAAACCGGGTACATTTTGGCCTTATAACACGGAATCACCTTCTTGACTGTTTTGCAAAATGTGAGTCATTGCTTCGACTTTAGAGCTTGCATTAGACGTTGCTAGACTTGTTGGACCTTCTTTAATGTCTTGGCTTGAGGGGACTCCATCACCTTTGGTGGACTAACCTTTGTGCCAAGAGTGTAAGGAGTAAGAAAAGCAAGATCAGAACATGGGAGAAGATGAAGGCTAAGCTCAAGTCACTGTTCCTTCCTCCTACCTATGTTCAAGATTGGTACTCCTAGGTTCATAACCTTACCCAAGGCAATCTGAATGCAGAGCAATACACACGTGAGTTTGAGAAATTCATGATCTAATGTGACATTTAAGAGTCGAAACAACAAACCATAGTTACATATTTGGGAGGACTTGAGCGTTAGCATGCTAATATGGTTAAGCTACAACAATTCATGACTTTTGATGAAGTATGTGTACTTGTTAACAAGATTCAGCAACAAAGGATGGTCAAACAGCCCTTTAAAAGAGAGTTTAGCAAGCCTCCATCTCGGAAGACACCCTTCAATAAGGGGAGTTCTAACCCACCTCCAAAGCCTACTAATCCGTCCCCTTTTACCCTTTAAAGAAACAAAACTCCACAGAAGAGCTAACCCCCTCAAAAACATACCCAATCCAAACCCTATGAGCACAACAAGGTGTTTCAAATGTCAAGGGCTTGGACACATTACCTAGGACTGTCCAAACCGAAAGGTGACTACCTTGGCGGAGTGGAAAACCGTGGAAGAGCAAGATATTGAGGAGTTAAATGAGGAGGATATTGAGGGTACTCTTGAGGAGACCCTAGAGGAAGTTGAGAAGGAGGTAGATGAAGGTGAGATGTTGGTTTTAAGAAGGATTATGAGTAGCCAGAAGGGTGCTAAAGAGGAGCGAAGGGAGAACATTTTTCATACCCGGTGTACTGTTCAAGCAAGAGTTTGCTCCTTGATTATAGATCGAGGGAGTTGTGTAGTTTCTCTTAGCTTGGATGAGAAACTCGGCTTGTAAGCCACAACCCATGCCCATCCATACAACATCCAATGGTTAAATCAAAGTAAGGGGTTACAAGTTAACTCCTAGTGCCTCATTTCACTTTCCATTCGTAAGAAATACCAAGATCAGTTAAGGTGTGATGTCATCCCCATGGATGCATGCCATGTCTTACTAGGTAGACCTTGGCTGTATGATAGGAGGGTGATGCATAATGGCTTCCTGAATATCTACTCCTTTTCCAAAAGAGGGAAGAAGATCACCTTGGTTCCTTTATCCCCATTCGAGCTTAATAAAGCAAACCTCAAAAGAAGCCTTAACATTTTGGTTGTTTACTTATCTTTAGTGAACCACTTCTAAAGGCTAATATCATGAGTTTAAAACTTTGAAGGAGTGGATTTTAAATCCACAAGGGGAACTAGAAACTCCTTTATCATGTCACCCCACTACCATTTCCTTGATACATCAATTCGGTCACTTGTTTGCAAAGGAGATACCTACGGGTTTACCTCCTAAGAGAGATATCCAGCACCACATTGATCTCATTCAAGTTCTATCCTTCCAAACAAGCTAGCATATAGGATGAATCCTAAGGAAACCATGGAGATTCAAAGGCAAGTTGAGGAATTTATGTCCAAAAGGCTTGTACATGAGTCTTTAAGCCGTTCTGTCGTACCTACTTTGTTAGTTCCTAAGAAGGATGTGATGGAGTATTACCTAGCCAAGATCCTAAGGATGATCAATTAAGTATAGGAAGTCGAAAATCAACGCCCAAAGTTCAAAGGATGGCTCACATTTTGCAAAGGACACAAACAGAAGCATCCAGGTTGAAGGCAGATTTCAAGCCCGGTTTTGTGTTCTTAATTACTTAGGCCTCATGAGGTTTAACACCCAATTTTTTACGTGTTTTTGATCCTGAAGACTTTAACTACCTAGTCTAATTGAGAAATTCAGGTTATGTGATGGAAAGGTCAATGAACAAGCTCGTAATCAAGGACGAATGCAAGCTAAGCTAAAACAAATGGTTATCTAGGCTTGAAGTTCAATGAACCCGGAAGCAATGTAAAGAATTTAGATAGAACTAAACATGATTCATAGATACAGAAACACCACCAAGATCAAGATTAGGGTCCTAAGCTTGAATAAGGTATAGAAACACCACTTAAACAAGTTTAGGACTTCACTTGATCACCACTCCAGCCGGCGTAGTTAGAGATAAGCAAGTTAAGTATTCGGTTTAAGCCAGGAGCAATACTCTCTTTCTTTCTTTCAAAACGTCAAAACTGATTATAAAAGTGAAGTTCACAGCCCCTTATAGCCTAGCATGCAAGCACACAATCTGCTTAAGCTTAGGGGGTGAAGTTTTTTCAAGATTAGGAAACCTCCTATCTTGCTTAGTTCACGGTTTTCGCTAACTCGTGATACTTTAATGCAAATCCTAGCTTAATCCTTGCTAATTACAACCGTTGAATCGATTTAGTCTTTAGGATTAAAGCTAAACTTGTTACTAGCCAAGTAATAAAGTAAATAAGCAACTGCCATCATGTGGAGAAAAGGAGTGATGTGACTGGCTTTGTTGTCCTTTCCGGCTGGCCAATGGAAATGTTGATGCCTTTCTCTCCTTATTCCTCATTGGTCCTTAAAGTGGTTATTCCATGATTGTGTCCAAGGGCCCTCTAACAGCTCAATCATGCTGCTAGGTAGAGATTGGACGCCTAGAATGAGATTAGCCACCAAATGCACCAATTAGGTGCAACCGGGCAGTAGCTGGCAGTTTGCAGGCAATGTTTGGATGCCACATTTCTCATGCAAAACATGGGCATGATTTGGATTTCCACCTATGGCTGGAAAGCCCTAGATGTCTTCGAACTCCTCCAAGTGTAACAACATGTTTATAACTTAATTTGCCTGCCCAAAAGCTACATGTTTTTGCTTCTCCAAAGGATTTTCCTAGCTACCTAAGTGCTGGTTTGCTTCAATCATGAGACAAGGCTGCAAGGGACATCATCATTTGCTGCTTTTGAACCTAGAAAAGAGTTTAACCAATGGGAGAGAAAATTAGGATTTTGCGCCACACATTCTGATTGGCCTGTCGGAAAGGAATGTTGCTTTACAACTACTTTTCCCCACTTTGTCTTTAGGAAGCTAATGTATTAGGGATAATTGGATGTATTAATGTTAAGCTTGATCATTTGTTTTGGTTTCCTTAGCTTATAGAATGTAATTAGCTTAGGTTAATCAAGCTTTGTAACTAGTTTCGCTTTAAGCTCATCTTAAGCACACTTAAGGAATTTCCTCCCTAGGAACGAAACCTCCTTAGCTCACTTTGGTGCCTTAGGCCGTGAGTAGAAGTGATGTATCTCCTGAGGGTCCAAACTCAAACTTAATTCAAAAGCAAAAACTGAAAACCACAAGAGAGTACAATCAAGGGAAACTAAAGAGAAAGGCACGTTATAAGCTGGTTGTCAATCAGCTAAAACGTATGGAGGGAATGGATTTAGAATCAAGGGACTCTAAATGGGAAAAAAAAAGAAAAAGAAAGGATAGATACTAAACTAATCTTTACATACAAAAATCACCACCAAAAACTAATCTACGTAGAACTAAACTGTTACTTAGATACAGATATCACCACTAAACTTAAGTTTAAGGCCCTTAAGCTTAATTGGGATACAGATATCACCACCTAATCAAGGCTTAAGAGTTACTTGATCACCACTCTAACCGGCCTAGTTAGAGATAAGCAAGTTAAGTGTTTAAGAACGAAAGTGATGTATCTTTGAGGGATTAGAAGAAAACTAAAGCAAGAATTCAATAGCTCACGGTTTAAGCTAGTTGAATTCGGTTTAGATCCTTGAATCCGGGTAGTGGAACAAAGGAAATGATAATACTAAACTCAATGTTTGGATACAGAATCACCACTAAACATAAGCTTAGGGTCCCTAATCCTTGATTAAGATACAGAAACACCACTTAAAAAAAGGTTAGGACTTACTTGATCACCACCTCAATCGACCAAATTAAGGATAAGCAAGTGAAGTGATTGGAATCCGAAAGCAAAAGCTCTCAAAAGAGTATTCTGAGTTTCAAGTGTAATGAACCAGCAAGGGTCATGTTCTTCTTTTCCAAACCTAGCAAGCACACAACCAAGCTAGCATACACCTAAGCTTTCCTTCCTGGAGAGGAAAGGTGTTAATTAAGGTTAATCCTCACGGTTTAGACTAATCGTGTACAAAGCTTGATTACAACTAATCTAATTACATCCAAATGATCTAAGAAAGCAAAAAAAATGATGATTACACATTAACCATGCTTATTCAAGCTTAATACAACCTGGTTGTCTAGCAAAATGCAAAGGGACCAGCTGCAAAGTAGAGCTCCTTTTCGGCTGGCCAATAAGAGCTAGGAGACATCCTTTTTGCAGCTTGCTTCCTATTGGTTGTTCTTCTCTAGGTTGCAGCTTATGATTGCCTTCTAGAAGCCTCGGGACGTGTGCAAAGCCTTGAAGTGTGTACCACTCTGGCTAGAATGCAGCAAACCCACGAATTAAGGCAAATAAACCAGATTGCACTAGGCCGGGTGCATGGGTCGAATTGAGTTGGTTTTCAGACCAAGTTTAAGCTTAACAAAAGTGAGCATGATTTTCTTTTCATGCTATATGGGGGGACCTTAGGGTGTGTACAAACGTCCGCTACAAAGAAATCAAGGTTAAACCATCTTTAAGTAGGGTAATTCTATTACAACATTTAATCATGCAATTTTGAACCAAAACTGGCTAGTTTGAAAGAAGACCTTGATCTCCCATCTTCTTGTGAGCATGATTGAAAACAAATGCTTGGACCTACAAGCAGACATCATAAGGAGTCCAAAAATGTAAAAGTTCAAGAGTTAAGCCGCAATGTAGCTTAAGTAATGAGATGAACAAAACCGAGCAAGTACTAGTCTTTGAACTCAAATGCTTCAATTTGGCTTTCTTCAATAATCTTAGCCAATCCTTGGACGTTGGAGTGTGTAATGGACCTTGTTGGACTTGTTGGACCTTCTTCCTTGTCAATGGTGGTGGGGACTCCATCATCCTCCCCTTGTTGAGAAGATTCGATCCTCAAATGAGCAAGGTAATCATCTTCTTCGTAAGCTTTTAAATCAGCTACATTGAATGTGGCTGAAACTCCATAGTCACTTGGCAAATCAACCTTATAAGCATTTTCATTAATACGTTCAAGTACCTCAAAGGGACCATCATCCCGTGGCATGAGCTTCTTCTTCCTTTTGGATAGAAATCTTTCCTTCCTAAGGTGAATCCACACGAGGTCTCCAGGTTGAAAGACCACTTTCTTCTTGTGTTTGTTGGCTTGAGCTTGATATATTGCACTAGTATTCTCAATCTTGCTCCTTACCAGTTCATGAATCTTCTTGATTTGTTCTACCCTTGATGCTGCATCAGCATTTGGCTTGTGGTCCACAGGTCGTGGGGTAAGATCAAGTGGGCTAAGCGGATCAAGTCCATAGACCACTTTAAATAGGGAAAGACCAGTAGCATTGCTCGGTGTCTTGTTGTAAGCAAACTCTGCATGGGGCAAAAGCAAATCCCAAGGTTTGGCGTGAGGCTTAATCAAAACTGTTAGGAGTGTCCCCAAGGTTTGACTAGTAACCTCAGTTTGCGCATCAGATTGTAGATAACAAGTAGTACTATATTTTAGCTTAGTACCTAACTTCTTCCACAAAGTAATCCAAAAATGACTCAAAAACTTGGTATCCCTATCAGAAACAATGGACCTAGGAATACCATGTAATCTTGTCACCTCCCTGAAATACAACTCAGCAATATTTGTAGCATCTTTAGTCTTGTTGCATGGAATGAAATGAGACATCTTAGAGAACCTATCAACCATAACAAAGATAGAATCCTTGTTCCTTTAGGTTTTAGGCAGTCCAAGAATGAAGTCCACACTTACATCAACCCATGGTGAAGTGGGAATAGGCAATGGAGTGTACAGGCCATGGGGTAACGAATGGCTTTTAGCCACTTGACATGTCCCACACCTCTTGAGTACGTCCTGTACGTCTCTCTCGATAGCTGGACAATAATAGTGCTCCCTTAGCATGGTGACTGTCTTGTTTTCTCTATAATGCCTAGCCAAAGATCCTCCATGAACTTCCTTGATTAGAAGCTCCCTTGTGGTACACCTTGGTACACACAACCGTGTACCCTTGAATACAAATCCCTCCTTGATAAGAAAATCTCCTTTGGGGGGTTTAGAACAATCAGCATACAAGTCCCCAAAGTCTTCATCCTTGTCATATAAAGCCTTTAGATGCTCTAAACCAAGTACACAAGCATCTAATTGAGATTACAAAAGATACCTCCGAGATAGAGCATCTGCACCTTGATTGAGTTTACCATATTTATGCTTCATGGTGAAGTGATATGATTGCATAAACATAACCCATTTGGCATGCCGTGAGTTCAACTTATGCTGCCCTTGTATATACTTTAATGCTTCATGGTTAGAATGTAAGATAAACTCACTTGCAATAAGATAATGACGCCAATGCTCTAAACATCTGACAATGGCATAAAATTCTTTATCATAAGTGGAGTACTTTCTTCTTGAATCTCATAATTTCTCACTAAAGACGGCTAATGCATTACCTTCCTAAGTAAGAACTCCACCAATGCCAACACCAGAGGCTTCACATTCAACTTCAAAGACTTTACTAAAGCACGACAAGGATAGAACCGGTGCTTGAGTAAGACTAGTATTGATCTCTTCAAAGGATATTGTGCTTTTGGTGTCCATACAAATGATGTACCCTTGATAACTTCAGTCATAGGAGCCATAATAGTGCTAAAACCACGAATAAACCTCCTGTCTAATGAAGCTAGTCCATGGAGAGCTCGAACACCATGTATGCTCTTTGGTATGGGCCAAGACCGAATGGCTTCTACCTTGCTTTCATCTACCTTAATACCATCTTCAGTAACAATATAACCAAGAAATGTAACTTCAAGAGTAAAGAAAGCACACTTCTTAAGGTTACCAAATAACTTTTCACGTTCTACGACAAGCATAACTTGAGTTACGTGATCTTGATGCTCATGCTCATTGTTAGAATATACCAGAATATTATCAAAGTATACTAACACAAACTTTCCAATGTAAGGTCTAAACACTTGGTTCATTAACCTCATGAAAGTACTAGGTGCATTTGAAAGACCAAAAGGCATTACCAACCATTCATAAAGCCCTCCTTTAGTCTTGAAAGCTGTCTTCCATTCGTCACCTTCTCTAATTCTGATTTGGTAGTAACCACTTCGAAGATAAACCTTAGAGAACACCTTAGAGCCATACAACTCATCTAGATGTAACACCCCCAGCCCCTAGGGCCGATAGCGTTACGTTTTCCTAACTCCTTACTTAAATTTTGGGACGAAACGGACAGCATTTCCCCTGAAAACTGAACGTTCCCAGGCTAAACGCCTTACAAAAGTCCCTGTAAATCAACGGAAGCGTAAACATTCAAAACCTAACTCAACGGCCACACGCCGGAGTTCATAACTCGACGAGCCACCCGCTCGGAGTATACCAAACAGAATAGTTCATTAATACAGAAACAGTAAGAGATACAACTCAACGGTTCACACAACCGGAGTATGGGGTTTACATCCCAAACATAACCAACTTCAAACAAAAGACATCTAACTGACTGGATGGTTGGCTCATATAGCCATACAGAGCGACTCATAACCAAAATGCGTTACATGAACCTCGAATACTGTTTACAAGCGTTTACAAACTAAAAATACTTTACATGACTTCATTAAACACATAAGTTGGCACAAATGACATCTTGCAAGCAATAATCAATTCCAGCTGACTCCACTTCTTCCTGTCATAAAGAAAACCTGGGGGAAAAGGGGAAAGAGTAGTGGGATGAGCAACCACACGCTCAGTGAGTATCCCCCAACCCCCTTAAAACCAAAACCGTTGCAGGCAAATAATATCTTTACTAGTCACATATCACGTATTCATACTTTAATATCATATTAGGCATTCATAGAATTCCTATGAAGACATTACTAAACATAGCTTCACTTTCAACATGCTTAGGAATCACTTCATAAAGCATTCATTCAGTACGTTCTTTCTTTTATTGGAAACATTTCCTTAACCTCCTGAGGCTCTTGCCCTTTTTAAAAGAGATTTCATTTCGTATTCATATGATATGCTTAAGACATACACAGATGCCAAGTCTCATTCATAGGTTATGCATAAAACATGCTCATAAGGCCTTCTTTTTCGTAATCGCATCTTACTTAGCATTCCATTATCATTTATAAGAAAAGGATAGAACATACAAAGAAAACTTTCTTTCCTTTCTTTGAAAACATTTCATTTAGCCTCTTGAGGCCCATGAAAACCCTTCTCTTAGCCCCTTGCGGCTCATATTCTTTCATGTCGGTCGCATATTGACCCTTATAAACTTTTCACATTTCATTCAACTGGCCTCTTTGGGCCCGTAAAACATTCTTTCTCCTTAAAACCTTAAAACATATAAAATGGCAAAAGCCAATTGCTTTTCTTATCTTTATACAAAGTACTTCTGGCATAAGATCATTACAGGGTGCTGATTAGGTGAGAACTATTCTCGACCTCATAGTGAGACCTAACGCTCACGCTTAAGCTCTTATTCCCGGGATGGCTACATATAACATATCGGACCTTTACATCAACCCTCGTCAGGGCCTCTAGGGTTTATCCGGACTTATCCCCTAGGTAACATCATTCATATCATTTCATATTCTCCGCAGCACATTATCTTAGCCACTTAAAGCGTATCGGCCATAACGGCTAATAACTTTGCGTTTCAAACCGTGAAATCATTCAACATATAACTCACACCTTTATAAAACTCTTTAGGGATTCCCCGTTCAAGCGGGTTCACTCCCAAAACTGTTTTCATTTAATTAAAATAGGCCATCATGCATTAATAGTTATGGCCGCTATCATTTCAAAACATGAAATCTTTCTTTGAAAAACTCACTCTTATGCACATAAAGCAATTTAAGCATTTAAGCACATACATCACTTATTTCACATTTAAGCACTTCATATCAATCACATCAGTTCAACACAATAAGCCACACATGGCCTCGCAATCCACACGATTGCGGTAATTCACAACCCAGTCTCCCTCCTCACTTTCACCATACACACAAGACCTCAAACGCTCATGATGTTATCCTCGAACCAACCAACTACTAGCTCATTTCATCAATTTCTTTCGCATAACAAGTTATCACAAGGACTCATTAAAAGGGGGAGGGTTAGGCTCTTACCTGTGCATACAGCACCTTTTAGCCACATATACATATACATCCTTGTTGCCTTAACTTGAAATAACGCTTAACGAACCAATTTAAACTAATCAAGGCATAATAGATCAACTAAACATGTCATCTTCATGTCATCTTCAAAATATAACCAATCAACTAAACATATATCGATTTAAAACATTCTTAGGTTGTTTCCAAATTAACTATGTCTTTATAATCTCAAAATGAATCCATTTTCAGGAATCGCTAATTACTCGAATCAAGGCTAAGTATATCAAAACAACTTCGTTTTCGATTCTTTTAAAACCATAGCTCAC
>JACYFF010031957.1:61170487-61239691 GCA_017589665.1 Selenicereus undatus
TGTCTTATCTCCTCCTTTGGCCAGCTTGAGTGGTGTTCTAGCAAGAGTCTTAGCTTCTTCTGGGTGGTGTATTCTGTATCCAAGGGGTTGTTACTGGCCCTAGCATTGAGTCTTGGTGGTGAATTTGTATCCAAGATTAGTGCTTGCTTCAGTTTTCTCACAATTTCGTAGTTTGAGTTTGTGATTGCAAAGCTTGCTTTCCCATATTGTTCGTGTGTTAACATTCTATTTTACCCTCTTTTGTGTTACTCTCGTGGTTATACATCGTATTTGGCATTAGTGCAAGGTTTCTCCTAGGCTTAGTACGTGCCCTACACTTCCTAAAGACAATCCACAAACACATTCTCAAACAGCAAACTGTCGCCTATCAAAATGAGTGCTGCAAGTATGACTTTGGAAGAGACGTTCGAGGCCCTCTTGAGGAATTATGAGGCCATGAGGTTACAAAATGAAGAGATCAAAGGCCACAATGAATATTTGAGGCGTCAACTTGGTGATTCCTTGAAGCAAAAGCGAAAAGAAGTTAGAAGTTCTCGTTCTTTAAACTCATCCGAATCTGAGCAAGGTGAGGATGATCGTGGTGAAGGCCATCACTTGAACTCTTCTAGTGATGAGGAGCCATTTAGGAGGCCTAGAAGAAATGGGAGGAATGCTCCTAGCTTTGGAGACATCAAAGTGGAGGTTCCGGAGTTTGCAGGAAGACTAGACCGCAATGAGTTTTTGGAGTGGCTACAAACCGTGGAAAGGATCTTTGATTACAAGGAGATCCCAGAGGATAAGAAGGTAAAGCTTGTTGCCATTAGACTCTGTACGTATGCTTCCTTATGGTGGTCTAATTTATATGCTAAGAGGACTAGACAAGGGAAGGGAAGGATTCGGACTTGGGAGAAAAAGAAGGCTAAACTTAGAGGTCTTTTCTTGCCACCCTCCTACCTTCAAGACAACTACTCTCAACTCCATTCTCTAACCCAAGGTAACATGAGTGTTGAAGAATACACTAGGGAATTTGAGAAGTTCTTAATCAAGTGTGACCTTAGAGAGGCCGAAGAGCAAACCATTGTGAGGTACTTAGGGGGAGTTGATCCTAGGTATGCTCATGTGGTCGAATTGCAACAATACACTACCTTTGATGAGGTGTGTGTCCTAGCTCATAAAGTGGAACAACAAAGAAAAGCCAAACTCTACAAAAGAGACCCTGCTAAGCCTTTTCCCAAGAGCCAACCTTTTAACAAAGGGAGCTCTTACCCACCTCCTAAGCCCTCGGTTTCCAACCCACCCCCTCCACAAAAAAGCCAAGCTCCTTAAAAGAACCAAACCCCCCCCCCCAACCATCCCAACCCCCCTTCTATGAACAATAGGAGATGTTTCAAATGTCAAAGCCTAGGACACATAGCTTTGGAGTGCCTTAATAGGAGGACCATCTCCTTGGCCGAATGGGACACATTTAGGTAGGAAGAAGAGGAGGAAGAGAAAGACGTATACTTCATAGAAGATCAAGAGGAGGTCGTAGAGGAAGCGGATGAAGGAGAACTTCTTGTGTTGAAAAAGGCCTTGAATAGCCAAAGGGGAGCCTTAGAAGAACAAAGGGAGAACATATTTCATACAAGGTGTACTATCCAAGGCAAGGTTTGCTCTCTCATCATACATGGATGGAGTTGTGCTAATGTTGCCTCTTCAAGCATGATGGAAAAGCTAGGCCTTATAGCTTCGACCCACCCTCATCCCTACAACATCTAATGGCTCAACCCAGGTATAGGTTTGCAAGTTAATTCAAGATGCTTGATTTCCTTTACTATTGGCAAGAATTACCATGATGAGTTGTGGTGTGACATCATTCCCATGGATGCATGTGATTTTTTGTTGGGGAGACCACGGCTATTTGACCGAAAGGTGATGCATGATGGTCATTTAAATACTTATACTTTTCACAAGGATGGGAAGAAGATCACCCTTGCCCCCTTAAGCCCTTCCCAACTCCACAAAAGCAAACCACAACAGAGCCAAGACCATTCGGACTTGCTACTTACATTCGGTGAGCCCCTCCTTAAAGCCTCCTATCATGAGTTCAAAGCCTTCAAGGAATGAATTCTCACCTCACTAGAAGAGTTTCAAACACCCCTACCCTCTCATCCCATAGCCATTTCACTTCTTGAGCAATTTGCCCATGTGTTCCCCGAAGAGATACCATCCGGCCTACCTCCACAAAGAACCATCCAACACCACATTGATCTCATCCCCGGAGCCATACTTCCCAACAAGTCGGCCTATAGAATGAATCCCAAAGAGACCATAGAGGTCCAAAGGCAAGTGGAAGAGCTGGTAACCAAAGGCTTGGTAAGGGAAAGCCTTAGTCCTTGTTCGGTGCCGGCCTTGCTAGTCCCAAAGAGGGATGGGAGTATGCGAATGTGTGTAGATAGCCGAGCCATAAATAAGATAACCATCAAGTATAGGTATCCTATTCCATGGATTGAGGATATGCTTGATGAATTACATGGTTCAAGTGTGTTTTCTAAGGTGGATTTGAGAAGTGGCTACTACCAAATAAGGATTAGAGAAGGGGATGAATGGAAGGCGACCTTCAAGACTAAGGGAGGCTTGTATGAATGGCTAGGCATGGCACTCGTTTTGTCCAATGCTCCAAGCACTTTCATGAGACTCATGAATCAAGTATTTCGGCTATTCATTGGAAAATTTGTGGTGGTATACTTTGATGACATCTTGATCTATAGCAAGAGTGAAGAGGAGCACCAAGAGCATTTAACTCAGGTTATGGAGGTCCTTGAAAGAGAGAAGCTTTATGGCAACCTCAAGAAGTGTACACTCTTCACTTGTGAGGTCACTTTTCTTGGTTACATTGCCTCTAGCCACGGCATCAAGGTGGATGAAAGCAAAGTTGAGGCCATTCGGACATGGCCTACTCCAAAGAGTATACATGATATGCGAAGTTCCCATGGACTTGCCTCCTTCTATAGGGGATTCATTAGAGATTTTAGCACCATCATGGCCCCCATGACCAAGGTGATGAAGGGCATAACATTCAAATGAAGCCCCAAAGCCCAAGAAGCATTCGACAAAATCAAGTCCAAGCTCACCCAAGCCCCGGTCCTAGCCTTGCCATGCTTTGACAAGGTATTTGAGATTGAATGTGATGCATCCGGGGTTGGCATTGGAGGTGTGCTCACTCAAGAAGGGCGACCCTTAGTCTTCTTTAGTGAGAAGCTTTGTGACTCAAGGAGGAAGTATTCTACCTATGATAAGGAATTCTATGCAATTGTAAGGAGTCTTGAACATTGGAGTCATTACTTGGCGGCTAGTGAGTTCATTTTGCATTCGGATCACGAGGCCTTGAAGTACATTCAAGGACAACATAAGCTAAACTCACAGCATGCCAAGTGGGTGGAGTACCTACAATCCTTTCACTTCACCATCAAGCACAAGTCTCGGAAATTGAACAAAGCAATTGATGCCTTATCAAGAAGGCACTTACTATTGTTCCAACTTGATGCTTGCATACTTGGGTTTGAACATTTGAAGTCTCTTCATGAAAATGATGAAGAATTTGGAGAGCTTTACAATGAATGCAAAAGGCACCCAAAGGGAGACTTCTTGATGCAAGAAGGGTTCTTATTCAAGGGCCCACACCTATGCATCCCTAAGTGTGGAACTAGGGAGTTGCTCATTCGGGAGGTCCATGGAGGATCCTTGACCGGTCACATTGGAGAGAATAAGGCTCTCATGATGCTGAAAGAGCATTACTATTGGCCAAAAATGAGTAAGGATTTCCAAGACATGATGAAAAGGTGCGCTACTTGCCAAGTAGCCAAGAGTCACTTGCTACCCCACGGTCTCTACATGCCCTTGCCAGTTCCCTCTCTCCCATGGGAAGATGTAAGCATGGATTTTGTGCTAGGGCTACCAAGGACCCAAAGGAGCAAAGACTCCGTCTTTATGGTTATAGACTGATTCTCAAAAATGGCACACTTCATCCCTTGTGCCAAGACAAATGATGCCGCCTACATAGCCGGGTTGTATTTAAAGGAAGTAATGAGGTTGCATGGCATTCCAAGGTCTATAGTCTCGGACCGTGACACCAAGTTCCTTAGCCATTTTTGGGTGACACTTTGAAAGAAAATGGGATCCAAGCTCAAGTATAGCACTACTTGTCATCCTCGAACGGATGGCCAAACCAAAGTGACCAACCGAACATTGGGGGCACTCTTAAGGGTCTTGGTGAAGTCCAGTGTCAAGGCTTGGGATTTGCTTTTTCCACCAGTTGAATTTGCATAAAACAAATCCCCAAGCAAAACAAGCGGTTTGTCTCCTTTCAAAGTAGTGTGTGGGGTTGATCCTTTGAGCCCATTTGACCTTGTTCCAAGAGGGATGAATGAGAAGCCTAACGTGGAAGCTAGTAAAAGGGTGGAGGAGATCCAAAAGTTCCATGAGTTGGTCAAGTCCAAGATTGAGAAGGCCAATGCTTCCTACCAAGAGCAAGCTAACAACCACAAGAAGAAAATGACATTCCATCCCGAGGACCTCGTGTGGGTTCACTTAAGGAAGGAGAGGTTCCCTTCCAAGAGGAAGAGCAAGTTGATGCCAAGGGCGGATGGCCCCTTTCAAGTCCTAGAAAAGATCAATGATAATGCCTACAAGGTAAATTTTCCCGGGGACAATGGTGTCTCAACCACTTTCAATGTAGCTGATTGAAGTCCTCACTTGGAGGATGAACATCTAGTCATTTCGAGGGCAAATTCTTCACCGCAAGGGGAGGATGATGGAGGTCCACCCATGAACATGATCACAAGCCTTCAAGGGAGTCCGAAGGGGTCAAGTTTCATGAGCAAAGTGCAAGAAATCAGCTAAGCATGCCAAGAGAACTTTCTGCCCATCCACGATTTCAGGTCAGTGCACAAACCCGATTTTGTGCACGTTGTTTCATGATCTTCCTCAGGGTATGATTGGGTTACAGGAGGCCCAAGTTTAATTTTAAGAAGTTATCTTTCCAATAAGACCAATTGCAGGTCATTTGGAGGCCATTTGCCCCCTCAAATTACCGTTGAAGTCAAGTACTATAACCTGCTGCAGTTTTGACCGATTCTGGAAATGTGTCCGTTTGGACGCACAAAGCTCCACCTTTTGAAATGCAAATTTTTTGGATTGAAATAAATTTAAAAACCTTATCAAGTGGCCACAAAAAATCCCAGTTTACTTACCCTCTTGTTGAGCTATTAACCAGCAAAATTAAGGGTTAAAATTCCCTTTAACCGGGTAAAAGGCAGCCGGTACAAGTGGTGTTCTTTTTGAGGTATTTTTCTCTTCTCAGGGTTTAATCCACTTGCAAGTGACTTGATTAGAGAGCCAAGCTACTGATTGAAGTCTCCTAAGCACCCAAGGTCGACACATCATCCTCAAGATCAACAATGGAAATGTTGTCAAGCTACGGTTTCATCTAGCCTTTTGTGGATTGTTTTTGAAATCCGAATTGTACTTAGTTTGGTTAATTGAATTGGCTTTGTAGCTGATGTTTAGTGTTTGTGAGGGAGTATATAAGCCCTCTTGCAGCATTGTAGAGACACTTTTGATGAATATTTGAAAGAGGTCGAGCCTTAGCTGCTTTGCACCCTCAAACTCTCTTCTAGCTTATCTCCTCCTTTGGCCGAGTTGAGCGGTGTTCTAGCAAGAGTATTAGCTTCTTCTTGGTGGTGTATTCTGTATCCAACAGGTTGTTAATGGCCCAAGCATCGAGTCTTGGTGGTGAATCTGTATCCAAGATTAGTGCTAGCTTCGGTTCTCCCACAATTTCCTAGTTTGAGTTTGTGATTGCAAAGCTTGCTTTCCCCTATTGTTCGTGTGTTAACGTTCTATTTTACCCCCTTTTGTGTTACTCTCGTGGTTATACATCAAACTCCTTCCATCAATGATCAAAGAACACACCTTCCCTTGTACGGTACACCATGTATGGAATATGTTCTCTCTTTGTTCATCTTTAACTCCTCTTTGCGTGCTTAGAATTCTCCTTAAAACCAAGAGCTCACCTTCATTAGCCTCTTCAACAAAGTCATCTTGAGTTTCCACATGTTCTGGTTCACTTTCAACCATATTTTCTTCCTCCTCAAAATCCTCCTTCACGGTTGCCCATTAAGCCAAAGTGAATACCTTTCTGTTTGGACATTCCGAAGCAATGTGGCCAAGCACAAGACATTTAAAACACCTTGTATTGCTCATTGGGTTAGGATTAGGCCTATTTTCAGGTGCTTGGGTTCTTTGTGGAAAGGAAGGGATGGATTTTGTGGCTTAGGAATAGGATTGGAACTCCCCTTGCTAAAAGGTTGGTTCCTGTTCAAAGGTCGTGTGTTTTGAGGTTTAAAGGGTGGTCTTGCCTTCTTTTTCTGCTCCATTTTATGTGCTAAGACACAAACATCATCAAGAGAAGTATATGATTGCAATTCAACCACATTGGAGTACCTTGGATTAAGTCCTCCCAAGTACCTTACTATCGTTTGTTCTTCTAGCTCTTGAATATAACACTTAATAAGCAACTTTTCAAACTCTCGTGTATATTCTTCAACACTTATATTACCTTGGGTAAGGTTATGAAGTTGAGAATAGCAATCTTGGACATAAATTGGTGCTAGAAAATGAGCCTTGAGTTTGGATTTCATTTTATCCCATGTACGGATTTCTGATTTTCTTTCTCTTAGCCGTTTTGAACACAAGTTGGTCCACCACATAGATGCATACTTTCTAAGTCTTAAGGCTGCCAATTTAACCTTCTTTTCATCAGGAACGTCTTTATATTCAAAGACTCTCTCAACAGTATATAACTAAGCAAGGAATTCCTCAGGATCAAGCTTACCTTCAAATTCAGGAACTTCCACTCTGAAGTTATTGGAATTTGCTTGAAACCGTGGCTCCCCTCTCATCATTCTGGCTGGTTCTTCTTCACTTGAAGAATCAACTTCATGGCTAAAGACTTGTTCACACACTCTAGGTTCAGATTAAAGAGTTTCTTCATTCACTGTTTGCTTTTGCTTCAAAACCGAACCCAATTGCTTTCTCAAGTACTCATTTTGTGCTTGAGTTTAGTGAGTGCTCTCGAATTTTGCTGGCCAAGAACTCATTCTGCTTCATCAAAGCTTTGAACCTCTCCTCTAAGGTCATGCTTGTTGAAGTCATGCTTGAACAAGGTCGCTTAAGCAAGTAGAACAACACGAAATAGGATTGGCACGAACGTGCTTAACGGCACGGGGTGATTGTGCTATTGTTCTGCCAGGCACGGCTGAAACCAACAAGTTGTTTAGGTTTTGTGTTTTCACTCAACCCGGTTATGAAACTGACTTTGTGTTCAGATTTTTGAGTGGGATGGATTTCTGGAAGGGTGAGGGACGTACAAGACCTATGAGAAACCAAGATCTGATACCAAATATGATGTATCTTTGAGGGATTAGAACAAAACTAAAGCAAGAATTCAATAGCTCACTATTCAAGCTAGTTGAATTTGGTTTAGCTCCTTGATTCCGTGTAGTAGAACAAAGGAAATGATAGTACCAAACTCAATGCTTGGATATCAAATCACCACCAAACATAAGCTTAGGGTCCCTAATCTTTGATTAAGATACAAAAACACCACTTAAACAAAGGTTAGGACTTATTTGATCACCACCTTAATCGACCAAATTAAGGATAAGCAAGTGAAGTGTTTGGAATCCGAAACCAAAAGCTCTCAAAAGAGTATTCTGAAATTCAAGTGTAATGAACCAGCAAGGGTTGTGTTCTTCGTTTACAAACCTAGCAAGCATACAACCAAGGTAGCATACACCTAAGCTTTCCCTCCTACAGAGGAAAGGTGTTAATTAAGGTTGATCGTCATGATTTAGACTAACCGTATACAAAGCTTGGTTACAACTAATCTAATCAGATCCAAATGATCTAAGAAAGCAAAGCAAATGATGATTACATATTAACCATGCTTATTTAAGCTTAATACAACCAGCTTGTCTAGAAGAATGCAAAGGGACCAGCCGTAAAGTAGAGCTCCTTTTCGGCTGGCCAAAGAGAGCCGAGAGACATCCTTTTGGCAGCTTGGTTCCTATTGGTCGTTCTTCCCTAGGTTGCAGCTTTTGATTGCCTTCTAGAAGCCTTGGGACGTGTGCCAAGCCTTGAAGTGTGCGCCACTCTTGATAAAATGCAGCAAACCCACGGATTTAGGCAAATAAATCGGATTGCACTAGACTGAGTGCACGAGTAGAATTGAACTGATTTTCAAACCAAGTTTAAGCTTAACAAAAGCGAGCATGATTTTGTTTTCAGGCCATGGGGGGAAACCTTAGGGTGTGTACAAACCCTCCTACAAAGAAATCAAAGTTAAACCATGTTTAAGTAGGGTAATTCTACTAAAACATTTAACAGTGCAGTTTTGAACCAAAACTAGTCGGTTTGACAAAAGGCCTTGATCTCCCATCTTCTTGTGAGCATGATTGAAAAAAAATACTTGGACCTGAAGGTAGACATCATAAGGAGTCCAAAAATGAAAAAAATTCAAGACTTAAGCTGCAATGTAGCTTAAGTAATGAGATGAACAAAACCGGGCAATTTCTGGTCTTTGAACCCGGATGCTTCAGCTTGGCTTTCTTCAACAATCTTAGCCAATGCTTGGACTTTGGAGTGTGTAATGGACCTTGTTAGACTTGTTGGACCTTCTTCCTTGTCAATGGTGGTGGGGACTCCATCGGAAAGTGAGCAAAGCTCTCAATTCAGTTTCAAGTTTATGATCAAAGCTTGGTTACAAAGCGAGGCCCCTAAGGCCTCTAAATAAATGTTTAAAGGCTGCCTAGTAAAGGTTAAGAGGTTTCTTCAAGGTTAGGAAATCGGAAAACTAGCTTAATCTAGCCCAATCTAGCTTGGTAAAGCTGGTTACAACTAAGCATGATTTAACCAAGCTAATTACAACTTTATGCAGCAACGTAACCCAGATTACAATTATTATAATCAGCCTATGCAAGCAAACAAGTGAACAAGCAAATAAGCAGCTCCCCTTATGTGAGAGAAAAAGCAAAAAGTGGTTTGTCTCGTTTGCACTTTACGGCTGGCTAATGAGAGCAAAGCTGCCTTTCTTCACTTGTTTTTCATTGGTTCCCTTTGGGGTTAAGTGGAAAGCTTCCTGATTATGTGTAAACCGCTTTAAGCAAGCTATTTAGGCATGACTTGGCCCTTAGGTTGCTGAGAACTCTGCACAGCAGTGAATAGCAGTACTAGGCAATTTTCTGGCTTGTATTAGATGCCACATTTCACATGCTAAAAGAGGGGATGATCAAGATTTCCTTCCATGGGAGGAAACCCTGAGATAGCTTCTAACTCCATCTAGTGGAAATTCAACTTTTGGACTTGATTTGCTACCCGAACTCCTTATAAACTTTAGACTGCTTAAAACCAGGTCCAGTGTGCACGGTTTATAAAAACAAGAATCGACACGACCGTTCCACTTGGCACATGTAGCCCGTGACCCCTGGCACTAGCAGCGCTTGCCAAAATTTTACAGTATTTTTCTTCCTTATGTCTCCCACAATTTTTTTGCTCGTTGACCCGACCTAGCTTTATAGTTATCCAGGGTTATCCTCTACGGTTTTCCGAGTAAGGTGCCTAACTTTTGGCAGTCTTTGCACAAGTTTTGCCTCATTTGTACAATTTTCTTTATTACCTACAAAACCAACAAAACACAAACACATAACCTAATTTACCAAATATTTAAGCTAAATCTAGGGTGAATAAGGTGTAAAATTCACACGCTTTACACCCAAACAAATACCCCCACACCAAAACTTTGCCCGTCGTCGAGCAAAACAAACCGAATTATCTGATAAGAAATGCAAAATGAGAAAATGAAAAAAATTTGTCTAGCCTTTTCAGACAAGAACATATACACAAATAATAGGGAAATCATGCGCACAACTCAAGCAATTGCATCACCTAAATTCACTACTTTCTAGTACATTTTAATTCTTTTAAATATGAATTGATAATAAGTTTTTACTGAAGAACATCATTCATGATAAAATGCCTTACTAAACAAGACTAATTCATGAAATTCAGTTTACCATATGGAATCGAAAAATATAAATTTTAGCACATTATTTTTTTGTAGATGTCGGTAATGAAGCAAGCGATTCAATGGCAGCTTCCGTCATGCATTAGATCACATTTTCACCCGCTAATCCATTCTCATGGTTAGTAATCATGTAGTCATTATTCCCATCGCGGATGCTCGAGAATCATAACGCTATAGAAAACTCTTCTCCTTATTGATTGTCAAATCCTACGTCACTTGGTCTTCCCCTTAGTTTTCAAGGATTTGATTAGGACAAGAAATTGGGAATTGTCTACGTATAAAACTAGAGACTTATACATCTCCTAAAAAATGTGTTGCCAACTCTGTAAAATCAAAGCATCATCCCATCATGCCCTACCGTTGATGCAATTTGGGGGGGGGGGGGGGAGTAAGGGTAGAAATTTGTCGTCCACGACGATAGTGTGAGAATCAAGTCACTGGTTATTTTTGCCCCACTAAGTATAATTAGCAAAACTAATTACTCACAAGTTGTAATTTAAACAAGATTAATTAAACTAAACTCAAACAAAGCATAGCTAACAAAATCAACAAAAAAAATCATAATATCTAACAATTACTAGTAAAGCATGTAATTAACTAAGAAAACATTAATTTCACTAACTAAAAGAAGGGGGGAAAGGGAATTACCTCAAAATGTTGAAAATCCAACAATTACTCCTAATATAACTCAATTACTCCTAATCTAACCCATTAAGTGCCAAAAAACTAAAGCATGTAAAGTGGATTCTCAAACCCTAAGATAAAAGTGGGATATAGCTTGAAATTTGCATTCTTGAAGAAAGAGAATGAGAGATTAAGAGCAAAAAAGAGAATAGAAAGATGATTAGGAAATTGAGGCACTAATTTCAATCCAACGATAAACAAAAGCAAGTAAATTTAGGCATTAAACTAGTAAATCAAAGTCGACAAAGTAAGGACTTGAATGAAAATGAAGATTAAAGCGAGAGACTCTACTTGGATCAATACTTCATTCCCCCTGAAATATGACTACAAAATGAAAGCAAATCTACACTAATCTCTCCTAAACCTTAGCTAAGCCCTATTCCTAAAACATACAAATTAGATCCTCACACAAATGGGGGATGGGGATTTAAATAGATCCCGACGCAACAGGTTTGGCAGGGTCATTCCAAGTGTGATGTAAAGCTCAAGGGAAATGAGTTTACAATCAAAGAGAAGCAATGGAACAGTTTCGGATTCACTTGAACTCAAAGAACCCGTGAATGAAATGGTTGAATAGGATAGAGCTAATCTTGGATTTTGGATAGAGAATCACCACAAAAACCAAGGTTAGCGCCCCTAAGCTTGATCAAGATACAAAAATCACTACTTAATCAAGGTTAGGACTAAGCTTGAACACCACCTTAACCGGCCTAGCTAAGGAGAAGCAAGCTGATTTTTTATGGAAGCCGAAAGTTTGTTTCAAACTGAAATTCTCATTCAGAGTAAGTTGTGATCCTCCAAGGGCCGTGTTCCCCTTTTGTTTACATAGCTAGCAAGCATACAACCAAGCTAGCACCTCCCTTAACTTTTCCTTCCAAAGGGGGAAAGGTGTTAATTACACTAATGTACCCAGTTACAGCTAACCGGTTACTAACTAATGTGTAAGGTAGCTTAACTACAACCAAAGCATTAAGGAAAGCAAGATTAATGATAATTACAATGTGATTAAGTTAATCTTAAGCTTAAAGAACCAAAAACTCTGCTAAGGAGCATGTGCTCAGCCGAAAAGCAAAGTCCCCTTTTCGACTGACCAATAAGAAGCAATGGACAACTTCATTTCGGCTGGCCAATAAGAAGCAAGGGACAACTTCATTTGCAACTCTTCTTTCATTGGTTTTTGTTTTCTAGGAAGCCTTGGCGTGTGTGCCATATCAGCTGATGAGAAGGAAACCCACAGTAGAAGGTAAAAACAACTGGTAATATCAAACCGGGTTCACCGGCAGTTTGCAACCCGGTTTTCTGACTTGGTTTACCCTTAGCGAAAGTGACCATGATTTGGATTTTACTCCATGGGGGGAAACCTTGGGGTGTGTATAAACACCTCCTGTAAAGAAATCAAGGTTATGATATGTTTAAGTAAGGTAATTTAGCTTAAATATTTAACCGTGCAACTTGGAGTCCATACTGCATGGTTAGGAAAAAGGCCTTGATCTCCCATCCTCTGGTGTGCATGATTTAAAATCAATGCTTAGACCTGAAATCTAACATTATGAGGATTCCCAAAATGCAAAAATATTAGACTTAAGCCACAATGTAGCTTAAGAAATGAGGTGGACAAAACCGAGCATATTTTGACCGGTTAGCCCGTTTGATGCAGCTTGTACTTCTTGTAAATTGTAAGCCATCTTCTTCACTTGGGACCTTGTTCTTGGGTGTGTTGGACTTAATTCTTCATGTTCAAGGTCTTGTCTAGGTAGGATTCCCTTATCCTTTCCTTGTTGAAAAGATTTGATCCTCAAATCTGGTGCGAAAGTGTCTGAATAGAAGGGCCTCAAATCTGCCACATTGAGCATAGCTGAAACTTCATATGCACCAGGTAGATCAACCTCATAAGCACTGTCATTAATCTTGTTTAAGACTTCAAATGGACCTTCAGCTTGTGGCATGAGTTTATTCTTCCTTTTAGAAGGAAATCTTTCCTTCCTCAAGTGGATCCATATTAAGTCTCCAAGTTGAAATACAATCTTTCTCCTATGCTTGTTGGCTTGTGCTTCATAGGCTACGTTAGTCTTATCAATTCTTACCTTTACCAACTCATGATGTTTCTAAATCTCCTTTACCAACTCATGTGGTTTCTGGTCTTGAGGTCGTGGGGTAAGATCATTGGGACTTAAAGGATCAATCCCATACACCACGTTAAATGGTGAAAGATCAATAGCTTTGCTGGGGGCCTTGTTGTACGCAAACTCAACATGTAGCAAGAGTAAATCCCAAGCTTTAGTATGAGGTTTAATCAAAGCTCTTAGGAGAGTGCCTAAGGTTCAATTAGTTGCCTCGGTTTGGCCATCAGTCTCGGGATGACAAGTGGTATTGAATAGCAATTTGGTACCAAGTTTCTTCTAGAGAGTAATCCAAAAATGACTCATAAATTTTGTATCCCTATCTGAAACAATTGACTTAGGGATACCATGCAATCTTGTTACCTCCTTGAAATATAGCTCGGCAATGTGTGTAGCATCGTTGGTTTTGTTGCAAGGAATGAAACGTGCCATCTTTGAAAATCAGTCTACCACCACAAATATTGAGTCCTTCCCCCTTTGGGTCTTAGGTAGTCGCAAAATGAAATCCATGCTCAGGTCCACCCATGGTAGTGTCGGCACGGGCAATGGGGTGTATAAATCGTGAGGTAGAGTGTGACTCTCGGCTGCTTGAACATCCTTCGCCATCCCTGGCCAATAATAATGCTCCCTTAACATGGTTAAGGTCTTGGATTCTCCAAAATTTCCTGCCAAGGATCCACCATGAACTTCTCTAACTAAGAGCTCACGGGTACTACACTTGGGAATACATAGTTGTGCTCCTTTCAATAGATAGCCCTTCTGGACTAAGAAATCTCCCTTGGAGTGCTTTAAACATGCAGAATAAAGATTCCCAAGGTCTTCACATTCAGCATACAAACTCTTAAGATGCTCAAAACCAAGAATAAGAGCATCTAGTTGAAATAAAAGGAGATGTCTCCTTGATAATGCATCCGCACCTTGATTCAATTTTCCTGATTTGTGCTTGATGGTGAAGTGCAGTGACTGAAGGAACTCAACCCATTTAGCGTGGCGTGAGTTAAGCTTGTGTTGGCCTTGAATATACTTCAATGTCTCATGATCAGAATGAAGTATAAACTCACTAGCCACTAAATAATGGTTCCAATGCTCTAGACACCGAATGATAGCATAGAATTCCTTGTCATAAGTGGAATATTTTCTCCTTGAATCACATAGGTCTCACTAAAGAAGGCTAATGGTTTACCTTCTTGAGTAAGAACTCCACCAATTCCCACTCCAGATGCATCACATTCAACTTCAAAGACCTTCTCAAAGCACGGCAAAGCTAGGACTAGTGCTTGAGTTAGTCTCTTCTTCACTTCTTCAAAGGCAGATTGCACTTTAGGGTTCCATTTGAATGATGCTCCCTTAAGCACTTCGGTCATGGGGGACATGGTGGTACTGAAATTTCTAATGAACCTCCTGTAAAAGGAAGCTAAGCCATGAAAACTTTGAACATCATGTATACTTTGTGGTTGAGGCCTCTATCTTCCCTTCATCTACCATGATACCTTTTCCAGAAACAATGTAACCTAAGAATGTAACTTCCTGGGTAAACAAGGTACATTTCTTAAGATTACCATACAACTGCTCACGTTCCAAGACATGCATAATCTTATTGAGATGATCTTGATGTGCTTGCTCGTCCTTGGAATAGATTAGAATGTCATCAAAGTAGACCACCATGAACTTGCCAATGTAGGGCTTGAATACTTAATTCATTAGCGTCATGAATGTGCTAGGAGCATTAGAAAGACCAAATGGCATAACCAGCCACTCATATAAACCTCCCTCAGTTTTGAATGCAGTCTTCCATTCATCTCCCTCTCTTATCCTGATGTGATAGTAGCCACTTCAAAGATCAATCTTTGAAAATACCTTAGAGCCATGTAGTTCATCCAACATGTCTTCAATCCTAGGTATGGGATACCTATACTTGATTGCAATTTTGTTTATGGCTCTACTATCCACACACATTCGTTGGCTGCCATCTTTCTTGGGAACCAACAAGGCAGGTACGGCACAAGGACTTAGTGACTCACGTACAAGCCCTTTAGACATCAATTCCTACACTTGCCTTTAAATCTCCATGATTTCCTTTGGGTTCATTCTATAAGCTGGTTTGTTTGGGAGAACAGAACCAGGAATGAGATCAATGTGGTGTTGAATATCCCTTTTGCGGGGTAAACCCGAGGGTATCTCTTCTGGCAATAAGTGATAAAAATTTTGAATGAGTGATTTGGCAATGGGGTGAGTCAGCATGGGGGATTCTGCTTCATCTTGAAGGGTTAAAATCCACTTTTTAAAAGCCTTAAATTCATTATTAGAAGCCTTTAAGAGAGTTTCACTAAAGGTAAATAAGCAACCAGAATGTTCATGGCCTTTTGTTGGTTTATTTTTGAGGAGTTCGGATGGTGACAATGGCAACCAGAATGTTCATGGCCTTTTGTTGGTTTATTTTTGAGGAGTTCGGATGGTGACAATGGCTTTAAGGTAATCTTCTTACCTCCCCTAGATAAGGAGTATGTATTCAAGAACCCATCATGCATTACGTTTCGGTCATACAACCATGGCCTGCCCAATAATACATGATGTGCATCCATAGGCATAACGTCACACCAAAGTTGATCTTGATAACTGTTACCAAAGGACAAAGAAATGAGGATTTGTGAGTTGACTTGAAGTCCTTTGCTTTGATTCAGCCATTGTATATTGGATGGGGATGGGTTGTAGCTTGCAATCCTAGTTTCTCAATCATACCAAGAGAAACTACATTAGCATAGCTCCCACCATCAATAATCAAAGAGGAAATTTTGCCTTGAACCGTGCACCGTGTATAAAAGACATTCTCTCTTTGTTTGTCCTTTGCAGCTTTCTGCTCGTTGAAGACTCTCCTCAAAACTGTTGGAGTTTGACCTCAAACTTGGGAGTTGTTCAGTTTCTTCAAAGTATGGGCTGAGGTGAGCCACATTGAAGGTGGCGGATACCCCATACTCACGAGGTAAGTCGACCTTGTAGGCATTAGACCCGACCTTCTCCAATATCTATAAGGGGCCATCCGATCTTGGCATGATTTTGGACTTGCGCTTGCTTGGGAACCTTACTTTCCTCGTGTGAATCCACACCAAGTCCCCCGGTTGGAAATGGGCCTCCTTTTTGTGCTTGTTGGCTTGATGCTTGGCTTGGGCATTAGACTTCTCAATCTTCTCCTGAACTTGAGCATGAAGGTCTTTAATTTCTTTGGCTCGTTTCTCTACCTCCCAACTAAACTTACTAGGAGTGGGACTAGGTGTGAGGTCCAAGGGAGTTTTTGGATTGTACCCATAGACCACTTGGAAGGGGGAGAGGTGAGTGGCTTTGCTTGGTGCCCGATTGAAAGCAAACTCCGCATGAGCTTGGAGTTCATCCCTAGCCTTGATGTTCTTCTTCACAAGTACCCTAAGCAAGGTCCCTAAAGTCCGATTAGTCACCTCGGTTTGACCGTCAGTTTGGTGGTGATAAGTGGTGCTAAACTTGAGGTGTGTCCCTATCTTTCTCCAAAGTGTGAGCCAAAAATGACTAAGGAATTTAGTGTCCCTATCCAAAACCAAGCTCCATGGGATGCCATGAAGTCTCACAATCTCCTTGAAGTAGAGATTGGCTATGTGGGAGGCATCATGGGTGGTGTGACAAGGGATAAAGTGGGCCATTTTAGAGAAACGGTCCACCACCACCCTGATGGAATCCTTGCTTCTTTGAGTCCGTGGCGAATGCATAATGAAGTCCAAACTAATATCTTCCCATGGAGCTAAGGGCACGGGCAAAGGGGAGTAAAGGCCTTGGGGAAGTACATGGCTCTTAGCCATGTGACAAAATAAGCACCTTTGGATGAAGTGTTCCACATCCTTGGCCATTTTTGGCCAATAGTAATGCTCCTTGGGCATTGAGCAGGTCTTCTCTACCCCAAAGTGACCGGATAGAGCACCACCATGAAGCTCTTGGATTAGCAATTCTCTAAACCCACACTTGGGTATGCAAAGCCGTGACCCCTTGAAAAGGGACCCCTCTAGGATATAGAAAAGGTTGTGGGGTGTTTGGCACACTTAACATAGATCTCTTTGAAGTCCTCATCATTGGTGTACATCTCTTTGACAATCTCAAACCCATGTACCGATTCTAGGACCGAAAGGAGAAAGTATCTCCTCAAAAGGGCATCCACTCCCTTGTTCAACTTGCCAGCCTTGTGATGTATGACGAAGTTGAAAGGTTGGAGGTACTCGACCCACTTGGCACGACGGGGATTGAGTTTATGTTGCCCTTGAATGAACTTGAGGGCTTCATGGTCTGAATGTAAGATGAACTCGGCCCACTAGGTAGTGTCTCTAATGTTCCAAAGCCCGGACTATTACATAGAACTCCTTGTCGTATGTGGAGTACTTCCTCTTTGCTTCATTCAATTTCTCACTAAAGAATGCAATGGGTCACTTCTCTTTAGAAAACACAGCCCCTATGCCCACTCTGGAGGCATCACACTCCACCTCAAAGACCTTGGAGAAGCTAGGTAGTGCTAGGATGGGAGCACTTGTAAGCCTCCTCTTCATTTCTTCAAATGCTGAGTGAGCTTGTTCATTCCAGTCAAAGGTCTTTCCCTTGAGAACCTTGGTCATGGGAGAGACAATTGAGCTAAAGTCCTTCATAAATCTCCTATAGAATGAGGTCAAACCATGGAAGCTTCGGACCTTATGCATGGAGGAGGGAGTAGGCCACTCACAGATAGCCTTCACCTTGTCTTCATCAACATGGATGCCTTGAGCCGAAACCACATAACCCAAGAAGATGACTTGGGGGGTGAAGAAGTGACACTTCTCAAGGCTACCATGGAGCTCTTCTTGAGCCCAGATACTCAAGACTTGATGGAGGTGGTCGGCATGCTCTTATTCTTCCCGGCTATACACAAGAATGTCATCGAAATACACAACAATAAACTTGCCTATGACCGGCCTAAGCACCTCATTCATAAGTCTCGCGAAGGTGCTAGGTGCATTTGTCAAGCCAAATGGCATGACCAACCACTGATAAAGGCCACCCTTGGTTTTGAAGGCCGTTTTCCATTCATCCCCTTCAAACATCCAGATTTGGTAGTAGCCACTTCTAAGATCAATTTAGGAGAAGATAGTGGCTCCATGAAGCTCATCAAGGAAATCCTCCAACCTTGGAATGGGGTACCTGTACTTGATGGTGATCGTGTTGATAGCTTTACTATCAACACACATTCTCATGCTCCCATCTTTCTTGGGCACAACTAGACCCGGGACAGTACACGGGCTTAGACTCTCACGGATTAGCCCCTTGGCTAGGAGGTCATCAACTTGGCGTTGGACTTCTTGAGTTTCTTGTGGGGGTTCATGCTATTTGCCGGTTTCTTTGGGGGTTGGAACCGGGAAAAAGGTCAATCTTATGTTGGATGGATCTTCTGGGAGGCAAACCATAGGGTATTTCTTGAGGGAAAACATGTTGGAAGGTGTGTAGGAGGGGGTGAGCATGGGATGACTTGAGGTCGTGGCTAAGGCCGGTTCTTGGCCTAGTAATATCCACACATTATAGGGCTCGTACTCATGCATTTAGCACTTTAGGAGGGTGGTGAGAAAGATATCCATTTGTGGGTTTTCTTTAGGTTTGGAGGGGGTGGATGATTTGAGTGGAGTGAGGGTGATCTTCTTGTGGTTCTTTGTGAAGGTATAGGTGTTCATATAGCCATCATGCATGACCCTCCTATCAAAGAGCCAAGGTCGACCCAGCAAGACATGGCAAGCATCCACTGGCACAATGTCACACCAAATCTCATCTTTGCAAGTCTTCCCAATGCTTAAAGATAAGAGACACCCAGAAGAGATTTGCAAACCTTTGCTTTGATTAAGCCATTGGATGGTGTATGGCTTTCGGTGGGGGGTCACCGAGAGCTTGAGTTTGTCCACCATAGATTGTGAGGCCACATTTGCACAACTCCCCCCATAAATGATAAGGGAGCACACCTTGCCACCTACGGTGCACCTTGTATGGAAGATGGACTCTCTTTGTTCAAGCTCATCTTGGGAAGCTAAGCCATTTAAGGCCCTTTGAATGACCAAAAGTTCCCCTTCATCTGGACCTTCTTCAACCTCCTCCAGAGACTCAGTCAAGTCTAGCTCTTTCTACCCTTCATCCTCTCCATCAAGCTCCTCAAAAGAGCTTGAAATTCAGCCAAGGTGACAATTCTCTTGTTTGGGCATTCGGATGCAATGTGCCCTAGTCCTTGACACCGAAAACATCTTCTTCTACATTTCAGTTTGGGAGGGTTTCTTTGAGGTGTGTTTTGGGCATTTGGGGGATTTCACCATTGGAGCGTGTTCCTACTGGGCCGGAAGTAGATTGCTTGAGTTTAGTTGCAAATTTCCACTTTGGAAGAAGATATGACTTGATCTAAAGGCAATGCCACCAATCAAGCCTAAGGATCCACCAAGAATTGCATAAAGGCAATGCCACCAACAATTCTATAAAGGATTCCACTCAAGACTCACCACCTTTTGTGAAAGCATAAAGAGAACTCAACATTTTAGAGAGAATTCAAAGCATAAGCTTCTTTCATAAACATTCAACTTCCATTCTAAATCCTAAGGCTTCCCCTTATATAGGAGATCTTTACAAGGCTTCAAAATGCAACATACAAAGGCCTTGGTCGACCATAAAGCAAATTAGGGAACCAAAAAGCAACAAACAAAAGTGAAAAGTGCTTTTTACTTTATGTCAGCACTTTTCAGTTTACATAGGTCAACTTTGAAAGGCTATATCTCCTAGGTTTGTTGGCCAAATGATCTGCAAAAGTACTTGTTGGAAAGCCCTAGAAATCAGAGTTCAGGAGCCTCCTCTTGCAGGCAATTTGGATCAGACGTTTGGGAGATATCAGGCAAAACGTACAAGGTGGTGCAGGCTGGGCAGAAACTGCAGCATGTGGAAAAAGCCTTCACTTGACCCATGACCTATTGCTATGGCCTAGAACTATTTTTATGCCCTTTTAGCTGACATAAGAAGGTTCCCAAAAAGTGGGTTTGCAGCAAATTAAACCCCTTCTAAGCTTGATCAAATAAGCCCACAAAATCGGGTTAAAACCGGGCTAATTTGTCATTAGCATGTAACTTGTTCTTTTTGGTCTTCTTTATTATCTCCGAGGGTTTAACTCCATTTTAATGGCGTAAACCCTTTAGAAAGCCCCGTGACCTTCCCAAAATAGACGAGTCACGCATCCCAAGGTTTTAGGATGCGGTCGGAATTGGAGTTCCAAAATGGTACAAAGCCCAAGTCCCCTTTGGTGTAGCTTGTGACTATGAAGGAGAAATTGTTAACCATCTTGGACTTGTATAGGCATAGCATCCACTTCACATTCGCTTCATCCTCCCCTTTTTGAATGTGATTTTCCCTCAAATCATTACCTTCCTCTTCATCCTCAAAATAGGGTGTGAGATCACCCACATTGAACGTAGAGGATATATCCACGTCCCCGGGTTTGAAGGTAATGAGTACAAATTGTTTTGGCCTTAAGTAATGAGAACAATGATCAAGTGTTCTTAGAACCATGAATACTTCTTCCAAGTGATGTAGATGATCTTCTTGATTCGTCGAATAAATGAGGATATCATCGAAGTAGACCACCACAAACTTCCCAAGAAAGGGCCTCAAGACCTCATTCATCAATCTCATAAAGCCCACCCTTTGTCTTGAATGCCGTTTTGCACTCATCACCTTCCCTCATGCGGACTTGGTGATATCCACTCCTTAGATCAATTTTGGAGAAGATGGACGAGCCATGGAGTTCATCAAGCTTGTCATCAAGCCTAGGTATGGGGTACCTATACTTGATAGTGATGTTGTTGATGGCTCTACTATCCACACACATGCGGTATGACCCAACCTTCTTAGGCACTAACAAAGCCGGAACCGAGCAAGGACTCATGCTCTGCTTCACATAACCTCTAGCCAATAGTTCATCAACTTGCCTTTGAAGCTCTTTGGTCTATTGAGGGTTACATCTATAGGCCGCTTTGTTTGGAAGTGGGGCACCGGGAATGAGGCCAATTTGATGTTCAATGCCCCGGATTGGAGGGAGGCCGGGGGGTAGATCTTGTGGGAAGACATCTTTGTATTGTGAGATGAGGGGGATGATTTTGGGATGTAAAGGAGTCACTTCCTCACTTTTGTTGGTTTCAAGCGTGAGTGAAGCTAGAACTTGCTTACCCTTGCTCAAAGCTCTCTCAACCCGTGTTTCACTCAACATGAGAAGGTCTCTCTTTTCCTCACTTCCCACCCCGGGTTTTGATTTGTGGATTTGGTTTGGGGGCAATGGGTTTAAGACTATCTTTTCCTTATCAATGATCAAAGAGTAAGTGTTCTTGAACCCATCATGCAAGACATGTCTAGAAAATTGCCAAGGCCTACCCAAGAGTATATGGCATGCACTCATGGGTACCACATCACAAAGCACATTATCTCTATACTTTTTACCAATTGAAAAAGAGATGAGTGCTTGCTTAGATACCTTAATGTCGCCACCATCATTAAGCCATTTGAGAGAATAAGGCTTGGGATGTGAAATAGTATGAATGCCAAGCTTCTCAATAAGTGTGGTAGAGGCCACGTTGGTGCAACTTCCTCCATCAATAATCAAATTGCAAACCTTGTCTTGTATGGTGCACCGAGAGTGAAAGATCATGTCTCTTTGAGCTTTGTCAAAAGGAGTGTCCTGGGTGTGTAAAACCCTCCTCAAGTCAAGTAACTCACCTTCATTAGGCATGGTGAAAGGTTGGAAAGGAGAAGAAGAGAGGTTAGGGCCCGGTTTAGGAGGTGGCACGGGCGTGCTAGGGAGGCACGGTGCAAAATCAAGCTGGGGGAGGGGTGGCACGGGGTGGCCGTGCTAGTGTTCTGGAGGGAAAGGGTGGTGGCACGGTCGTGTTCTTCAGCACGGGGTGGTCGTGCCACACTTCGGTCACTTTGCACGGTTTTGTGAAAAGTTGATTTTGAGGGGGTTTTGGTGGGGGTTTGTGTTTGGCTGTTTTGTGGGGGTTCTTTAAGGGTTAAATGAGGTATTTTGGGGGAAAGGAAGTGTGGTTAAAGGGGTTTGTGAGTTTGGCAAAGTGTTTGGTCAAGTGTATTTTTGTGGAGCTCAAACTAGAAAGATGCGTATATTGGCCCCGATTTTCATAACAAGGGTGAATGAAAACTTGGCAAGGATGAAAACAAAGCTAGGAAATGTGATATAAACTCAAGAACACCAACCTGGATTAGCTCTGATACCAATTGGAGCGTGTGGTAATGGGCCGGAAAATAGATTGTTTGAGTTTAGTTACAAATTTCCACTTTAGAAGAAGATATGACTTGATCTAAAGGCAATGCCACCAATCAAGCCTAAGGATCCACCAAGAATTACATAAAGGCAATGCCACCAAAAATTCTATAAAGGATTCCACTCAAGACTCACCACCTTTTGTGAAAGGATAAAGAGAACTCAAGATTTTAGAAAGGATTCAAAGCATAAGCTTCTTTCATAAACATTCAACTTCCATTCTACATCCTAAGGATTCCCCTTATATAGGAGAGCTTCACAAGGCTTCAAAATGCAGCATACAAAGGCCTTGGTCGACCATAAAGCAAAGTGGGGAACCGAAAAGCAACAAATAAAAGTGAAAAGTGCTTTTTACTTTATGTCAGCACTTTTCAGTTTACATAGGTCAACTTTGAAAGGTTATATCTCCTAGGTTTGTTGGCCAAATGAGCTGAAAAAGTACGTTTTCAAAATCCCTAGACGTCAGCTTTCAGGAGCCGCCTCTTGCAGGCAATTTGGATTAGCCTTTTGGGAAATATAAGGAAAAACGTGCAAGGTGGTGCAGGCTGGGCAGAAACTGCAGCATGTGGAAAAAGCCTTCACTTGACCCATGACCCATTGCTATGGCCTAGAACTCTTTTTATGCCCTTTTAGCTGACATAATAAGGTTCCCAAAAAGTGGGTTTGCAGAAAATTAAACCCATTCTAAGCTTGATCAAATAAGCCCACAAAACCGGGTTAAAACCGGGCTAATTTGCCGTTAGCATGCAACTTGTTGTTTTTGGTCTTCTTTATTATCTCCGAGGGTTTAACTCCATTTTAATGGCGTAAACCCTTTAGAAGGCCCCGTGACCTTCCCAAAATAGACGAGTCACGCATCCCAAGGTTTTAGGATATGGTTGGAATTGGAGTTCCAAAACGGTACAAGGCCCAAGTCCCCTTTGGTGTAGCTTGTGACTATGAAGGAGAAATTGTGAACCATCTTGGACTTGTATAGGCATGGCATCCGCTTCACATTCACTTCAACCATGGAGGCGGTCGAGCTTGTGGTCTAGGAGTTGTGTTTGGGGGTCTTTCAAAAGGGTAAGACGGAGTAGGAGGCTTGGACACAATTCCTTTCCCTTTGGCTTTTCGGTGTTATTCAACTTTGTATGCAAGGGAAGTAAGCTCATCAAGAGAAGAGTAAGGATGTACCTCAATGACATGGGCAATTTGATCATCCAAACCACTCAAATACCTCACAAGAGTTTGGGTTTCATCTTCCTTCAAATCACATTTCAAGAGGAGTTGTTCAAACTCCCTAGTATATTCTTCCACACTCTTTGTTCCTTGTTCGAGGTTATGAAATTTGAGGTAGTTATCATGGAGGTAGTGGGTGGGTAGGAATTTGGCCTTTAGTTTGTCCCTTATTTGTGCCCAAGTAGGGATTTTCCCATTTCCCTTGCTTTCCCTCTTGGTCACTAAGTTAGCCCACTAAATTGAAGCATATTTGCGAAGCTTAAGGGCTACAAGCTTTAGCTTTTTCTCAACCGGGATGTCTTTGTAGTCGAAGACTCTCTCAACCGTCCGAAGCCAATCTAGAAACAAATCTGGCTCTAGATGGCCTTCAAACTTGGGTATGTCAACCTTGAAATTAGGATTGCCACCTCCACTAGGTCGAAATGGTCTTCCTCCTTCACCTTCTTCACTAGAAGACTCATAGGGATAGCTTTCTTCTTCCTCAAGATCAATCCAAGGTCCTTGTTTCGTGGGGCTTCTAGAGTTCCTCAAGCTCCTTCTCTTCTCTTCTAAGAGTTGGCCAAGTTGAGTTTGGAGATACTTGATCTTGGCCTCCAATTCAGCCTTCTCCTTAAGAACGGTCTCCGCAACTTGTTCCGGGGTAAGGCTTGAAGACATGGTTGTAATAGAGTAGGAGGTATAGTGTTTGGAGTCTGTGACTAAAGAGCGCGGTCATGCTAGGAGGCACGGCCTGGTCGTGCTAGGCTGTTGAAACAGATTAGGTGTGCTGGGGAAGGAGGCACGGTCGTGCTGTGTGGCACGGGGTACCCATGCTGAGGTGCTGTCCATGGCACGGTAGGAAATGTGCAAGGGAGAGAAATGGAGATGTGGTTAAGGGTGTTTGTGGCTTAGTGCTTGGGAATGTGTTTGAGGGTGGAAGCAAGATCAGGAGGGTAGCCAAGGCTCTAATACCAATTGATGTATCTCACCTTGCACTTGCCAAGAGAGTAGATAAGAGGGAGATTCGAATGCGAGAATGAGAAGGAGAAGAAGAGGATAACACAAGTGCCTTCAAGAGATAATCCAATGGAGCCACTCTTGTTCAACACTAAGGCAATCTCCTTAGATTAATTAGGATACAAAATCACCACCTAATTGAGATAAAGAGACCTAGGCACCACTTAAGTTGCCAAGCTTAAGATATAGAACTAGGAATTTGGGAGAGACAATGCTCAAGTTTGTATTCAATTTGACAAAAGACCCTTGCAAATGGAAGAGAGGGGGTATTTATAGCCCAAAACCTCCCTTACACTCAGTCAAGGGCTGCATACAAGCTTATTTGTGACTAAATGACTAGGCCTAAGCTACCTTACAAGTACAAGTTGATAAAACAAGAGACTTAGCCTAACCTTGACACCTCATTAGCTTAATAATCTCCAAATTGAGCTGTCAAGCATGTAAATAATCTAAGTACAACAGCTTAGGGCCTTGAACTTGCAAGTAGTACAAGAGTACACCAAAAAACCAAGGTGGCAGTCGATTATACCTAAAAACCGGGTAAAGGAATTTTCTCTCTTCTTTGGCTAGATAAAAGCACCAGAAGCTGGTCCCTTAGCTCAAGCTTAGGGTCATGATTTGATAAATATTTAGATGCTTTTTCAAGCCCTAAAGTTTGACAAATGTTGGAGCTAAGTAGGTCAACCAAACGGGCCCTTCTTTCGGACTGTGTTGGATTGCGCCCTGCAGTGCACTGTCTTCGATTTTTTGCTTGGTTGGCTGACCAAATGAACTCCAAATGCTTTACAAAAGGTCTTGTTGGAAAGCTAAGATCTCAAGGTTTAACGGGGTGGTGCGTGCAAGATATTTCCCCCTCTATAATTTTCTCCAACAGAGAAATAAAACCGGGCTAGAAACGGTATGAACTGGACAGTCCATCTTCTTCTTTGTTCAAGTGGTTTCTGACCATGGCATGAACCTCCTTGATGTTCTTGGCCTCCTTAACAAAGGGTGGATCATTGGGAAGGGTGTTGGAAGGTTTGGTTGGATGGTCCCCATAACCTTCTTAGTCGTTAGGTAATCTTTAACAGATTACTTCATGTTTAGGAAAGTTAATAAGCACTCTTAACCAGCTAAGTACACGGTTTAGCTCTTAATCAATTCAAGCATGAATAAAATGAATGTAATAACTACAAAATGATTAACTTAAGCTAATCTTCGATGATTCTAGGCTTAATGAGTCATGTTTCCTCCCTTAGAAGGCAACCACACACGGCTTCCACCTCAAAAGGAGAAGAGTAAGGCATGCTTGCCACCTCCTGCTTGAGTGTCCAAACATAAGCTTGCGAAGTGGCACAACCTTCCTCTTCCACGTGGCTTTCTCTCCATTCATGAGTCACATGATGACTAAGCTCAAGGTACCAGCCAACTTAGCGCACACCTTGGTGGAAGAATCCCACCTAGGAGGTTAAAACTTCTTTGCTAAGCAAGCTGCCGTGGGGAAGCCGTGTGAACCGTGTCTTCGTGCAGCAAGTGTCACTCCTTTTTGGTGACTAATCCTTGGTTTTCTTTAGAAGCGGAAACCTCAAGATGTCTAGAAACTCCTCTTTTTGAAAATCATGATTTGGACATCATTAAGTGCCTTAATCACCAAGATCTTTTTAACCGCGCAAATTCAGATGCCTACTAGGCAGCTTTGACAAAGCGATTGGATTGGACGCCTTAACTTGCTCTTCTGCCTTTGTGCTTAACATAAAAAATAAACTAGACACCAAACGGAACAAACAAAGAAAAAATACATAATTTGGATGTCGTTTGAACTACAAAATAATAAAAATAAAACCGGGTACGTGCGAGGGGGTAAACCCGGGTACCATCTCCTTTTGGACTTGCAAGACGGAACTTATTTCTTGGACTTGGACTTGCATAATTGGATTACCTTAACTTGGGAAATTTAATTGGGATGTGTCTGATTGAATTACATCAATCTACTTTACATGAACTTACCGCTCCTAACTTGGGAACACAATCTTTGTCAATTACGTAGCATGCTTTAGACGACCACTTCAACTGAACTTTAGATTTTTAATCTTGCTGGTTATGTTTCATCATCTACCTGTTGAGGACTGATATCATCATATTAATGACTTCATTATTGCATATTTACAAGGCAACCTAAGAGAATCACCTAAGACCAAACTAGGTCAATAGTCTTTCCCTTTTATTTCAGGATAATGCCAATGATTAATAATATTTCCTATCCCCTGCAAATATTCGCTACAGCGAGCCAAGTTCATTAAGCATTTTTAGCTAAGTTTTTTCCCCCCACATGTAGGACTGCGTCCATTAGAAAAGAAATATGTGGCATTAAACAAATGATTCGGGAGAATTTTCATGAGAATTGGGAATGTTTTTATAAATTTTATGCTAGCTATCCCAAACATAAAATCTCTCAACAATTATTGATTCAATAGTTTTATGATGGTTTATTGCCTAAAGATGGAAATATGGTAGATCCTACTAATAAGGGGCCTTTGGTTAATAACTATGCAGCTAAGGCTAGCGAACTGTTTAGTAATATGGCAAAAAACGTCAACAATTTGAAAGTAGGGATACCCAATTTAGAAAGGTCATATAAATCATTTAAGGCCCATCTGCTGAGACCTAACTTTCCTAGATCACTATTATGGTGAATAAACTCATCATTACAGCAATTCAGAAAGTAGTACTTTGTGATATTTGCTACTTAGAGGGGCATCATAATGATGTATGCCTTACACTGCTAGGGGGATGTGAATGATGTTCTTTCCAACAATTGTCAAAGGAAGTATGATCCATTCTCAAACACTTACACAGAAGGATGGAGATATTGTGCCAACCTTATGTATTGACCTAGAAAAAATTCTCTAGGATTAGATCAACCAATGCATAAGCCCTCTACCACAAATAGAATCAATTCCCTTTTAGAGCAAGTCATTAAGAAGATACACCACTAGAAAAAGGAAATTAATGCTAGGTGTAAGGATCACGGACCTGAAGGAGCATATCATGGACGCGATTCCTTAACGAATGATCAGACCTGTTTGTTAGATACTTTATTTTTTAGAACTAGATTTAAATTTTTTTAGAGAACTGTAAATAGAGTTGGGCTGTAAGGTTGCAGGAAACTGGGCCTTAGCCCTGGCCTAGGAACCCGACCAGGTTCTTAGCCAAGAGCCAGGTCCGATTTCCTAGCCTGGACTTTGTCAGTAGCTTTAATTTGGCCCAGAATCTGGGTACAGGTCTGATCCAGTAACCTGACTGGGTTCTTGGGTCTGCTGCAAGCCTGTATTCTACTTTAGACATGTCCTACCATTGGCATCCAAACCTATCCATTCAATTTCAGAAGTGCAAAAAAGAGGAAATAGGTGAAATAATAAAAAAAAGCATCAAACTTTTTGATGCGAACTATAAATCAATAGGGACAATTGAAAGTGACGCTGAAAGGAATTGTTGATTTACTTCAAAGAGATTTTCAAAAAGCCCCTGACCAACCCCTAGTATGTGAACCATCTTCACTCCATGGACTGATATCATGATCTAGGTTTGGTGGCCATGTTACGGTGACATGATAGAGTGCATCATATCCCCGCCTATCATCATTAACGGCCTCCACTAATCAAAATGGGAAATCAAAACTTAATCACACTATCACACAATGATGCATCATGTTGGAATCATTCATTTATATGAAATTAAAGTACAATGTTCACCTCATTGTTACAGCAGGTAGGGATGAAACTCATTCAATGTTACATTTGAAATGAAAACTATCAACTAAATTAAATGCAATGAAATAAAGAGAAATGGAAGAAGGTTGTAAAATGTGCCCTCAGGATAACCGACCTAAATCTTCTAGGAACCTAGTAGAGTGACGCTCTCCTCTATATTTTCTGACACCATGTTTGTGACCCTTAATGACTTTGTAGTGATGTCTTGTTCTAATGATTCCATATGATGCCCATACCCAAAGGGTCAACCCACTTTTTATAGTGATCGAGGACATATTGTGAATCAACCTAGTAAAAGGAAACCTAGTTTTGCTATGATTAGGCTTAATCTAAATAGGTTGACTTAATAAACTAGAATTCTAATTAATCAATCAAAACTAATTCATTCAATTAGAACCCCAGGTAGCCGAAGCTAATTCTAATAGGGGCCTATTTAAAAAGCCTTCTTAGAAGAGGACTTGGTGAAGAAAAATGAGGAGCTTTGACCAAGATCCCAACCAGGTTCTATATGTGGGGAACCCGATCGGGTTCTGCTTAAGACTAGCCGATGAGCCAATCTCTTCCATGCAGACAACCTTATTTTATTACTGGAGTTGATTTATGTTGGTTTACTACTCAACTGGGCCCTCAAAAGTGTGTGTTGGGATATTGTTTTTGTCATCGGCCTATCAAAAATGAGATGCCATTTTTAGTTTTCTACAGTAAGCCCCCACTTTGGCCGAGCTAGAGTACAGTGCAAGTTAAAGTAATGGTCATTGCTTGTAGTTGTCTGTCTCGTTATAGAATCCGGGCTTAGCTATTAAAGATCTTCATACTACGGTTCACCAACCTTCGTTGTGATAGTGGCCGACAATGTGAAATCTAACGCTGGCCGTTGAGGGTCCTGAGATTTGGTGCCTTCCAACTTTAGCTATGACAGTGGTCGATAGTGTGAAATCTAAAACTAGCCGGTGAGGCTCTTGAGAATTGGCATCTGCCAACATTCGTCATTATGGTGGCCTGCTGATGTGAAATCTAAACCTGGTCGCTGAGGATCCTGAGATTTGGCATCTACCAACATTCGCTGTGACGATGGCTCGATGATGTAAAATTCAAACCCAATCACTAGGGATCCTAAGATTTGGCATCCACGAAGTTTCACTATGAAGGTGGTCAATGATGCAAAAATCTAATCCTAGTCGCTGAGGATCCTAAGATTTGGCGTCCACCAAGAGTCCAGAGATTTGGCGTCTGCGAACTTTCATTGTGGCAGTGTTTAATGATGTCCCACTGTTCCGAGATCCAACAGGTTCTTATCCTTTCACCGAATTAGCAGATCTTTCACCAATCAGATCATTGAATTTATCCTTTTGCTGGATTAACAGAACTTTTGCTGGTCTAATGGATTTGTGCTGAATTGTTTGATTACACCGGGTGAAAGCGGGACCCACTTTGGGAGTTTGTTGTTGTTGTTGTTGTTGTTGTTTGATTACACCGGGTGCTAGCAGTTTTGGAATTCTGACTTTTATAAATATTTTGAGATACCTTCACAAATGTACTCACCCTTTTTGTTTTGTTTACTAATGTTCCTTACTAGCACTAGCTTCCTTTAAGATTAGATGTGTTAATCGTTTTCTTTGGATGCTTGAAGATTTATGTAATCGTGATGTAGATACTTGATCGGATCCTATGCATTTTGACTTCTTCTTCTTTTGCATTTTTTAAAAGAAACATGAACAAATGGTGGTATGGAACCTGAACGAGCCCCTTGACCACCTTTCCTAGATTTGTTTTCCCTTCCTTGTTTTCATGCTTGTGCATTGTTTTGATAATTATGCTCACATGAGCATAAAGATCTTGATTAGGTCCTCTTCTTGCTTGCTTTCTTCTTCTGACGTATATGTCAAGGGAACAGAGGACCCAAGCCAATACACATCAAAAGGGAGAGGAAAAGGAAGAATTTGGCTATGGCCAAGGTGGCATGGTCATGCCTTGAAGCACGACCACACCGTGCCACAATGTTGCCCACAAAACCGTGAAGAAGAGACAAGAAGCACGGTTAGAGGCCTTTGTGGTATAACTTGGTTTTGGGTTATTTTGGTGAATGGGAAATGATGAAAGTGGAAGTGTAAGATGGTATTTGAAGTGGATATGTGTATGGAAGTGGAAGATTAGCTAAGTAAAAGTAATTAAGCACTAATCCATGCTAATCACTTCACTAAGCAATTCATAGAGATGAAACTAGAATAGGATAGAACTAAACCTGAGATTGGATACAGAATCACCACCAACCTTCAAGTTTAGGGCCCTTAATCTTGATTAAGATACAGAATCACCACTTAATCAAGGTTAAGACTCACTTGGACACCATCTTAATATGCCTAATTAAGGATAAGCAAGCAAGGATTTGTGAGAGAGAAAAGCTAAGCTTCTTAAATGTTCAAGCTGAAAATTCTGAGTTATGCTTTCATTAAGGGCCGAAAATGACCTTTATACAAGCAAACTTAGCTAGCAAATGAGTAAGTAGGTGCATCACTTTCCTTCCTAGGGAGGAAAGGTGTTAGGACTAAACTAAGTACAAGATTAACTACAAATTACAACCGGTTACATTACAACATGCTTAACCACTACTTAATACATCAAACTATGCATCTAACCCTTGTCTAGCTTGATTATACAATACTTAAGCTTATGTTTAATAATAATACAAGCTGACAATTGAATAAACTTGAACATGGGTAGCCGAAATTTGCATGGCTATATTGCGGCTAGCCAATAGGAATTAGGCACACAAGTGACACTATCTTCCCTCCCATTGGTTGTTCTTTTCTATGCATTCACCATTCCTAGGAGACCTTGAGGGGCGTGCCAAGCTTGAAGAGTGTGCAAGGCTGCTTGTCTAGATAGGGTGGTCGGCTGGTGGGGTGAAAAAGAACCAGGAATAACCGGTTCAAGTGAACCGGGTTCTAGGATGGGGCTAGTTCAGGCTGGGTTTTGAGGGAGTTTGTTTGGCAAGCAAACACGGTCCTAGCTTGAATTTTAAAGGTGGGGGTAACTTTAGGATGTGTAGAATCCCGCCCCCCCCCCCAATAAAATCAAGGTTACAAAAGGGTTTTGGGGGTTATTTAACTGAATACTGCAAACCGCGCAAAATCGAGGTAAAATGGAGTCACTTGGAAAATGACCTTGATCTTCAATCCTTTTGAGGGAATGACTTGAAACTCGTTCTTGGACTTGCAAAAAAATATCAAAAGGATTCCAAAAATGGAAAAACGTTAGGGCTAAGCTACAATGTAGCTTAGGAAATCAGATACACAAAACCGGGCACTTTGAAGCTAATGAACCCGTTTGTGCTTGCTTCACTATGTTGCAATAACTGAGCCGTCTTCTTCACTTGGGATCTTGTTCTTGGACGTGTAGGAGTTGAATCATTAGGGACAAGATCTTCAGTGGCTAGGTTCCCATCATCCTCCCCTTGTTGAAAAGATTTGACCCTCAAATCTGGTGGGGAAGCATTTGAATAATAAGGACTCAAATCAGCCACGTTGAAAGTGGCAGAGACTTCATAATCACCTGGTAAATCAACCTTATAAGCATTATCATTGACTCGTTCCAAGACTTCAAATGGACCATCAGCTCGGGGCATGAGCTTATTCTTCCTTTTAGAAGGGAATCTCTCATTCCTTAAGTGAATCCATACTAAGTCTCCAGGTTGAAATACAATCTTTCTCCTATGCTTGTTGGCATGGGCTTCATAGGTAACATTGGTCTTCTCAATCTTTACCTTTACCAACTCATGGAGTTTTTGAATCTCTTTTTGCCTGGCTGCTGCATCAATATGAGGCTTGTAGTCTTGTGGTCGTGGAGTAAGATCAATGGGACTAAATGGGTCAATCCCATATACCACCTTGAAGGGTGAAAGACCTGTAGCCTTACTAGGAGCTTTGTTATAAGCAAATTCAGCATGTGACAAGAGTAAATCCCAAGCCTTAGAATGAGGTTTAATCAAAGCCCTTAAAAGAGTACCAAGGGTTCGATTAGTTACCTCAGTCTGGCCATCAGTCTGGGGGTGACAAGTGGTACTATACAGTAACTTAGTACCTAGTTTCTTCCAAAGAGTAATCCAAAAATGACTCAGAAACTTAGTATCCCTATCAGAAACAATGGTTTTAGGAATACCATGCAATCTTGTCACTTCCTTGAAATAGAGCTCGGCAATATGGGTAGCATCATTAGTCTTGCTGCAGGGGATGAAATGTGCCATCTTTGAAAACCTATCTACCACCAAAAATATAGAATCCTTGCCTCTTGGAGTTCTTGGTAGACCCAGAATAAAGTCCATACTCACATCTTCCCATGGTAGTGTTGGTACGGGCAATGGAGTATATAAGCCTTGAGGTAGTGAATGACTCTTTGCAGCTTGACATGTTCCACACCTCTTCATAATATCCTGCACATCTCGTTCCATACCTGGCCAAAAATAGTGTTCCCTTAGCATAATAACAATTTTATTCTCACCATAATGTCCAGCTAAGGATCCTCCATGGATTTCTCGAATCAGCAATTCTCTTGTACTACACTTGGGAATACATAGCTGAGTACCCTTAAACAAAAAACCTTCTTGGACATGAAAATCTCCTTTGGGGTGATTTGAACAAGCAACATATAATGGCCCAAAGTCTTCATCTTCAGCATATAATACCTGTAGATGCTCAAAACCAAGTACACAAGCATCGAACTGGAATAATAAGAGATATCTCCTGGATAGAGCATCTGCACCTTGATTGAGTTTACCTAACTTGTGCTTGATAGTAAAGTGATATGACTGCATAAACTCAACCCACTTGGCATGCCTGGAGTTTAACTTATGCTGGCCTTGTATATACTTCAATGCTTCATGGTCAGAATGTAAGATAAACTCACTTGCAATAAGATAATGATTCCAATGCTCTAAACATCTCACAATAGCATAAAACTCTTTATCATAAGTGGAGTATTTTCTTCTTGAATCACATCACTTCTCACTAAAGAAGGCTAGAGGTTTACCTTCTTGTGTAAGAACTCCACCAATGCCCACACCAGAGGCATCACATTCAACTTCAAAAACTTTACTAAAGCAACGCAAAGATAATACCGGTGCTTCAGTAAGTTTAGCTTTGACATCTTGAAAGGTAGATTGAGCTTTTGGATTCCACAAAAAGGATGTACCTTTGATAACTTCAGTCATAGGAGCCATAATAGTGCTGAAATTCCGAATAAATCTCCTGTAGAAAGAAGCTAAACCATGGAAAGCTCTAACATCATGAATACTCTTAGGTATAGGCCAAGAACGAATGGCTTCTACCTTACCTTCATCTACCTTTATACCATCTTCAGTCACAATATAACAAAGAAATGTAACTTCTGGAGAAAAGAAAGAACACTTCTTAAGGTTACCAAATAGCTTTTCACGTTCTAAGACAAGCATCACTTGAGTTAGATGATCTTGATGTTCATGCTCATTCTTAAAATACACCAAAATATCATCAAAGTAGACTACCACAAACTTGCCAATATAAGGTCTAAACACTTGGTTCATCAACCTCATAAAAGTACTAGGTGCATTAGAAAGACCAAAAGGCATTACCAACCATTCATAAAGACCACGTTTGGTTTTAAATGCAGTCTTCCATTCATCATCTTCTCTGATTCTGATCTGGTAGTAACCACTTCGAAGATTAATCTTTGAGAATATCTTAGAGCCATGTAACTCATCAAGCATATCTTCAAGTCTCAGTATGGGGTACCTGTACTTGATAGTAATCTTGTTAATGGCCCTGCTATTAACACACATTCGCATTCCTCCATGTTTCTTAGGCACCAAAAGAGCTGGAACTGCACATGGACTCAAAGACTCACGAATCAAGCCCTTTTCCTGCAATTCTGCAACCTGTCTTTGAATCTCATTAGTATCCTTTCGGTTCATCCTATATGCAGGCTTCTTAGGTAGGATGGATCCTGGGATAACATCAATGTGGTGTTGAATGTCTCTTTTTGGAGGTAAACCCATGGGGATCTCTTCAGGGAATAAATGACAGAAGTTTTCGAGGAGTGCTCTTGCAATGAGGTGAGTGGGCAATAGATTGTCAGGTTCCTCTTGGATGCTCAAAATCCACTCTTTAAAGGCTTTAAACTCATGTTGTGATGCCTTTAAAACTGACTCATTCAAAGCTAATAAACACTCACTGTGTTTGGGCTTATTTTGTGGGGGCTTTTCATGGAGTTCGGATGGGGCTAAAGGGGCTAGTGTGATTTTCTTGCCATCCTTGGTAAATGAATATGTGTTTAGATAACCATTATGCATAACTCTACGGTCATACAACCATGGTCTCCCCAACAGAATATGACATGCATCCATAGGAATAACATCACACCATAACTCATCTTTATAATTTTTTTCCAATGGAAAATGAAACCAAACAACGAGAATTCACCTTAATGCCCTTGCTTTGATTTAACCACTGGATGTTGTAAGGATGTGGATGAGTCATTGTTTGCAGCCCTAGTTTCTCAATCATACTCAGAGAAACAACATTAGAACAACTCCTTTTTGATTGCTAAGAACTCTCTTTAAGACCAAGAGTTCTCCTTCATCAGCTTCTTCAATGACATCTTCATGAACTTCTTCAGGCTCAGATTCACTTTCATTTTCGTGTTCCACTTCTTCAAAGTTCTCCTTGACATTTGTCCATTCAGCCAAAGTGATAACCTTTCCGTTTGGACATTCAGAAGCAATATGACCAAGACCTTGACATTTAAAACATCTTCTATTAGCCATGGGGTTAGGATTTAGGCGAAATGGGGGTGTTGGGGCCTTTTGAGGTGCTACGGTTCTTTGTGGAGTCAAGGGAAAGGGATTTTGTGGTTTTGGTGGTGGGTTGGAACTCCCCTTGTTAAAAGGTTGGTTCCGGTTTGGAGGTCGTGTGTTTAAGGGCTTAAAGCGTGGTCTAGCTTTCTTTTGTTGTTCTACCTTATGAGCTAATACACAAACTTCATCAAAGGTAGTATAAGCTTGTAATTCAACAACATTTGAACATCTAGGTTCAAGTCCTCCTAGATACCGAACAATCGTTTGCTCTTCAGGTTCTTGCAAATCACATTTAATAACAAGCTTTTCGAACTCCCTAGTGTACTCCTCAACACTTAAACTGCCTTGGTTAAGATTATGAAGTTGGGAATAACAATCTTGCACATATGTAGGTGGTAGAAATCTAGCTTTCAACTTAGATTTCATTTTTTTCCCAAGTTCTAATCTTAGACTTCCTTTCTCTAACACGTTTAGCACAAAGATTAGTCCACCACAAGGAAGCATACTTACGTAGCCTTAATGCAACCAACTTGACCTTCTCGTCCTCTTGAACATCCTTGTATTCGAACACTCTTTCAACTGTGTGCATCCACTCTAGGAACTCCTCGGGGTCAAGCTTGCCTTCATACTCCGGAATCTCAACTCTAAAGTCATTAGAGTTAGATTGTCCCCTTTGTTCATTTCGTGGCCTTTTCCAAGGTTCTTCATCACATGAAGACTCAAGTGTGTGGCTGAGTACTTGTTCTAGACCTAGTGGCTCATTGAAGGAAGGCTCTTCATTCATCTTTTGCTTTTGCTTGATATAAGCACCTAGTTGCTTTCGTAGGTACTCATTCTGTGCCTTCAACTCTTGATTTGAAGAAGTAATTTCTTGGTTACTTCTCAAATCAGCATCAAGTTTTTCTTCCACACTCATACTAGCACTCATATTAACTTGTGTTTGAAGGTGGAAAGGAGGGAAGTTTGAATAGGTGGGTGAAGTACCATCCGTAGGAGAAATAGAGCTCTAATACCAAATATGATGTATATGTCAAGGGAATAGAGGACCCAAGCCAATACACATCAAAAGGGAGAGGAAAAGGAAGAAATTAGCTACGGCCAAGGTGGCACGGTCGTGCCTTGAAGCACGGCCACACCGTGCCACAATGCTGCCCACAAAACCATGAAGAAGACAAAAGAAGCACGGTTGGAGGCCTTTGTGGTATAACTCGGTTTTGGGTTATTTTGGTGAATGGGAAATGATGAAAGTGGAAGTGTAAGATGGTCTTTGAAGTGGAAATGTGTATGGAAGTGGAAGATTAGCTAACTAAAAGTAATTAAGCACTAATCCATGCTAATCACTTCACTAAGCAAATCATAGAGATGAAACTAGAATAGGATAGAACTAAACCTGAGATTGGATACAGAATCACCACCAACCCTCAAGTTTAGGGCCCTTAATCTTGATTAAGATACAGAATCACCACTTAATCATGGTTAAGACTCACTTGGACACCATCTTAATTGGCCTAATTAAGGATAAGCAAGCAAGGATTTGTGAGAGAGAAAAGCTAAGCTTCTCAAATGTTCAAGCTGAAAATTCTGAGTTATGTTTTCATTAAGGGCCGAAAATGACCTTTATACAAGCAAACTTAGCTAGCAAATGAGTAAGTCGGTGCATCACTTTCCTTCCTAGGGAGGAAAGGTGTTAGGACTAAACTAAGTACAAGATTAACTACAAATTACAACCGGTTACATTACAACATGCTTAACCACTACTTAATACATCAAACTATGCATCTAACCCTTGTCTAGCTTGATTATACAATACTTAAGCTTATGTTTAATAATAATACAAGTTGAAAATTGAAGAAACTTGCACATGGGTAGCCGAAATTTGCATGGCTATATTGCGGCTAGCCAATAGGAATTAGGCACACAAGTGACACCATCTTCCCTCCCATTGGTTGTTCTTTTCTATGCATTCAACATTCCTAGGAGACCTTGAGGGGCGTTCCAAGCGTGAAGAGTGTGCAAGGCTGCTTGTCTAGATAGGGTGGCCGGCTGGTGGGGTGAAAAAGAACCAGGAATAACCGGTTCAAGTGAACCGGGTTCTAGGATGGGGCCGGTTCAGACTAGTTTTTGAGGGAGTTTGTTTGGCAAGCAAAAACGGTCATGGCTTGAATTTTAAGGGTGGGGGTAACTTTAGGATGTGTAGAATCCCCCCCCCTCAATAAAATCAAGGTTACAAAAGGGTTTTGAGGGTTAATTAATTGAATACTGCAAACCGCGCAAAACCGGGGCAAAATGGAGTCACTTAGAAAATGACCTTGATCTTCAATCCTTTTGAGGGAATGACTTGAAACTCGTTATTGTACGTGCAAAATAATATCAAAAGGATTCCAAAAATGGAAAAACGTTAGGGCTAAGCTACAATGTAGCTTAGGAAATCAGATACACAAAACCGGGCACTTTGAAGCTAGTGAACCCGTTTGTGCTTGCTTCACTGTCTTGCAATAACTGAGCCATCTTCTTCACTTGGGATCTTGTTCTTGGACGTGTAGGAGTTGAATCATTAGGGACAAGATCTTCAGTGGCTAGGTTTCCATCATCTTCTCACTTGAATGCTTTTCTATTATTGTTAAGTGGCCAACTCATGTATGGTGTAAAGAACCCAGTCAGTCCTCATGCTTAGCATCTTCTTGCTTTTTCCCTTTTATTTGCTTACATTCAACTCCTTACAAGGAGAATACACCCATGTAAATGGTGGGGGAACACAAGTGGGCTTTCCTTTGGCCCCGTCCTCCTTGCTTTGCCTACAAATAACGTAGTTGTAGAAACTTCACTTCATCCCTTAACCGTGCTTTGCCTCCTGCTTTTGTTCTCCATTGCTTTCTCCTGCTCTCCTCTCATTATTTACATTATCAAGTCCTCTCAAATATGTGTTTGAGAAGAGCTCATCCCGCACGCTGATCCGGGCAAGAAAGACTTGTGCGAGACTTCTTCATCGACGGGAATGGAGATCTGTTAAAGCTTGGGACGGTGTTAATCTTCTAATTGAGATCAGATGCCACGCCTCAAGTCAAGTGGCTACTGAAAAGGTGAATTTCTTGTTTTATGTTCCCTTATTTTTTTTGTCCATCATGTCTAATTTTGCTCCTCTTTTTACGATGACCTTATCAAGGGTGGATGTACTTGTACGACGTTCACCATAGACCTTAGATGTAGGGAGATCCAAGCTTGCACAGTTCTAGAGAATGTGGGCTTTGGATACTTTTATTTAGCTTTGGAAGGAATATGTCAATTGAAAGATCATTGTCTAGCTCATGGGATAGCTAAGAAATTTTGGGATACTGCTAACACCCTCCATTTATTTATTTTTTTATTTTGCTATGCTAACAACCCTTGGATTTTTAGGGGACCTGTTGGTGCACCAGGAGTACTTTTATCATGATTAGGCTTACCTTTTTGGGGTCTTTATTTTTATCATGGAGAACGTACCTCGTGGGGTAGTTTTCCTTACATCACTCTTTTCACGCTAATGCAAAATGATGTTGTTTGGGCTGCACATACACCTGACCACCAATCTCATATTATTTTAGCCCTCTTCCTCGACACCACGATTTTTATTGAAGTAAGTAGCCATTTTTACTTTTATTATTTAGTTCACCTTGTTGATTTAGACAGAGTAAGGCATTTGAATTAGGGTGTGGATGCCTATGCCACTCTTAGTTGTGGAATACAAAGTGGAGTACGAAAAACTAGCGTAGCTTAGGGAGAAAAGAGTTCTAATTTGGCTCTTCCTAGTTTGTGGAGGGTAATTGAGATAATAATACCACAATTATCTTACTCTTCTTCGATTTCAAAACTTCCATCATTGTTTCGCTGTTTTTACTGCTTTGGTTTTATAAATGTTTCCCAAAGCTATAACCTAGATGATGACAACCTACTCATTTTTTGGCGATGCTTTCGTAAATGAAAAACGAACAAGTTCAGCAGAAGATTTAGTCTAGAAGTTTACAGCACCTTGAGAAGGCAATAAACAATTTGACAACGGTTTTATAACTGATTTGCTTATCATTCTTTGCACTTTGCTAAGGTACTTATGTTTTGTAGGCTAACTTCCACCCATAGAGTACTTGCGCTATTCCTCCCGAAGTCGAGGCCACTTAATATCGCACCCAACAGTGAATCCTGATGGCCCTCTTGTGTTCCATGGATCGTCCGTGCTCTGTGTTTTATGCTAGAACGTCATATTTAGCAGACATGGAAGAGATAGAAGTTGGTCGTCGTTGTGTTGATTTCGTTGACCTTGAATGTGACTACGGTACATACCTTTAGGGAATCATGACCTACTTGGTATTCCATTACACTGCACTTTTTTGTTTTATTTGACATTTAAGTGATGTGATTTTGACCTCCTTTTCCTCTTTTTAGGGAACACATGTTGATCCTCTCATGCCTAACTTGAACAACAATACGACACCAAAAGGAGAACTTGAGCAGAATGTAGAGATTCCATTGGTTCTAAAATCAAAATGTCCTGAGCTTCCTTTTCCTCTCACATTTACGGGGTTAGGTAAATTTTTTTCACTTCTTTGCTTAAAAAATTTCACTTACTCGCTTGTGTGGCTTTGATTTTCGAGGGATAAACCTCAATTCCTCTTAGATTGACAATGTATCCCAATAACTTTGCAAAAGTAACTCAAATGTAGACTTCTGTCAATTTAAACACATGTTATACTTCCTTAACCTCACAATGAACTTTCGAAGGGTCGAGATAATCAACCCTCTTTCCTTGGATTGTATAATCATGTTGTCCACATACACCTCTACTTCCTTATGCATCAAGTCATGCAGCAAGCTGGTGGCGGTCCTCTAATATGTGGCCCAAGCATTTTTCAACCCATATGACAGCATGGCGTAGTAATGTGTTCCCAAGGGGGTGATGAAGGTAGTGTTTTCTACGCCTTCCTTAGTTAATTTGACCTGATTATAGAAACATACCCATCCATAAATGATAAGAGGGCATGTCTAGTAGTGATCTCAACCAGAACATATATATGTGGCAAAAGGAAATCATCTTTTGAACTTGCCTTATTAAAATCTCTAAAATCTATGTACATTCTTACCCTTCCATCATTCTTACAACTAAGTAAGGCATCCATTAACGGTACTACACGACTTTCATGAGACTTACATCCAATTATTTTTAGACTTCTTCTTCTATCTTGAAAGCCCACTCTAACATTCTATGGAGCTTCTGCTTTACTGGTTTCAGATCCAAATATATAGGAATTTTATGCTTAGTAATATCTTGATCTACACCTAACATATCTATGAAAGACTAGTCAAAAACATCTATGAATTCCCTCAAGAGTGAAATAAACTCTTCCTGCTCCTTGCGGGTTAAGGATTTTCCTATTTTAAGATCTCAGTATTCTTCAACTGTTCCCATGTTGATTAATACATTAGCCTCCATGATGAAAGTTCAATTTTCATGATTTTTCACTACTTCAATTAAGTCTTTTGGGATTGGTAGTTCATTTTCATTGTTATTAGATACAAAGTATTCTAAGGGAGAAGAATGAGACGAGTCATAAATGAAACAATTTATCTTATTGAAATTATAAATGAGTACACCTACTGTGAAATCTAGAGGAGCATACATTATAGAATGACTCTTAAACTCCATCTTAACCGCTATCCTAAACTCTCATAAGCCTACAGTGAAAATTTTTGCTTCCTCTGGAGCCTTCCAAAGTCACCTAAATGTAGTTCTTCATGCCAACTTTAGTGATGAATTGTGCAAGATTGAAACCAAGGTTGGTGATCGCATGGGATATGACAACAGTGGGGTCTTCCTTCTTCCTATACTCTTGCCTGAACAACATATGGAGCATGTGGTTGCCAACGAGGATGGTCCAATCTTATGTGGATTTATGTTTACCCTTTGAGGTGACTGCCTCTCGCTCCACCATTGCAATCGCTAAATACTTCTAATCTAGGACCCATATTCCCTTTTCTTTTATGTAACAAGATTTAGGGAAACCATAAATAGGAAAATTATCCGTTTTCGTAGAGGAACCGATCATTAAGAGTGTGCGGATAAGGCTTTATGATGTAATCATTTTGGCATCCCTTCTTGATAGCCAATTTTTATGCTTGCTCTTCTGGTCTGGCCTCAGCTATCTTTTTAGGAGTGGGTTGATACCCTAGGATAGACTTGCAATTTTCTTGTTGGGTTGAGGGAAGGTGGTCCAACCCTGTGCTCTTCAGCCTTCAGCTAGCACTGGGAAGTACCCTCATCTCCTAAGAATGCAATTCACATTTATGTTTGAGTAAGGATCGAATTCAAGGAGAGCTTGATCCTTTTCCAAGACTACTATTGTTTCAAAAATTTAGAGTTCTTCGTCATCTTATCTATACGTTACTTCTGACACTGGCCCGTTGTTGGTTGTTCTAGCACATTGATTGTTTCCTTCAATGGTGACCACTTCTCCCTTTATTTGCATCTTTATGTCCTAGTGCAACGTAGAAGGGAATACCTGATGTTCGTAAAGCCATGGGCATTCTAAGAGCATATTAAAGGTAGCTAGGGCGCCCAAAACCTGGAAGTCCACATTCTTTTCAATAGGACCCACATTAACGGGAAGGAGAATAGGGCCCAAAACTAATATGTTCGAGTTGTCATATGCTTGGAGACGTGTTCAGTGAGTTTAAGGCTAATTCTCCTTAATTCCAAACCTCTTTCAAGTTCTGCATGGGCAAACATTCACAACTAGCCCGTTGTCTAACATAGAGAAGGGTCCATGCTTACGAAGGCAGGTCACCATTAGATATAAAGTGGTGTTGTGTCTTGTGTCTCCTGGTGGGAAATGTTCACTGTTAAAGGTTATAATACCCCTATTAGGGGTGATCGAGGCTATATTTCCTTAGGTGTAGTTTCAGATGACAAATTAATTTTATTTAGTTCAATTAAAAGTTGCATCTACTTTTGTAGAGACACTATAAGCTGCCAAATTATTAAATCGCATGTAAGTTTCTTTAACTACATTAACACAGAGTCATCTTCTTTTACCTCTATCCTCTTTTCTTTTTCTAAGGTGTATCGTAGGCCATCTTTGGCCTGATATCACCCAACTTTTGTGAGATACTAAACCTGCTCTTTGTCTTAATCCACTTAGGAGTTCTCCTTCTTGTCTTCTACTCAAAAATCTTCATTGCTCTCTTCATCAAGCCAAAACCCTCCTTGCGTTTCATATACATCTTCTTCATCGCTTTCCTATAAGCCACAAAGCTCTTAATGTCGTACGGGAAGGCAACCCTGGGGTCATAGTTCACCAATGCTTCGTATGTACACCAAAGGGCCCTAATCATTTTCAAGGTTATTATTGATAGCGAAGATGTTATCATAGTGTCTAAGTGGGTTTTTGCTATTGTTAGGCGTTTGATAGTCATAGATAACGGGAGATGCTTTGAGTTGAACATCCGCTCTAACCTGTTCGTGAAGGTCAAACAATTTTTGTTGCGTGAGCCAGATGATATTTGCAATATTTGGATGGATTTGAGGACTTTGATTGCCTCATTGCTTCAGTTTTTAGCTTAATTTTAAGGATATCAATCTTTCCCTTGGCTAATAAACACTCCAAGGCTTGAGTATAAGTAGTCCCTATAGGGGTTTACTCTCTGTAGTGGTTTATTGCGTGCATTTTTTTATTGGAAGAACTGCCAGCATTCTTATCACTACCTTTCCAGCTGCTGTCAGTTTTAGCCATTGCCTTCTTGGACTGCTCTTCTTCCACTAGCATCCCTATATTCCTCAATGTGTAAAAATTCTCAAAGGGCGTAAATGACAGGTGCTGCCTATATGTGCACTAAAAGTTCTTAATGAGCAACCTCACTTATTCAGCTTCTCAGGGTCGATGCACCATGTAAGTGGCCTTTGTCCTCCATCTGGTAAGGTATTTAGAGAAACTTTCTTTTTCTTCTTGCTTAATCAGCTACAAAACCTTGAGAGTGATTGGGAGGTCAATATTGTATGAATACTAACGTAGGAATTTTTTACAGAGAACTTCCCAATTCATGACCTTCCATAGGTCCATAGCATTACACTGCCTCACGACATTCTTATCAAAGTCTAGGGGAAAAATATGATGCGAAAGATGCCGTTGTCAATTCCTTTTAAAGTAATGACACTGACAAAATTTCTCACATGGTGATTAGGGTTTTTCATTCCATGGAACTTTATGTCTGGCATAGTGAATTTAGGAGACAGTGCCCTGTTTAAGATGGAACTAAATTATGCACAATCATTAAAGTAATTCTTAACACATGGAGTATTCTTTAAGAAACTACTTTGTATGATTCACTCGTGGATCTATTAGAGGAGTGCGTTTTATCCTATCTTCCTCCTTCTTCACTGCCTCCAAGTCTTCCTGTTATCTTCATTCATCTTCTTTGTCATCAGCTTCTTGGCCATAAGGTTCCTTGCTGCAATTTTGAAGTGCAGTAATCATGTGTCCATCCTCTTATTGTTTCATCCATCCTAGTCTGTGTATTTTCCAACGTCTTCACGATTTTATTGATCTCATTGTTGTACCCGACCATTACAATTGGTGTTGGATTGAACTTGGATTTAGATTTGGACCATATCCTTAACCTAATAGGTGGAGTTTCCTTAGATTCCTATGTAGATAGAAGTCTCCTAGTTTGTAGACTTAGCTCGTGCACCCTCTTTGACTTTCCTATCGTGGTTGACAATGTAGTGTGCTCTTGACAGCTCATCTAAATACTTTTATTTTCGAAAGAAGAAACTAAAGACCCTACATGAACTATGCTGACTTATGAACCTAACTCCAACACTGAGAGCCCAAAATGCTATGAATGCAAACCTTAAGGGACATGGAGTTAACCTAATCTCCTAATTTGATCCCTGTCAGGTTCTAATTAGGCACAAAACTTACAATCTTATTCTGACTCTTCACGAAACCCTTATGCATATAGCTTAGGAAATTTTACTAATAAACCCTAAGGGATCTCAACCGGGTTTTATTGGGCCTATGATGGACTCACTTCTATTCCTATATACAAATTGTGAAACTCACTACTTTTTTTATTTTTTTTCTTAGGAACTCAACCAGGTTCTCATTTTCTCTAGTTTTTTTTTAAAAAAAAAAAAACAAAACAGGCAATCTAAACCAAAATCATAACCTATTCAGATTGTGGGTCAAGAGTCCTTTTAGGACTCAATTGGCCGAAAAGCTGCTTCGATTCCTAATCCACTTCATAGACCCAATTTTCCTTAATCCAGGCCCCCTTAAGGCTCAAAGTATCAATGCATAGTCCTTTGGCCAGGAAAATTAAATCACACAAGGACACATTACATTCTAATCATGCACATGAGTTCCAACCTAGATCGTAGTTCTATGTTAAAAAGTTTTCATAACTTTTGTAGCTGTCCTTCTTGCAAAATGAATGCTTTGTCATCCATGCACCTAGGGGTGCTATGTTACAAGAGTTGCCTTCTCGTGTCATGTAGATCACAAAAGTATGTCGCAAGTGGCTGAAATAATTTTTTGCCCAATTGAAAGTCAAGTGGACCGATGGAGTGACAAATTACTTTCCAGAGGGGTACTATTGAGGTTTAACCTAGGGGTGTTATTAATCCTCGACCGGCAGCAACCTAAAATGCGCGTATCCCTAATGAAAGTGTAATTAAGATAATTGACATATTGAAGCTCAAATCTCACCCTCTTAAAAAGCATCCCTAGTGGGGTCACCACCATAAGGACCACAAACCCTAGGGAGCCTATCCTGGGCACTATTCTCCCACAAATGGTTGGACTTGTTTGCCAAATACTTTATTTTTTAGAAGAAAAATTATATTTTTTTATAAAACTGTTAAAAAAAGTTAGGCTACAATGTTATAGGAAAATGGGCCTTGGCCCTAGCTTAGGACTCAACAGGGTTTTTGAGCCAGAGCTAGGTCCAATTTCCTGGCCTAGACTTTGCAACTAGCTTCAGCGTGGCGTAGAATTCTACTACAGGTCTAATCCAAGAACTCAATCGGGTTCCTGGGTCAACTTCGAGCTTAGATTCTAGTCTAGACATGTCTTACCACTAAGACCCAAAGTTATCCACCTTGATCCAAAAGTTTAGAAAAGACGAAATAAGTGAAATACTAAAAAAACATTAACCTTTAACTCATAGAGTTGTCAGTGCGTTTTTGGGAGAAACTTACAAACCAATCATACTTTTCAAAGTGAACCATGAACAAATAGTGAATACCCAAAGCGACTGCTGATTTGCTGCAAAAAGGTTTTTGAGAGGCCCTCGACTAATCCCTGTCATAGAGGCCATATTGACTCCATGCACTAAAATTGAGGATCCAGGTTCGGGGGCGATGCTATGACGGAGTGCATCATATTCCCGCTGTTCATGACTGATGACATCTACTAATAAACATAGGAAATCAAAACTTAATCACACTATCGCACAGCCATGCAACATGTTGGAATCATTCATTCATATAAAATCAAAGTATAATGTTCACAAAAAGAGAATAAAAAGATGAACAATTCAAATTATTACAGCGGGTGGTGATGAACTGCAATCAACTCAATTGGACACAAAGAAATGAAGAGAAATGGAAGAAGGTTATAAAGCACAACCTCATAATAACCCACCTAAATCTTCTAGGAACTCAGCAGAGTGACACTCTCCTCTAGTTTTTCTAAGGCCTTGTTTCTAACTCCCAATGATTTTGTTGTGATATGTTGTCATGATGATTCGATATGATAGTCCTAACCAAAGGGTCAGCCCCCTTTTTATGGTGGTTGAGCAGATTATGTGAATCAACCTAGGAATAGGAAACCTAGTTCTACTCCCACTAGGCTTGATGTGAACACGTTGACTTAATAAAGTAAAATTTTAATTAAGTAATTAAAAGAAATTAATTTAATTAGAAATCCAGGCACGGGAAGCTAATTCTGTTAGGGGTTTGTTTAATAAGCCTAGTTAGAACAAGACTTGGTAATGCAAAACAGGAGATTTGACTAAGAGCACCATTATGTTCTCTACGTGGGGAACTCAATCATGTTCTGCTTGAGACTAGCCTAACTAGGCTAGTCTGTTTCGTGAAGGATCCCCTTATTTTGTTAATGGACTTGGTTTTTGTTAGTTTACGTCTCTACTGGGCCATCGAAAGTGTAAGTTGGGGTATTATTTTCATCATTGACTTTTACAAATAAGATGTCATTTTTAGGCTTCTACACTAAGTTCCAAAACATAGACATGACTTTTAAGTAGGTTCAATAAAGATAAACTGATATCAATGCCTTAATTAGCAACCTGCAAGCTCAATTGCAACATCCGATACTCTCTCCACCTTATGAAAATCCCATGGAAAATGTATGCACTATAACACTTAGGAGTGGGAAAGTGTTACACGAATCTAGGAAGAGTACAGAGGTAGAGCTAGAAATTGAGGATAAGGAGCCTGAACCAACCCAAAATAAAGATACAACCTAAGAAGTAGGTGAAAATACGAAAGAACTTTACAAGCCAATACCACTTCTTCCTAGGAGACTAAAAGCCACAACTCCTAAGTTAGAAACAGAAAATTAAGAAATATTAGAAACATTTAGAAAGGTAGAGATCAGAGTTCATTCTAGATGTCATTAAGCAAGTACCTCATTATGCTAAGTTCCTTTAAACAACAATGTATTGCCAAATGAAAGTTAAAATGGAATGAAAGGTTAAGTCACTATAAGAAATATGACCTTTACCAACATTAGCATATATGTTGGCACTAGGCTTTTTTCTATTGGTGATTGTCTTTACCAACAAATTGTGATCTGTCATAACAGTGTTAGAAAAGAGACAGTTGGTGGAGATTTTACCAACAAATATTTGCGTCTATTGGTGTTTTCATGTTAACAACTACAAATAACTTATGTTGGTTTTCCTCATACATTGACCATCCCATTCCCGGTTTCATGGTGTCAATGAGTCTTACCAACAAAAATTATTGTAGGTGACTTAGTTTGGTTACAAGATCTGTACTAATAGTTATTGTTTGTTGGTGATACTTCTGTTGGTTAAACAATTTACCAACATTGTTGTTTGTGGGTGATACTTCTTCTGCACTAAAGGTTTCACCAACATAGGTGTTTTGTTGGTAATAGTTAACATGTCTCTAACTAAAGTTAGCAACAAATCTAGCGACCAACAATTGGTAGTAATCATATTGTTGCAACAAATAGTATTTTCTATTTCAAACCTGTACGTAAATCTTTCTACAACAACAAATACAACACACCTAAAAAAGAGTATACTTCACTTCATTAAAAGTCATAGCTAAAAATACATAAATTTCGAACACTTCATAAAACTCATAGTGACTTGAAGTTATAAGCAAATATCGAAAATTTGCTTCATTAAAAGTCATAACCACTTGAAGTCATAAAGAGCAAGTACTTAAACACTTAATTAAAAAAAAAGGCCTAACATAAGTTACGCATATGACGAATGAGTCATATTATATCATTATCTTGATCTTCGTAGTCATTATCATGACGTTCACCATCTTCCCCATCACCTTGCACAACATTGTCTTCAAATTCAGGTTCATTTTCAATTTCCTGATCTAAAACATCGCGCTTAAGTGATAACAAAAGATCATCCCATAATCCCTATAAGAATAGTAACAATACAAGTCAAATATGCTATTAGGTGAGCTTTACAAGAATTATAAGCCTTGATCATTCCATTTGACTTAAGCAAACATGGCCATTACATTTGGATTTTAGGTATTAGGCGAGGTTTGCGTACTCCAATTAAGCAATAAAAAAGTAAACAACGCCATAGTACAATGTGCATGTAGTACCTGGAGGTTTCTTATGAGCTATTTGCTTTATGTTGTACTGTGTATCAAGCTCTTAAGCCCGAGTGATTTATCTAAAGAAGACAATATACCTTCTTCGCAATACATAGTTAAATAAGGTGTATGCCATCTCGGGCGAATGTTTTCTATTCCTAGGACAGCATATAACTAGCATAAGCATCATATTTGACTGAGCGACTAGTGTTATATGCCATTGCGACTAGCAACCTGTGTTATGCTTAGAACATGGAATCCCCTTCAGCATGTTAGTCTCCAGTATTAGCAATATGCATGACGGACACTTGAGAGAAGTTTACTAAACGTTAAATACAGCTAATGTACTGCATATTTGCTAAACCCTTTACCAACGCTACAAACTTGACAACATTAATTAAATGGAACTCAAAGCAGTTGCAACTAACTTTACAAGAGAATTAGATAGTCAAATGGAATCGAAAATGTTATCTACTTTCCACTAAATATGAAATTTAATGAAAGCTAGTTTTTACTGAAGCTGAAAATCAGTAATAAGTTCATGTAATGAATCTAGATCTCCTAAATATAGGACAAGAGGTCTAACTCAATTGTATGTTAGAGGTTCAAGTATAATTTGTGGCATTGCAGTCAAGAATTGGCAGAAACAGATAGAAACGGACACGATAAAATAGAAATAAAACTTGGCAATCAAAATTTAAGGTCGTAAGAGATCACGAAAGAAAGCTATTCAGCCTTTCTAAGAAAGTATTATACACTGCTGGAGGTAGATATGTTTCTCCACTCTAACTAATCATGTTCTAATTGTTGTGAAACAAGGTAATACATCGTAAGAAGACTAGTACATGGAACAACTCAACTTTAGTTCCCACGGTGGAGTTAAATTTTGTTGCCCACACTCAAAATAAATGTTCACATGATGATATGGGGTAGTAATTTTAGTGTTTTGCAGCTGTTTTCACTACTGTGAAACTGTCCCCAGTATTATAGTCTATAGTATATCTTATTCACAGTTTTTCATATCTTAATTTCACTCTTGGCACTTCTGGATACAATCACATGTATAGCTTGATGAATCTGGTTCACTTTTGTATGATTAGGTTATTTCAGCTTCACAAGTCTGAAGCCATTGTGAATGAGATGGAGAATTAGTAGCTTTTATATTTATATATGCCTTTATATTAGTAAGTGCTTAAAAGGTGCAAATGTCAGAATTGGCTTGAACATTGAACATATTCAACTTAACAAGGTTACAAGCACCAAAAAAATTTAAGGCAACAAGCATAACAACAATTCTCTGGGTGGTAACATCACCTCCATAATCAGACAATAATTGAATCAATTGAAACAATAATAACAATCATAGCATATATAACGGTTCATAATATCCTCAATTCAACACCCATAAATCCGAGCTCCCTCGTTACAGCATCGCCCACAAATTTCACCTCAAATACGCATAAACATCAACCCAAATAGCACATTTAACCTTCTTCTTCTCCCAAATACCATAAACCTCAACAAATGCAATGGGTTTCCATTCATATTCAATCTTATCTTCTTCTTTTTTTTTTTAAAGTGAAGTCACACAAGGAGACTATACATACTTGGTGTTTTATAAGCAATCTCACCAAATCGGTGACTATTCCAAGTTTCTTCTCTAAATTATGATCGTCTGTTCCACCAGCAGAATCATTCAATGAGTCCAAATATTGATCCTGGTTCAGGTATGACAATAAATTGAGTCTTGAAGCACAATCAAATAGGCAATTGTGGTTTAACTAGAGTAACTCGGAGCTCGAGCATCCTGCTCCTCGACTCACGAACGCGATTCACCACTGAATCGATTCACGAAACTGTTTAGCTAACTTCCCTATTTTCCTGCTTCACTTATCGCTAAACCAGCAACCATGAGCAATACATTATCATAAAAAATTCACTTGGGTAGATTAACAACTAATAACACAACATCAAACATCAAACATGGTAATACACTTCATAAATTCACGGTAATCATCAAAATCACTTCAATTTCAACCCAAACAGTGCACCTCCCCCCTATAATTTCTCAATTCATCACAACACCAATCTAATTACCGAATCGAATCTCATAAACAATTCAAAAATATTTGCAAATTACTAGTAATTTAGGGAACCAAGAACCACTCTCCTCGATTTAAGCTTTAGGACCTGATTTTTGGGCTAAATTGGGCAATCTGTAAGTTTGAGCCCTTCTTCTTCCTCCCACTTTGCTGTCTTGTTCGTCCTCCTCCCTCGCATCTGTTGCTGTTGCTCCGTTCTGCTATACCTCCTTGACCCTCCCTCGGCCTGGCCAACCCCAAGCCGTAGAGGTGGCAGCGTTGGTGTTGTGTTGCGGTGGATCAGATTAGGGTTTTGCCTACTGTCCCTTAACTCTTCCACCCTATATGCACGTCACACCTTCTCACCGGTGACGACCGACTTCCACCCGCAACGACCACCCTTCTGCCTTCCTCTATGCCTCTACGTCTGCCGCTAAAAATCTTATTCGATCTCTCTCTCTCCCCCCCCCTCTCTCTCTCTCTTTGTCGTTCGACCTCGTGGGGGTTCTCGAGCGAAACCAGGCCACACTCGGTGTAACGGTGAGTGAAGCACCAGCTGCCAGCCTGGCGGCAGCGCACTGCAACCCTCTTTCTGTCTCTCTTCCTCTCTCTTTCTCTCTCTTTGAGGTTTTGAGGCTGTAGAAGCCCTAGCGGCTTTGCTTTCCTTCTTCTGGCCAGAAGCTGAGTCCTTGACCCCTCCTTTTCTTGTTCGTTTTTGTTTTTGTTTCCAGCTTCAAAAAAAAGTTAAACTTAATTATACCGAGCCTTATTTTGTACCTGCACAACCTCGACTCAACCCAATTTTAACCTATTTTCCTAATTCCATACAATCACATACTAATCGAGGAAATTTCAAAAACCAAATCACATAAATTAGTATTCTCAATTAGTAGTAAATATTAGCCTAATAACGCTGATAAATAAACATAGTTAATAGAATTATTAATTTCAATAATTAATTATGTTCTAAATTCCTTGGTTACTACAAGATCTAAATCAGGTTCTTTATGGGTTGGTTTTGTGTTTGGGCTAATAGGTTATGTTTAGGAAGCAAGCTATCGCGTAAGAGAGTAGCCAATAGCTTTTATATCAAATATGATGTACCTTCATGGGAGCAAGACAGAATCAAGAAAGAAAATTCAAGTGAAAACTTAAAGAGAAGAAAGAAAGCAAAGAAACCGAAACTAGCGCAAATAGGGCTACGGTGTAAGTAAGAAAAGAGAGGATAAACTAGCTGGCCCAAGGATAAGAGACACCACCTTCAGTAAACTAGGGCTCCTAATCACACTTAGGGATAAGACGCAGCACCTTAAGCAAGATTAAGACTCACTTGATCACCACTTTAATTAGCCAAATCAAAGATGAGTAGGAGAAAGTTTAAAGGCTAATAAGTTAAAACTCAACTTTCATTTCAATGTCAAATATGCCTTTTACAACTCTAAGGAAGCATATAAATGGATGGGACAGGCCATATAGCCATTACATACATCCTAGAGATGCAAATAAAAGCATCTAATGGGATGAGAGAAACAAAAAAGTACAAAAGTACAAAAGCACAAAAGTTGAAAAGTGCGGTCTGCTAGTAGCTTTTCAGTGCACAGCCCTCTAATTCAAACAGGCATATTTTCTTATATACCTACCGAAATCTTAGGATCTTTTGTTTTGTTAACTCATGTTCGATGAAATTTCTATCGGTTTCTAAATTTGCTCTCATTTGACTGATTTCTTTTGAGCCTAACCGAGAACTCTTTTTATGCCCTTGAAGCTGACATAAAAATCTTCTGAAAAAGTGGAATTGCAGCTTTCAAAACTTCTTTTAGGCTTGAATAATCAAGCTTACAAAACTGGGTTTGGGCAAGTCTTCTTCGACAGTTTGGACACACATGTCTTTGATGACTTGAGTTATTCCTTATGCATTTGAAGCTTTACTTTGACTTTGTTGGACTACTAGGACGTTCATCCTTGGTAGCTTCATCCCCATTAGTTTCTTGCTGCCATATCATAAATTTCATTGTAGTAAAAAGGCATTTGATGGAGAAACATAAATGGGGCCTCCCTCCATGTTGCTATCTCCAACTGATTTGTCAGATCAAATGGAGAACTTGAAGTTACATTTGGTATGCACCCTGATACTCTATGTGAAACATCGAAAAAAGATTATTTATTTATTTAGGATTATATATATACATATATATATATATATTCTTTTATTTACAATTATTATGAATTTGGCCAACCTAGAATGCTTTAGCTCGTAGTGTTCTAATTTCTAGAAATTTAGCAGAATAGCCCGAAGGTTAGTCGAACGGTCCAAGCCAAAGGAAAATTAATCCTTTACCTTTCTATTCCTAAAGAAAAAAAAAGTAAATAGCAATACAAAGGAGGGAAAGGGGGGAGAAAAACCCTAATATTTTAAACTCTCTTTTTCCCTTTCTCTTCCTCTCCCCCTCTCTCTCTTCATAGCATTCGCCCCATGGCATCTCTCTCTCTTTCTCTCCCCCTCCCTCCCGTGAGCAGCCACCGGCCGTTTGACTCTGCCGGCCGCCCCAAGGCCACTGTCCATCTCTCTCCCTCCACCCTCTCTTTGTTCTCTTGGCAAGTACGTCATGCCCTAGCCTAGTGTGTGGGGTTTTCCATTGTTTCTCCCTCAAAGATTCTTGAACTTGGCCATGGAATTTGATGGTTAGACTCACCTATGTTGTCTTTTACAGATTTAAACTTTTGGTTGGAGAACTAAAACACCCTAAGGTTTTCCTTCCCCCATTCTTCATTCCAAGGTAAAATATTCGTTTGTCCTCTTATGGCTTGCCTGGTTTGGTTATTTTAGCAATTAGGAGTAATGGGATTGTTGCGTAAAAAGGTTGTATGCCTGATTTTGGGAATTTTGGTCAAATTGTGGATGGAAGGATGGTTACAAAGTTGAGTTATTGTCACTGTAGGTATGCCCAAAAAATTGTCTGACTTTGTGGGCTTACTGGCAATGTTCAAGGTCCCTAAATATTATAAAAAAATTTGTGGCAGCAGGTCTACAGGTCCTCTAACCAAGAAATTTAGAATTTCATGAATCGAAGTTAAAGCGAACACGTTATGGCCAAAATATCAGGACCGCACAAAACTGACTGTAACTGGGACAGTTTGGGGATTTGTTGAAATTTAACATAGATAGACTCAAGTTCTATTAATGGTCATAAAAGAAAAGTTGTCATTCACATATTAGCCTTTCCGGAATGGGCTTAATCTTAAAATTTCAACATCAGGCGTGAATATTATGATCCCAGGAAGTTGGGGGAGAAATCTGGGGACAATCGGGAAAGCTCACAGTAGCAGCATGTGTGTAGTTTTAAATATTTATAGCTTTCAAAAAATTAATTTGAGGGGTGAAATTGGTTGCTGGGTGTAAGAGGGTACTTAGAAAAATTATTCGATTATAGTGAGCTCGTAGAAAGTCAGGTTAGAGTTAGAACTAACAGAATACTATTGTGGGAAATTGCTTTAAGCCAAATTAGCATTTCGAGTTCAAGCCTAGGCGACGTGTTCTAACAGGTAAAAATCATGCCCTAACTCCCCCAAATATCCCTTGAAAAGATGTCTTGTGAATATGTTTGAAGGTGTTTGAATGTGTTTTGAATTGATGTTCGGGGGATCTTTCCCAGGTAAATGTGTGATGAGGTTTTGCCATGATTTTTACTAAAGTGATTGTTCAACTGGTAATTGCATGAGTTTATCCTGAATGTTTTCGTTGTGGAAAAAATAATGAAATGTTTGTAGATCAGAATGGGTCGGGTTGGGCTATATTCTAGTTAAAGATCGATATTAATTGTGAATGTATAAGTAAGTGAATAAATGGTTGGGATTGAGTAGTTATGCTCTTGTTTTGTTTGAAGGTCATTAGCCTTCCCCGGGTAAAAGTGCATGCATGTTAGCGGCCATGTGCCACATTGTGGATGGATATGGGTCAGGTCATCAGTAACTGTCTAAATTGACGATAGGCCAAAATATGGTTAAGCAGTTGTGTAAAACCGAAATGCAGGCCATGAGACCTAGTGAGGTCGTTCGCCCCTTTTATCCTAGAACTGAATAAGAGGACTTGGGAAGTTATATGTTTCATGATGAGAATGCGTAAGCACTCTGAACTACTCATGTTTTTCCCCCACCCCTAAAATAGTTTGAAATGAATTTGCCTGCATATTTTGATAGTTACGGGTGGTTGTTATTGAGTTTATCTCACTTTTCCAAATGTTTTTTTAGGTGAAGTGCATGAACATGGGGACAGTAACCTGATTTAGAGCAAGGCCTCGTTACGTAAGATTAGGTTACAATCAATTAATTTCATATTAAACTTGTTTTAGAGATTGTTGTTTAGATTGGACATTGATGTAGTTGTAACAAGGATTTGAACTTATGCCTTAATTTGTGAAAAAACTATGCATTAATTTTTTTGGTTGATACTCAGCCTAATATTTCCAAAACGAAAATACGCCGGTAACACCCTATGTTGGTTTTCCTCTTCCACATAGGTTAATATCAGTAAATAAAAAGGGATTAGAAAATTAGGGTGTCACACTCTACAAAAAGAATAAAAGAAGATGGAGGCCAAAACAATGCCTTGGAAGAAAAAAAGTATTTTTTTTAGCTCCTATATTGGACGCATCTTCTACTACGTCACAACATAGATGCTATTCATATGGAGAAGAATGCTTCAAAGACTATATTTGGTATGCTTCTAGGCATCGAGGGGAAGACGAAGAATACTTTACAATCATGTCTAGACCTAAAGGAGTTGGATATAAGGCAAAATCTCCAACCTATCAAACACAACAGTAAGACATATCTACCTCCTGCATGTTTGACCTTAAGCAAGAAGAACAAAGAGGAGTTCATTAATATGCTACCATCTTTGAAGGTTCTAGATGGATATACAGTAAACATCAAAAGACATTGTAGATGGAAAAATTTATAACTTAAAAAGTCACAACCATCATATTATAGTGTAACAATTATTACAATTGATTGCGTGGAAAATGCAAGACAAGAATTTAGGTGTTGTGTTGATTGACTTCAGTAACTTCTTCCAAGAACTTTATTCTAAAGTTTTAACACGTGAAGATTTCAGAGGCTACAAGATCGGGTTGTTGTTATATTATGCCATTTAGAGGGAACGTTCTTACCTTTAATCTTTGACATAATAGTGAACATAATTGTCCACCTGTCATGTGAAGTAAGTGTTGCTAGTCCAGTTATATATAGTTTGATGTATTCTTCAGAAAGGCATATGTTGAACTATCTTTCTCTTCAAAGTTTGCTTAATACAAAGCATAAATAAACATGAAGGCTTTGATTTATGATTTTATTGATTTTAGGGATTAGAAATGGCTTAAATTGTGCATTGGAAGTAAACATCGTCCAGAGGGTTCAATTGCTGAAGGATACATAGCTGAAGAATGCCTAATAGATCTTGCTAGATATTTGCATGGTGTTAAGACCAAGCAGAATAGGTCCTTAAGGAACCATGAAGATGCTGATGAAACTTACAATGGACTTTTGGTATTCTCTCTAAAACATCATGTATTATCTACAAACAAAGACATTCAGCCTTATCATTCTTCAATTGATCAAGCACATCGATATGTGCTATTTAATTATAATGAAGCCCAAGTTTATACAAAGTAAATATAGTTGAATACTTAGGTTTATTATGACAAAATTCTAGGAACACATTTCATTAATTTTCATTGTGTTGTGTTTCAAAGACCATTGTGATATCATTAGTAGTGAATGTCAAAGAATGAATGAAAACATTGGTGAGATTCATAAGACAAATTTTCCCAATTGTTTTTCCCAAAGTGTAAGTATCTTGATATATAAGTCATGTTTATATACTCCTATGCATAGTTATACTCTGCCTATGTCAGGTTCATAGACATCTTCTATCTGATTCTATTGTGCTGATGATTTAAAATACTTCAGTAGATTTCTAGGTCAGTGGATAAAGATAATGACTGGGATCACTTTTAATGTGTATAACTGGCGTGTTAAAGATCGTGAAAAGAGGAGTGTCACTCAAAATTCTACTGTGCTTGTGAATTCAATCATAGAACTAAGGGATATTGCATGTTATGGTCTTCTAACTAAAATAAATGAGTCCAGTTACCCTCAAGGAAGAACTGTTATCTTCTAATGTGATTACAAGGTCCTATTATAGCCAAACAAGACGAATGTGGATTCATTCTTGTTAACCTTAAAGCTCATTGGAGAACAAATGAACCTTTTCTCCTTGCATCTCAAGTAATTCAAGTAATTTATACACCAAAATCCAAAGAGAAAAAGTAGCATGTTGCAATTGCCATTAGCCACGATATTTGTTTGAAACGGAAGTGGCCAACATGCTAGAAGTAGATCTTGTGGAAGGAGTTCATTCTAAGATGGTCCATGAAGATTAATTCAATGATGTCAAAGATGATAGGGGTCACCATAGATGCGCCTTTAATGGATATGACGGAAGAAAATAATGATGATGAGATGGAATCTGCGATAGTAACAATGAAGTTAATGATGAAGATGAAATGCTATATGAGTTTGGTTCTGATTAGTTACGTTTATCCTTACGGGTTTAAAAGATGCTAATAGATTTTTTTTTATTTTATTTTGTGAGATGACTATATCAATGTGTAGCTTTTATTTTAACTTTTATTATCTTATAATGTTTTCATCTTTGTTCATTTGAAGTAATAACTTGATACGTTACTTATTGTATTGTCCATTTTGATACATTCACATTGTTCATAATATCTCCTATATTGTCCACATGAATCCTAATTGTACTTTCTTGCACTAGGATACAGATTCTATAGGAAAATCGAACAATAAGAAGAAGATGACATCATGAAATCAACTAACGGTATGTGACATTTCTAAAGTGAATTATAAATTGTTAAATAGTGAAAATATTGATCAATTTTGTATTTATGTTGGTGTGGAACCTTTTGACTTCAAGTTAGATGAATATGAATTCAATATGAACACTTGGGGGCATATCTATTCATCATTCACCATGACAATAACCATTAACCCCTTAGATTAATGAAAGTTAGGTGTCAAGGTCGCAATCGTTGCTTTATACACTACCTTTCTACTAACAGTGAGTAAATAACCTGCAAAGCTTTCGTTAACTTAAAGGCCTACGCTCTTATGTTTCTTCTCAAGTTGGACCAGCCTTGAATGGTTTGCAAAACATATGAAAATTTAATTTTTAGGTGGAACTCTGTTTGTTACGTCCAAAATTTTAGAAATTCGTAACATCACCAATCTTAGGAGGTAAGGGTGTTACAGTAAGTCATAAAAAATAATAACTATGCCTTACATTAAAATATTTTCACTTGTAAAATTCATTTAAGGAATAAATTTTGACTTGCAATTATGATTATGTTTACACTACCAAAATTTAACTTGTATTGCCGCCATTCTTGTAAGGATTATGAGATGATCTTCTGTTATCACTTGAAGTTGATGTCATAGATAATGAATCTAAAAATAAAGCTAAATTTGAAGACATTGTTGGGCACGATCATGGGAAAGAAGGTGAAGGTCATGATAATGACTATAAAGATTAGGATAATGATATAATATAACTCTCTCATCATTTGGGTGACTTTTGTTAGGCCTTTTTTATAAAGTGTTCATCAAGTACTCACTACTTTAGGACTTCAAGTGAATATGACTTTTAATGAAGTGAATTATTTATTTTTGGCTATGACTTCAAGTGGCCACTTTAGGACTTTAAGCGGCAGTGACTTTCCTTAAATGTTCAGAATTTATATAATTTTTTCTAGGACTTTTATTGAAGCAAATTATGCTCCTTTTTTAGGTGTGTTTTATATACTGTGGTAGAAAGATTTGCATATAGGTTTCTAGTGGAAAATATTGTTTATTGCAACAATATGGATTACTATCAATAATGGGTAGCTAGATTTGTTGTTAATGTTATTGGTGTCGTGATAACTCCTATCAACAAAACCCATATGTTGGTGAAACCTTTTGTACAGAAGAAGTGTCACCCACAAACAATAACTGTTGGCAAATTGCCTCACCAACAGAATTATCACCTACAAATAATAATTGTTGGTACAAGTCTTGTCACCAAAACTACATCTTTAATAGCAATATTTGTTGGTAATCCTTATTATCATCATTGGATAAGGAATTGTTGGTAAATTTATAATGATAACCAACATAAGTTATCTGTCGGTATTACCTTGAAAACACCTGAGTACTTGAATATCTATTTGTAAAACCTTTATTGACAGACTTCTTACAAACACTTTTGTGACAAATCAATGTATGTTGGTAAGGAGTATCACCAACAGTAAAAAGCCTTGCATCAATAGGTACATGATATTGGGTGGACTAGAGGATCTCAAATTGAGTGGGAATCCTAAATGTGACTACCCTAACGTGGTAGGCGTCCACTGAGTTTGGGGGCTTCGGGGATACAAAATGTCGTGAGTTATATTACTCACTTAAAAAGAGCACAGACTTGTGAGTCCGATGCCCTGAAAATGATTTTCTTACCTGTTATACTGGAAACCTCCGACTTGTGGGTTATGTCAGCGCAAAGGTTTGACAAAGGTGCAACAACTCTTTGAAAGGACATTTACTAAATCAGAAATGACCTTCTTTATGTGAAATGAGTTTCACAATTGTCCCACTTAGTTCAAGTAAGTATTTCTACCCCTTCTCGGTCGTTATTTCCGGCTTTATGCTAAAAGAGCTGAAGTTGGTAACCCAAATGAATCTCTTTGATGTTAAATGTTAACCAAAGAACCAAATGACATACCTTCCCCATTCTTATATGCTATTGAGAAGCTATTAAGAGTGATTTGTCTTGTATGCTTAGTATACTAATATTAAGAAAACATTCTGCATGTCTACTAATTATTGTATAATATTCAACTATGTTTGTTTTTGGGAACGAAGGTTATCCATTGAGCATGTGGTAGCTCACCCCCTTTTATTTTCCCTTTTCCCCAGCCCTAATTATTCTTGAAAGATACATAGAAGTCCTTGGTTCACGTAAATTGAGTTGAGACTTTCCATTTGCTTTGTAAAAGGAGTCATACATACAAATATATTAGTTCATGGGTTTGTATTGTTATGGATTCATAAGTACTTGAGCATATGTAATTTAAGTACATTGGTTCATGTATTGCAAATCGTCTAGCGGTCGCTCTGAAGGGTCATATGTGCCAACCGTTTAGATAGTCAATCGTTTTTGTTTGGTTGGAGTTAAGTGTTTTTCGGGATACAAACCCCAGTGCTCCAGAGGTGTGATCCTTCTAGCTATACTTTTCATTTCTTTCTTTTATTTAATTTCTTTGTTTGTATACTTCGAACATACTAGGTTCCATTCTCCCTTCACATACTTGATGCCTCACAACCATCTTTTTATGTGTCAATTTTCCTTTTTTTTCCTTTGATTGTGTCTTCCTTAGATTGATACCTTGGACTCTCAATTTGAGCCATAGCTAGAACCCTCGGCAGATACATCATATTTGGTATCAGAGCTTAGTTTCTCCTAGGCTTGGTACGTTCACCACCCTTCCACAAAAAGTCGTTCCCCTTTTGTCACAAATTCGTTCCTACTTTGTTTCAACCACTTACTTCAAAATGAGTTCAACAACCATGACCTTGGAAGAGAGGTTTGACACTTTAATGAAGCAAAATGAGTTTCTAACTAGAAAAATTCAAGAAGATGCACGAAGAGACCAAGAAACTCAAGCTCAAAGCAAGTACCTCCAAAAACAGCTTGATGCCTATGCCAAGCAAAAGCAACAAGCAAGTGAAGGACCTATCCATTCAAAATCACAAAGACAAGAGCAAGCGTTTAGCCATACTCTTTATTCATCTAGTCAGGATGAACCATTTAGAATGACTAGGCAAGACTCAAATGTTCAAGCTAGCTCCAACGATTTCAAGATTAAAGTTCCAGAATTTGAAGGCAAGCTTGATCGTGAAGATTTCTTGGATTGGTTATACACAGTTGAAAGAATCTTTGAGTACAAGGACATCCCTGACCACAAGAAGGCAAAGTTGATTGCTTTAAGACTTTGAAAATATGCTTCTCTTTGGTGGACTAACTTGTGTGCCAAAAGAGTAAGAGAAAGAAAGTCCAAAATCAAGACTTCGGAAAAGATGAAGTCTAAACTCAAAGCTAGATTTCTTCCACCTACCTATGTCCAAGATTGCTCCTCTCAACTCCACCATTTGAACCAAGGTAATTTGAGTGTAGAGGAGTACACTCGTGAGTTTGAAAAGCTTGTGATTAAGTGTGATTTGGATGAACCTGAAGAACAAATAATTGTTAGGTACTTGGGAGGACTTGATCCTAGGTATGCTAATATTGTTGATTTGCAAGCTTACTCTACTTTTGATGAAGTATGTGCGTTAGCTCACAAGGTGGAACAGCAAAGGAAGAGTAAACCACTCCCAAAGCATGAAAATCCAAAGCCACCACCACATCAACAAACCTTTAACAAGGGGAGTTCATCTTTACCTCCAATCCTTCACCCCACGACCCCCTCTACTTCCCTAGCTCCACAAAAAAACCAAACTCCACAAAAGAACCTATTCCCACAACCTACACAAAGAGCCCTTCCCAAAAATCCTCCAAGGTGTTTTAAGTGTCAAGGATTTGGTCACTTAGCATCTGAATGTGCCAACAGAAAGTATGTTACCGTAGCTGAATGGAAGGCCACAGAAGAGGTTCCAATAAAAGAGGAAGTTGAAAATGAAGACCATGATGAAGAAGAGATTGAAGAGATCATGGTTGAGGCTGATGAAGGAGACATGTTATCCACCCCTACTCACCACCCACCAAAAGGTAAAGAGAATAGAAGTGTTCTTTTTCTATATCTTGGTGAACCACCTACCAATTTCCCTACTCCACCCACAGCCAAAGCACTCACAACAAATTTCAATCAAGAGAGGTTAGAACTATCACTTACCACTCCTAATCATGCATTAAGGGTAAGTAAGAATGTGGTTCTTGACATTTTCGAAGAGTCCCTCACATCCCACACTCAATTCAGCAAGGGACACGACAAGAAAAGAGCCTCCAAGTTCAAGGAAGAATTATTTGCATGGTTGATAGTTTTTCAGCCATCCCATGAAGAACAAAGAGGAGGTAATCATCTAAATTGATTTGAGGACAAATCATTTTTAAAAAGGGGAGGTTGATGGAAATCCCATCACCCCCTTTGTTCTAAAATGAATCAAATCAATTAGGTAAGGTTATTATGCTGGTTTAAGGATGAATAACTCATCCATGTTTTGCATAAGCTTCAAAATTGCAGGGCAAGGGTTCGAATCCAGCGCTGACCCACTTTTGTGTGCAAACTTCAACATGCATCCTCAAGGTTTAATACTGATATTTTTACATGCATTTGAATTTCAAGATGTTAGATTTCCAATGAATCAAGTTGCATCCAATTTGGACTTCATTTGGTCACTCAAATCATCAGTTAAACCCAAGGTGTCAAAACTGCCCAGCAAGACATGAAGAAGCACGGTTTTGTGTAAGCAATAACTTAAGCTATATGAAGGCTTAAGTTGTGTAATTATACATTTTTGGCATCCTCGGGAAGTTTAATATCAATTCCAAGCATTGATTTGCAATAACGCCCACAAGAGGATGAAGAAAAAAGGTGTTTTTCCAAACCGGTCAGATTAGGCCCTAATCTGCGCGGTAAAATGTTTAAGCTTAATTACCCCACTTAAACACATCCAAACCTTGATTTCTTTGTGGGCGGGGGGGGGGGTTCTACACATCCTAAAATAACCCCCCATGGCATGAAAACCGAATTACCATCACTTTTCATAAGCTTACAAAATGCTAAGAAAAGGGGCCAGAATTGCACCTTGAACCCGGTTCTATGCAAACCGGTTCTCTTGAAGCTTCAGCCGAAATCTTCACTTGTAAAGCAGCTTGGCACGCCCCTCAAGGCTTGGCACACACTCCAAAATGCTCTAGTATTGGCTGCCTCTTGAAGGAGTAACCAATGGAAGAAGGACAAAGCCATGGTGTGGTGCTTTACTCCCATTTGCCAACCGCAATTTTTGCCATGCATATTTCGGCTATCACATGCTTTTCCTAAGCCTTTGCTGGTTGTATTAGTATGTAATCAAGTGTTAAGTGATGTATTAATAGTTTAGATATAGTTTTAATTCATGTTTTAATGTATTAGATTAGTTTAAGATGTTTGCAAACTAGATTAGTGCAAATCAGCTTCTAATTAACTCCTAATCCTTTTCCTACCTAGTAAGGAAAAGGTGAGGTGTATGTTTCTTGTATTTTCAGCTTCGCCATCACTTGCTTGCTGCCTATAAAAGAAGCACACGGCCAAGGCAAAGAAACCAACCATTATTGAAGTGAAAAAAAGCTGAGTTGAGAGCATTTGCTTTCTACTTTCCAAATTCTTGCTTGCTTATCTTAGGTTAGGCCAAACTAACTAGTGTTCAAGTGAGTCTTAACAAGGATTAAGTGGTGTTTCTGTATCTTAATCTGAGTTAAGGGCCCTAAACTTGGATTTGGTGGTGTTTCTATATCCAATTCTCAAGTTTAGTTCTATCCTTTGATGTTGTACTCAAGGTTTTCCTAGAGGAATAAAAGTGGATTTGCTAGCTTTAATTTGAAGTTAGTACTTCTTACTTTAATTCATATTTCCATTCCACACATCCATAAGCCCTTCTAACATCCATTCCCATACTCCCAGAAAGCTGAAACTATCACCAAAAGGTCAAGTACTTAGCCAAATGTGCAAACACTGCAAACCGTCCAAGTTGGTTCTTCACGGTTTCACCAAACCGAAAAGTGGCACGACCACCCCGTGCTAGGGAGCATGACCGTGCCACCTTGGTGTCGTGAAGATTCATCTTTTGGTTTCTATTGAAGGATTTTGAGGGGGAATGGAAAAATAACGAAATAAAAGAAAACCTCAAATACTCGATTGTCAGTCGTAGTACTTAAGGGTCGGTCCACAGGAAAGACGTGAAATTATGGTCATTTAAAACTAAACAATTAAAACTAATTATCTAAATTGAGTGAAATTATTTAAAGCAATTTTAACAACCTAATTCAACTAAACTCTTCTAATCTACTAAACGATTGTTTTTAACTTAAAAAATGCTAATAAACTAAATCGACTAAACCTAAACTAATACTTATATTTATGTTCATTAACCAAATTAATTAAACTAAACTTGAAATTAACCATAGTTTAAAACTAACAACCTAATTACTTTAATTATTCCAGAATTAATTAAGGCAAATTATGAAAATCAACAGTGGGGGAGGGGGACGAAATTAAAGCCAAGCACAATTGAAAATGAACGAAGAACAGCCAGGCAGATCGAGCACAGGAAAAACGAAGAACAGCAAGCAATAGCAAGGCAACAACGAACCAAAGCTTAAGACAGGGGAAGGGAATTTTGACAGAACCGAAGGGGGAATGAACGCAATCTAACCAGTTTTCAGACTTCCTTGCTTGAAGCTCAGCCTTCCATCCTCAATAGCGAAACCGCCATTGTTGGACCAAGAAAGATCGAAACAGAACAAAACAGGGGAAGGGGAACGAAGCATTAATGAACGCAATAAACCCAGAATTTTGCAAAATCAAACCGAAAGCTTAATTACAACCAAGGAATCTCGAAATTGCAATGAATTCAACCATAAACCGAATCTAAAACCTAACCCTAATTCTGAAAATTGACATTAAACCTGAAATTTGAATATGAAATTGAGATTAAAAACGAAATTAAACTAAATCTAAAACCTAAAAACGGAATTTAAACCTAATCCTAATCCTAAAATCTAACCTACGCTACCTGACCTTCGAACTTCAATGGCGTCCTATTGCTTTATACCCGAAGCCCTTCACTTCTCAGCCCTCGATTTGATGGTATGCTGGACGGTGGATGATGGAACCCACTGGGGTGGTGTCGTGGATGGCTACGATGGTGAAGCTAGTGAGGTTGAAGACGTGGATGGTGGAGATGAGACCCAGCGATGGTGGTTGTTAGAGGTGATGGGGTGAGTTGGAGATGAAAACCGTGGGTAGAGGGTAGGGGTGGTTTCTGGGTTTGGGAAAACCGTGGTTCTAGAGGTTTTCGGGGTTGTTGTGCTGGAGGGGAGAGAACGGGGTAGAGAGAGAAAGCGAAGCGAGATGGGGATGGCTAGGAAGATGAAGGTTCTGGGTTTCGGGAAACAGAACAGGCAAGGAGAGATAGAGCGTGAAGGGGAGGGGGCTTTTAATGGCTGAACCGAGTTCTCTGCTGAACCGACGGGTCCGGTTCAGGCTGGACCGGTTTAGTTTTTTTTTTTCCTTCGTCTTCTTTCTTTTGCCGGTTTTTCATCGATTTTTGGCCCAGTTCTTCAACCTCCGATAATTCTTCTATTTTTCTCACTTTCTCCGCCATTTAAACCCTTTTTTCGCATTTATTCAAAATCTGCAAAATAAAATAAAATCAATTAAAAACCTAAAAAATATTATTAAAACGAGCCTAAAATCAGTGTAAAAGTACCTTAAAAATATCACATTTTTAGGTCAAACAAATACTCTCACACCAAGATTTTGCTCGTCCTCCACTAAAATAAACTAAGCTAACTAAAAGAAAATGAAAATAAGGAAAAGAAAATCCTAACTCACTGTCGTAGGAATCACGCTTGCATTTAGCGCATGCAACAAGCCCTTTGAATCCCTTGGACTCCCAAGTGGACGAGTGAGGTCTCGTGAGGGTTTCAAAATGAAAACACCCACAAAATTATTCAAAAATAGAAGAAAATCGTTTTGGGTTTTCTCAAAACTGATATGTACAAAACTTGGGAAACATATGCACAACTCCTTATCAGCTAAATCACCCATGTACTCAATTATTGACTTGTATATACATAAAATGTACTTCAAAGCCATCTACCTCTAAATGACATCAAAACGCTGATTTTTAACCCCATTGAACATCAAGATTTTGAATCCATCCCGGTGTTTCTGTGCAAGTGTATCATCATCCCCAGGACTCATATTTACCAAAATAGACTCAATCCCACTTAGTTGACATAACTACATTATTCTTATACTGACTTTGGAAGCAAGCTTTCCCAGTAGCAATATTGCCTCAAAGGGTAGCACCCAGTAGCACGTGCCTCAAAGGGTAACGCCTAGTAGCGCATGCCTCAAAGGGATACTTGGCATTCCAAATTTTATTCTTTTTCTTTATTTATCATACAATTTTTTTTCATTTTTTTTCAAAGTAATCATGTCATAAGTTAGTGGGAGAATCATTCATGGAAACCTAAGACCTAAAGACAATGATGAAAGGATAACAAGGACTGGATTACACAACCCATAATGAACAACTAAAGTTAGAATCAAGGCTTAGAATATCATATTTGAAGTTGGAGACTTATCATGCATATCCTACTTATATACAAACTAACAACTAAAGTACAAGGGATTCAAACTAATAAGAAAAGATACAAATGTTCCCAAAAACAACAAAATTTGAAAAAAATTTGAAAAAAGGCACCTCACTCCCACACCAAAACTTCACAATGTCCTCATTGGGGGAATTAAGGCGCTAAAAAGCAAGCACATAAACTATACAACCGGAAAACCTAGAATATATGCAACTAGGACATAAGGAAAAATCAAAAATAAAAACAAAAGAAAAACAAAACAGAACAAAAATGAAATGAAAATAAAAATCAAAACCAAAATTAAAATTAAAAATTAAAAACAACTAAAACCAACACTAAAAGCAACAACTAAGACACAAGCAAATACAAAAAAACAAAAAACAAAAACAAAAACAAAATAAAACCAAAATGAAAAAGAAAAAGCAAAACTAAAATCAAAGAAACACACAAAAAGTGAAAAACAAACCACAACCCTAAAAACTAAAGAAAAGAAGACAAAAATCAAAACAAAACCAAACACACACATATATTTACAAAAGCAAAACTAAACAAAAATCAAAGACCTACTAAATTGCAAACTAAACAAAAAGAAATCTAAAGCAAAATAAAGGAAAAGAAAAACAAAAAAATGAAACAAAAATGAAAATAAGATGAAAATATAAAAAATAAAATAAAAATGAAAGTAAAATGAAATAAACAAAAATGAAATAAACAAAAATAATGAAAATAAAATGAAATAAACAAAAAAAATGAAATAAAAAGGAAAAACTAAAACATGCTAAGCTAAAGAAACAAAGTATTTACAACTAACACATATTCACAAAATCCTAATATAAACAACGAAATACAAAAAGGAAGAAAAGAAAAGAAAAAGAAAAGAAAAGAAGAGTGGAACGATCATACCAAGTTGGATACAGGTTATACCCAAACTATAGTGTATGGAGCATCAGCCACTCCATATTAAGCTGAAAAAGTGCTATTCAAATCAAAACACGTTAGAGCACGTAACAACTTATCAAACACAGATGTCCAACTCTCAATAGCATAGGAACTATAAAACGCAGTGAGTTGGAACCAGATTGAGTACATCCATCTAGTCAGGAAAGCACAGGTAAGGGCCCGTTTCAATTTATCAAACAGTTGGGCCCACTCAGGAATGAAGTGAATATACTCAACATGAGCCAATGGTGAGGTCATAGGCCTAGAAACTATATTAGCATGAATGAACTGTCTAGGAAAAGCAAAGGGTTCAAAATCCACAAGTCCTTTAAGTTCAGTATGCATATGAGTTTGGTCTAAAGTAAAATTATCAGTGGTAATCATCTCAAACTCAACAGATTCAGACTTACTAGATTCAAAAAGGAAGTCACTCTGGATGGAATTAAAAGAAAATGACTCATAATCAGCATGAAAACCATCATTAGAACTTCCGTGGATACCAAACTCACCAGAAAAAGATTCATATTCTACAGGCAGAATATTATCATCTAAGTCAAACATAGTGAGTTCAGGTATCTCATCATGCAACTCCTGTGAAATATCTTTCGAATCACCCAAATCATGAAACTCTACTGTAGGTATAATGCTACTTTCTAACTCACTATCAGAATCAGATTGTTCATTAATGACATTTTCAGGTGACCTAGTACAGGGTGCAAGATCTGATGATAGAGACTTAGGGAGATCACTTTCTTGTTCTAAACTAGGCAAACACATGTTTTCATTCAAATCATGCCTAGTAGAATAAGAAGGCTTATAATCATCACAGAGATCAATATCAGGTTTAGGAGATCCTAAACTAGAATCAATCTCAGTAGAAGTCTCCCTATTTTGATTAAAACATTGAGAATATTCAGCAATTCTCCATTTCATGGTCTCTATAAATTGATTATTCATATCATCAATTTTGATCATTTGATCAGTCATAGCATCAATTTTCTTTTCAAGTCTTGCATAGGTAGCACGATAAGGACACATAGAAACATCATGAGAAGGAGATTCACAATAATCACACAGCACAGGAGGCATATAAGAATAAGATGGGTCATATGAGTTTAAAAAATGATATTGGGGGGGGGGGAAAGGATTAGCATAAAAAGCATACTCATCAGAAGTTGGGTATCTAGAAAACTGATTAGCTTGTTCAAACTCGTAAGTATCCCAACCTAATTTTTCAAAAAAATCCCAAACTTCATCTTGAGTTTTAGATAACAATCCTAACAAACCCCCTGGGCACATGGACTCAACATGACCTTTAAATTTAGAATTTAGACCCAAAACAATGACCTCACAGATTTCCCATTTTTGAAAGGTTTGAGGCAATTGAGCACGATAATCATTAAGTCGCGATAAATATCTCCAAAAGGGTTCATGCTCATATTATGGGAAACTGAAAACTGGCATTTTGAAAATTTTTAAAGGTTTTAAAGTTTTTCAATTTTTTTGGATTTTTGGTTTTTCACTTTTTTTGGATTTTTGAAATTTCTAATTTTTTTTTGGTTTTTGTAATTTTCTAATATTTTTGAATTTTTAAGCATTTTTCATTTTTTTTGGATTTTTGGATTTTTCAAAATGTTTTTGGATTTTTGGGTTTTTCAAAACACTAACAAGGAAACGATAAAAATCGATTTGAAACTAAACAAATAAGCAAAACATGAATATCAACTAAACAACCTAAACAAATCAATACGAAAGCAACTAAAAAATAAAAACATGACCAAATCCCATGCCGTCTTCCCCGGCAACGGCGCCAAAAATTGCTGAAGGATTTTGAGGGGGAATGGAAAAATAACGAAATAAAAGAAAACCTCAAATACTCGATTGTCAGTCGTAGTACTTAAGGGTCGGTCCACAGGAAAGACGTGAAATTATGGTCATTTAAAACTAAACAATTAAAACTAATTATCTAAATTGAGTGAAATTATTTAAAGCAATTTTAACAACCTAATTCAACTAAACTCTTCTAATCTACTAAACGATTGTTTTTAACTTAAAAAATGCTAATAAACTAAATCGACTAAACCTAAACTAATACTTATATTTATGTTCATTAACCAAATTAATTAAACTAAACTTGAAATTAATCATGGTTTAAAACTAACAACCTAATTACTTTAATTATTTCAGAATTAACTAAGGCAAATTATGAAAATCAACAGTGGGGGAGGGGGACGAAATTAAAGCCAAGCACACTTGAAAATGAACGAAGAACAGCCAGGCAGATCGAGCACAGGGAAAACAAAGAACAACAAGCAATAGCAGGGCAACAACGAACCAAAGCTTAAGACAGGGGAAGGGAATTTTGACAGAACCGAAGGGGGAATGAACGCAATCTAACCAGTTTTCGGGCTTCCTTGCTTGAAGCTCAACCTTCCATCCTCAATGGTGAAATCGCCATTGTTGGACCCAGAAAGATCAAAACAAAACAGAGCAGGGGAAGGGGAACGAAGCATTAATGAATGCAATAAACCCAGAATTTTGCAAAATCAAACCGAAAGCTTAATTACAACCAAGGAATCTCGAAATTGCAATGAATTCAACCATAAACCGAATCTAAAACCTAACCCTAATTCTGAAAATTGACATTAAACCTGAAATTTGAATATGATATTGAGATTAAAAACGAAATTAAACTAAATCTAAACCCTAAAAACGGAATTTAAACCTAATCCTAATCCTAAAATCTAACCTACGCTACCTGACCTTCGAACTTCAATGGCGTCCTATTGCTTTATACCCGAAGCCCTTCACTTCTCAGCCCTCGATTTGATGG
>JACYFF010031957.1:61275485-61286430 GCA_017589665.1 Selenicereus undatus
TAAAATTATAGTTTTCAAAAGCACATCGATAATCAATTAACTCATATGATTACTATTAAAAATACGATTTTATAGCGTAAAAAGGTAATATCTTCAAGCCTAGATATTCGATCCCTGTACCTGATGGTGATCTTGTTAATGGCCCTGCTATCAACACACATTCTGACTTCACAATCCTTCTAAGGCACCAAAAGAGCTGGAACCACACATGGACTCAAAGACTCACGAATTAATCCCTTTTCCTTCAATTCTTCAATTTGTCTTTGAATTTCATTGGTGTCTTTTGGATTCATCCAATATGCTGGCTTGTTTGGTAGGATGGAACCAGGAACAAGATCAATGTGATGTTGAATGTCCCTTTTAGGAGGCAAACCCGTTGGTATCTGCTCAGGAAATAAGTGATAGAAGTTTTCAATGAGTGTTCTTACAATAGGATGAGTGGGCATCAAACATTCTGGTTCATTTTGTATGCTTAGTATCCACTCTTTAAAGGTCTTAAACTCATGTTGAGAAGCCTTTAGGATGGGTTCACTCACGGACGATAAACAATCAACTTGTTTGGGCTTTTTTTGTGGATGAATTTTGTGGAGTTTGGATGGGGATAAAGGGGCCAGTGTGATCTTCATGCCATCCTTAGTAAAGGAGTAGTTGTTTAGGTAATCATGGTGCATAAACTTTTGGTCATACAACCATGGCCTCCTTAACAACATATGACATGCATCCATTGGAATCACATCACAACATAACTCATCTTGATAGTTGTTTCCAATAGAGAAAGAAATCAAGCATCGAGAGTGAACTTGAATTCCCTTGCTTTGATTTAGCCATTGGATTTTGTATGGATGTGGATGAGTAATTGTTTACAGCCCTAGTTTCTCAATCATGCTTAGAGAAGCTACATTTGCACAACTCCGATGGAGGTCCACCCATGAACATGATCACAAGCCTTCAAGGGAGTCCAAAGGGGTCGATTTTCATGAGCAAAGTGCAAGAAATCAGCCAAGCATGCCAAGAGAACTTTCTACCCATCCACGGTTTTAGGTCAGTGCATAAACTCAGTTTTGTGCACATTATTTCATGATCTTCCTCAGGGTATGATTGGGTTGCAGGAGGCTTAAGTTTAATTTGAAGAAGTGCTCTTTCTAATAAGACCAATTGTAGGTCATTTGCCCCCTCAAACTAGCAGTTGAAGTTAAGTACTATAACCTGCTACAGTTTTGACCAGTTCTGGAAATGTCTCCGTTTGGATGCCCAAAGCTCCACCTTTTGAAATGCAAATTTTATGGCATGAAATAACTTTAAAAATTTTATCAAGTGGCCATAAAAAATCCGAGTTAAATTACCCTCCTGTGGAGCTATTAACTAGCAAATTAAGGGTTAAAATTCCCTTTAACTGGGTAAAAGGCAGCCGGTACAAGTGGTGTTCTTTTTGAGGTATTTTGCTCTTCTCAAGGTTTAATCCACTTGCAAAATGACTTGATTAGAGAGCCAAGCTGCTGATTGAAGTTTCCTAAGCACCCAAGGTCAACTCATCATCCTCAATATCAACAATGGAAGTGTTATCAAGCCACGGTTTCATCTAGCCTTTTGTGCATTGTTTTTGAAATCCAAATTATACTTAGTTTAGTTAATTGAATTGACTTTGTAGCTGATGTTTATTGTTTGTGAGGGAGTATGTAAGTCCTCTTGCTGCCTTGTAGACACACTTTTGATGAATATTTGAAAGTGTTGAGGTATTATATTCAAGTTTTGATGATAACAAATCCAAGTGTAAAAATGTGTCCAAGTAGAGTTGCTCCAAACATGATCTGCAAACAGGCCTAACTGGTGTTTGTAATCTTTACTGTGTTAACTGGTTTGCTACATGTGAGAACAAGTTCTTAAAACAGGTTTTAAATGGGTGATTCCACATTAAATCAAGAACGCCATCTCACAGTTGGTTGTAAGGCCTGTTCACAGCAGCTCTTCTAGCAATGCAAAGAACAACTCCAACAAACAAGGTAGCCTTGATGTTCACAGCAGCTCTTCTAGCAATGCAAAGAACAACTCCAACAAACAAGGTAGCCTTGATGTTCACAGCAGCTTCTCTAGCGATGCAAAGAACAACCCCAGCAAACAAGGTAGCCTTGCTGTTCACAGCAGCTCTACGGATCTTGGACAAGATTCAAACAAGAAGTCTTGGGTATATAGGCTTTATTTATTTAGACTCTTGTTAATATGCCAATATTGAAAAAGCTTTCTAAACATCTCTTGAACCGGTATTTGCGCTAAGTGTTTCAGAACACCAGACTGTGAACAACCCTACAAACAGGGTGCCTAGGGTGTTTCTGACCTGAAGTGGCCATACCCGATTATCTTTGAAAAAATTATTTCGGTTGGCCAAAATCTCCAGAATATTTTCAAATGTTATTCTTCTGGAAAATATATTTCTTAAATATATTATGGGAGATTTGGGAAAATAGATTTTGGGAGATTTGCCGAAATTGGAAGATTTTCTCTGCCCATATCTTCGGATGTGATAAAGTTTTTAAATTGCTAAAGATTTCTGGTTGCCTTACTTAAAGTTTACCCAGAGCTATAAGGAGATAAAGGTTATCTCTTAAGATAACAAATCCCTTAGATTTTGGGAAATGTTTTATCACTAGCCGTTGGGAGTTTTTTTTTTCTTGAAAAAAATCACCTTCCAAACTTAGGTGATTTCCTTTCCTCTCCTTGGTTTTTGACCGTTGGAATTTATGGTTAAAAACAGCTCCGTTTTCACTGAAAAAACACAGAGACACATACTGAGATATAGAGAGAGGAAAGCAAAAAGAAATCTTGAAACACAACATTCGCAAAAGGCAAAATTTCAAAAGAGGTTTTTCTAGTGAAAAGAATTTCTGAGCTTCACTTGAGAAAAGAAAAACCAGTTCAAGTTGTGTTTAAAGCAAGCTTTCAATATATTGGCATACTAGGACTTCACTGTACCTTACATCTGCTTAGTCAAAAGCACCCCCTGTAAGGTGTTTGTAACCCTGATCTTGAATCAGAAAAGTGAGTGAGTGGTCCTAAGTCGTGTGGACTTTGGACGTGTCCAATCTGGTGAGATTTGGACGTGGTGTAATCTGCCTTGAGAAGGAGATTACGTGGTTGCAAGGTTGTAACAAGGTGTGTTACAATTGTAACGAGTTAAGCCCGGTTATAGTGAAGTGGTTAAAAGCCTACACGAGGTAGGTCGTGGTTTGTCACACCTCAGTTGGGCTAGAGGTGTTTTCCACGTAAAAATTGTGTGTGCTTTAATTCCGCATTTATCTTGGTGATTTTCGTATTTGCAATGAAAACACCCTCTGCAAACAAGTCAACAGGGTGTTCGTCATCTGAGAACAACCTCAGTCAGGGTGTTTATTACTTATAACGCGAAAATCAGACACCACAATTCACCCCCCCTCTTGTGGAAGTATACTCTAAGATCTAACAAGTGGTATCAGAGCAGGTTCTCTTTCAAAAGGCTAACACCTTGAGAGATTCTGAAGATGAGTACACCACAAGGAATTCTTGAAGGGCAATCCATTACTCGTCCACCCTATTTCAACGGCCAACATTATAGTTGGTGGAAGAATAGGATGGAGAACTATATTCAGGCGGAAGATTATGATTTATGGATGCTCATCAAGAACGGGCCCCTTGTTCCCACCAAGGTGCTTGAAGATGGCAAGATGATTCCCAAGGAACCCAAAGAGTTTGATGCTGAAGATTATAAGAAAATGCAAAAGAATGCTAAGGCCAAGAAGCTATTATATTTCGGCCTAGGTCCAGATGAATACACTCGCATCTCTGAGTGTGAATCAGCCCAAGCTATCTGGAACCCCTTGCAAGTTGCTCATGAAGGTACGAGTCAAGTTAAACAATCTAGAATAGAGCTACTTATGCGACAATATGAGTTGTTTGATATGGGTGATCGTGAGACTATAATGGATATGTATACATGGTTTACCCACATAACGAACGAGTTAAAATCCTTGGGAAAATCCTTCACCACTGAAGAGTTGGTGAGGAAGATCCTTAGAATTCTACCTCGTACGTGGGAGGCCAAAGTAACAGCCATCCAAGAGGCTAAAGACATGAAGAAAATCACCCTTGATGAGTTTATTGGTAATCTCCAAACCTATGAACTCCGGAAAAACTCACAACAGAAAGAGGAGCAAAAGAAGGATCGTGGGCTTGCCTTGAAAGCACATGAGGACACTAACTCTGACCTTGAAGATGAAGATATGGCCCTAATGTCCAGAAAATTCAAGAAATTCTTCAAAAAGGTCAAGGAGAACAACAAAAAAAAAGAATTCAGTATGTCCAGAAACACCCCTAAGGATCAACCTATAGGGTGTTTCAAGTGCGGCAAACCAGATCACTTAGTCAAAAATTGTCCTCTGCTTCGAGAAGATCAGATGCCAGAACAACCTCGAAAACAGGGTCGAAAACACCCTGTCAACAATCTGGGCAAGCGATTCTCGAAAGCTATGCTGGCTGCTTGGGGAGATTCCTCTGAAGAAGAAGGAGAATCTGAAGCTGAAGAAGAGGTCGTAGCACTGATGGCACAAAGTGACTCAGATTCAGATGATGAATCAACAATCAGCTTCACAGATCTCAAGAACAAGGTACATGGTCTTAACAACGCTACTTTAGAAGAACTTCTATATAATGTGATAGACACCTGTGCTGATCTAAAAAGAGAAGTTCGTGACCTAGAGCTTGAAAATGAAATTCTTAAAAATGAAAAACTTGGTTTACACGAAAATATTAACATGCTCAAAGAAAATCTCTTTATAAAAGAAGGAGATTATACTCGAGTGGAAGAAAAACTCTTTGAGGTGGAAGGAATGGTTGAAGACTTGCTCAAAGAGAACAAGAGCTTGCATGCTAATATAGAAAAACTGGAAATCGAACTTGCAACGACCAAGCGTTGGAACAAGTCCTCACAAGCCCTTGATTAGTTAAACACTCACCACAGTCGAAACAAAAAGGAACTTGGATATAAGCCTAGACGGACCGTTTACTCAATACATAGGAAGTATGTGGGATTACCTGAAAACATCGTTTGCTTTCGCTGTGGTAAAACGGGTCATTATAGATATACTTGTCCTTTAAGAAAACATGCCAATGAAAAGAATGAAAAGTATGTGAAACAAATCTGGATTAGAAAAGATGAGCTTTACATGTCTAAAGAAATGGGACCCAAGTGGATATGGGTTCCCAAAACTAACCCGTGATTTGTTTTGCAGGCTGAAGTGAGAGAAAGCAACCTTACGAACAACCCCACAAACACCCTTGAAAACAAGCAGTTGTGGTATGTCGATAGTGGGTGTTCGCGGCATATGACTGGAAAAGAATCAAACTTTCTCTCACTTACAGCTTTGAATGGTGGAAGTGTAGCATTTGGAAACGGCAAATCTGGGACAATTGTCGGTATAGGTAATATTGGTAAAACTCTCTCCCACTCAATTGATAATGTGCACTTAGTTGATGGGTTAAAGCACAATTTGCTAAGTGTGTCCCAACTGTGTAACAAGAACAACCTAGTACTGTTTTCAAAAACACGTTGCTTGGTTGTGAATGACGACACAGGAGATGTTGTGTTGAGGGGGAAGTGATGTCAAAATGTTTATAAAGTTAGTATTTCCACTCTTCCCCAAAATAATCTGACTTGTTTAAATGCATTAAATGATGATATAATGCTATGGCACAGGAGACTAGGTCATGCAAGCTTGTCCTTGTTAAATAAACTTGTTTCCAAGGATTTGGTTGTTGGACTACCTTCCATCAAGTATAATGATGACAAGGTATGTGAAGCTTGTGCAAAAGGAAAACAAGTCAGATCTTCTTTAAAATCTAAAAAGTGTGTAAGCACCACCCGACCTCTTGAGTTATTGCATATTGATCTATGTAGTCCCATGAGGATAGCTAGTAGAGGTGGGAAAAGGTATGTGCTTGTAATAGTGGATGATTACTCTCGATTTACTTGGACCCTGTTCTTGGCCTCCAAGGATGAAACTTTTGAGAATTTTATTGCCCTTCTCAAAAAGATTGAAAAGAGAGGTCTGATCATGGTACTGAATTTGAAAATGCAAGCTTTACAAAATTTTGTAATGAACATGGTGTTGATCAAAACTTCTCATCCCCAAGAACACCCCAGCAGAATGGGGTGGTTGAACGAAAAAATCGTACCTTAGAAGACATGACTAGAACAATGCTTATTGCTAGTAGTCTTCCTAAGAACTTTTGGGCAGAAGCCTTGAACACATCATGTTACATTATAAACAGATGCATGATTAGACCCATTTTGAACAAAACTCCTTATGAACTTCTTAAAGGCAGGAAACCCAACATTATGCATCTAAGAACATTTGGTTGTAGATGTTTCGTGCATAACAACGGGAAGAATGCCTTAGGAAAGTTTGATCCTAGGAGTGATGAGGCAATATTTCTTGGTTATTCCTCTCATAGTAAGGCATACAAAGTCTTTAACAAACGAACCCTGTGTGTTGAGGAAAGTGTGCATGTGTTTTTTGATGAATCTAACTCCTTGAATGAGAGTAATGCACAGGATGAAGAGTTTGAATTAGGTCTTGTCCAAAAGGAGCTGTTAAATCAAGAAAAACAAGGTGAGAACACCCTGAAGGAAACAGGTACAGAAGCTGTTCCTCAAAGCGATAGTCAAGGTGAGCTCCAAACAGGGGGAAACACCATTGAACCCTGTTCGGAACCATGTTCTTCAGGAACCAGCTTGCAAACAGGTGCAGAAACAGGATCAGGAGGTGTTCTTGAGCCTGATCCTACACACACTTCAGTTAGAACAAAACATGTGGCTGTGGATCTAATTAATCCAAGATCATGGAAGCGCCATAGTTCGCACCCTCTAGATCAAATCTTGTCAGATATTAATACTGGAGTGCAAACTAGATCTAAACTTAAGAATTTTTGTGCTTTCTATGCCTTTCTTTCTAACATTGAGCCAAAAAGTGTGAATGAAGCTCTTGCATATTCAGATTGGATCGCGGCTATGTAAGAAGAGCTTCATCAATTTGAAAGAAACAAAGTGTGGCACCTTGTACCTAAACCTACAGACAGAACAATCATTGGAACCAAGTGGGTGTTCCGAAATAAGCTGGATGAGTCAGGAACAGTCACTAAGAACAAGGCAAGGCTGGTGGTTCAAGGGTACAATCAAGAAGAAGGGATTGATTATGAAGAAACCTTTGCACCAGTTGCTAGAATTGAGGCTATTCGAATCTTAATAGCCTTTGCAGCTCATATGGAAATCAAGCTATATCAAATGGATGTTAAAAGTGCATTCCTTAATGGATACCTTAAAGAAGAGGTGTATGTCAAACAACCCCCTGGTTTTGAAAATGGTGATTTCCCAAATCATGTTTTTAAACTTGACAAAGCACTTTATGGTTTAAAACAAGCTCCAAGAGCTTGGTATGAACGTTTGTCAAGCTTTTTACTTGAAAATGATTTTAGAAGAGGCAAGGTAGACAATACCTTGTTTCTGAAATCTAAGGGGGAACATCTATTGATCGTCCAAATATATGTAGAGGACATTATATTTGGCGCAACTCATCATGATTTATGCCATGAATTTTCAAATATGATGAGGAGTGAGTTTGAGATGAGCATGATGGGTGAGCTTAACTTTTTCTTAGGCTTACAAATCAAGCAAACTCCAAACGGCACCATGATCCATCAACAAAAGTATATCAAGGAGCTACTTAAGCGTTTTGGGATGGAGTCGGCCAAACCCATAGACACTCCTATTTCTCCTTCAACCAAATTGGTTATGGATGATGGGAGTCCCTCAGTTGAGGAAAAACTCTATAGGGGCATGATTGGGTCACTCCTATACCTAACCGCTAGTAGACCGGATATCGTTTTTAGTGTTGGTTTATGTGCCCGTTTTCAGTCTAGTCCTAAAGAGACTCACCTTAAGGCTGTTAAACGGATACTAAGATATTTAAAGCATACACCTGATTTAGCTCTATGGTATCCTAGAGGTTGCAATCTTAATCTTGTTGGATATGCTGATGCTGACTATGCAGGTTTCCTAGTTGATAGAAAGAGTACCTCAGGTATGGATCACTTTCTTAGACTTTGTTTGGTATCTTGGGCTACCAAGAAGCAACATTCAGTTGCCATGTCCACAGCTGAAGCAGAATATGTGGCGGCAGCCTCATGTTGTGCTCAGTTGTTGTGGATACGACAACAACTCAAGGATTTTTGTGTTGACACTGGACGCATTCCTATTTTTTGTGATAATACTAGCACTATTAACATTGCCAAAAACCCTTGTCAACACAAAAGGACAAAACATATTGACATTCGACATCATTTCCTAAGAGATAATGTGGAAAAAAGCTTAATTTCTATGAATTTTTGCTCAACGGAAAAACAGATTGCTGATATATTCACTAAGGCACTAGCTAGAGATCAGTTTGAGAGAAACAGACTGGAATTGGGGTTGGTGAAAACACTCTGAGAACAGCTGTTCTCAGAGGTAGATCAAACTGACGAAAAACACCCTATAATACTTGTTCTTCTCTCTTGTTTGTAATTTTTGTGGTCTGTGCTTAGCGAATATATGTAGTCTGTGTACTCTCATGATTATGTACTGCTGTCTTGGGAGATGGATAAAGAGTAATCATGACAGACCTTGGGATGAGAAAAGCATGCTCAAGAACAGGCGGCTCGAACAGGTATGCCTTAATTGCTTTTATTGATTGCTGCCTGCCAAAATTCTAGGTGTTCCCTAGGTAACCCTTCGTGACAGGTGAGGAGTTTAAAAACTGCCTTGCGTGAGTCTGTCCTCTTCATCTTGCTCTCTCTCTCTCCTCTGTTGTTGCTTTCAAACCCTAACGAAAACTCCCCAAAACCCGAAAATCCTCCTTGCGATAATGGCTCCCAAACCTGTTTCTTCATCAATCTCTAAGAGTAACAACATGAGTATACTCTCAATTCCGTCCCCTCCTCGCCCAATTATTCACAAAACCTTCGAGTATCTCACTCAGCTAAACCTCAAAAGTGTTGGGCTTGGGTTGAATGATATTCCTTATCCCTTTGGTTGGGAATTAATGGTGTATGTGGGAACAATCCCCTGTCCCATTCCTTCTGCAGCATGTGCTGGCTCTTCGGGTCCCCAAGACCAATTCTTGGAGAACCCAGAAACCACTGTTGGGGATGACTCTGTTCCTCTCGACTCTCAAACTGGAGAGAAAAAGAAAGGGTAAAGATGGTGGCTAGGCGCACTCGAACGCCAAGAACACGACCACAACCGAGGTCTCGCCCCTCTCTAACTCCCTCTTCACCTCCTTCCCAACCTCCTCGCAAGTCTGCGAGAATTGTCTTCAAATCAACCCCCAGAACCTCTAAACCCTCCGTTCCTATTGTCGAAGAGATCTCCTCTTCTACTGAAGGGTTCTCGAGTTCTGACTCTGAAGACACCACCTTCAAACAGGGGACACCAGTGTTTTCTGAGTCCTCTGAAGATCAAGCCCCTCCAAAAACAACCACTAAACTTGCTGTGAAGTCTTCTCCAGCAAAACCACCCCTCAAAAGAAAACCAAGAACAGCCCCCCTACCAAAAGTGATTACCTCTGTTCCTGCCTCCAAACGCCCAAAGCAGTCCACTCCCTCTCCTATGTCTGATAAACATGCACAGTTGCTTAAGCGCAATGTTGTCAGGGGGAAGGTAGTGTATGTCAGTTTTTTGAGGAACAGGGTCTGGGGGTGTTTTTGACCAAGCTTCGAGCCCAAGGCTGGCTTGAGTTGTTTGCAAACACCCAGGTTGGGTGTTCTGTGCTTGAGTTGGCTGAATTTTACGCCAACTGCAGAGTCACCGAAGGGATGGTGAAAAGTTCTGTGAATGGGCAAGGCATCAGGGTCGATGCGCCCACACTTAGGAAAATTCTGGGAGTACCCTCACAAGGTTTTGCTGTGTATGTGAGGGAAGACAAAACAGCCATGGAACAAGCCAGGCTCCTGGAGGTGTCCAAACGCCTAAGTCACAAACAGGGTCTGAGAACACCCTGCTCTGTCAAAAAGGGTGATCTGATTCCTCCCCACCAACTCCTTTTCATGTTCGTCATTGAGAACGTGATTCCAAGGGGTCAAGGGAGAAACTCAGCCGACCTTTTTGATCAGTGCCTGGTCGACTTATTGGACAGGGAGGAACCCATCAATCTTCCGGCAATCATGATTCGCCACATTGGGCGAATTGCGAACATCACCCGAGCTCATGATCTCGGATATGGGTTTCTACTGACAAGGGTGTTTGAGCACTTTGGAATAGTGCTCACACGGCGAGTGGAGGCCCAAGTAATTGATTCAATTGGGATTGACACTCTACTAGGGTGTGGCTTTGAGTTTGGGGAAGGGTCCGGTTCCAAACAGGGTCGTCGACCACCTCGACCACCTGTTTCTGAGCAACCATCCACCAAGGTAGAGGCTGTTCTTGAGGACAATGCTCGCCTCAAGGATGAGCTCTCCGCTGTCAAGGCTGCTCTTGCTGAAGAACAAGCCCTCTCTGCTAAGCGTCATGCAGACTTGCTTGCTCTTCTATCCTCCCTTGCTCCTAGTATTCCTCCCCTGCAGACGAAACCACCCCCTGCTCCCTGATTGTATAGGCTGTTTCTGTTTCTATTTTTTGCTCTTTCTCATTGTACTACTTTGCTCTTTAATGAAATATCCATTTGAAGTTTCTCTTGCTTGTGATTCCTTCTCCTTTATATTTGTTATTATTGCTTTTTAATGATGCCAAAAGGGGGAAGAAAAAGACATTGAAAAAAGAGGTGATACCTATTGACATTGACATGTGTGAATCTGAACTGACCAACCTGTTTTTGACCTGATCTTGACTTACGTGAATCCCTATCAGCATTCACTTTCTGGTTGTTTTGTCAATATGGTCACTTGG
>JACYFF010031957.1:61303181-61318138 GCA_017589665.1 Selenicereus undatus
AATTCTTAAATATCAAGGCCTAACTCAATTTCCAAAATTGACGAGAATAAATCTCCGAATTGCAAAGTAAGGGCCCCGTTAGAAATGTCCAAATGAGAATAATAAAGAGATGGAAATATGAAAAGAAATGATGTGAATGAAATGAAATTAATAACCAGAATCTAGGGTCGGACTATTACAAGCATACTTTACCTAGATCTCATTCACATTTCATTTATAAGAAAAGCATAGAACATGTACAAAAAGCTTTCCTTTTTTTCCTGAAAATACTTCATTTAGCCTCTTAAGGCTGATATTCTTTAGAAGAAATTTCTTTCATATCGGTCGCATACGGACCCTTGTAAACTTTTCACATTTCATTCATCTGACCTCTTATCGACCCATAAAAACATTCTTCTTGAAATACCTGAAATGGCGTAATGCCCACTGCTTTTCTTTGCTTATTAGAAAAATACATCTGGCATAAGATCATTACAGGGTACTGATTTGGTGAGATCTATTCTCAACCCCATAGTGAGACCTAACGCTCACGCTTAAGCTCCAACTCCCGGGATGGCTACGTATAACATATTAGACCATTACATTAACCCTCGTTAGGGCCTCTAGGGTTACCGAACTTTCCCTTAGGTTAACATCATTCATATCATATTGTCCGCAGCACATTATCTTAGCCACTTTAAAGCATATCGGCCATAATAGCTAATAATTTTGCTGCCTCTCACAACGAAATCCTTTTTCATACAACTCACGCCTATATTAAACTCTTTAGGGATTCCCCCGTTCGAGCGAGTTCACTCCCAAAACTGTTTTCATTTAATTAAAATAGGCCATCATGCACTAATAGTTATGGCTACTATCATTTCAAAACACGACATTCTTGTTTGAAAAACCCTCCCTTATGCACATAATGCAATTTGAGGACATCGAAGGGAAGGGGGTCCACATGTATCACATTCAAGCACTTCATAATCAATTCAACACATGGCCTCGCAATCCACACGATTGCAATCAATTCACAACCCAGGCTCCCTCCTCACAAGCAGCGTACCACAAAGACCTCGAACCACTTGTAGTTCTTCCTCAAAGCATCCAACTACCATCTCGGTTATTTAATTTATTAATGATAACATATTATCATGCTAGTTTATGAAAAGGTAAGGTTTAGGTACTTACCTGGGCAAGCAGCACCATTCAGCGGTGCGTTACAGCAAGCATACGTACGCATAGATACCATCACATCCACATATAAAACTGTAGCACTTTACTTAGCAATTCAAACATGATTGGGCTCTAAGAATTTATAATTTACTTTGGAGTTAGTAAGCCATTATGGGATAGTTAAGCGTATAAATAACCATAGAATGATTGAACATTTATATATGTCGATTTTAAACTCGTACGATGCGATTCAAAGTTCATAAACGGTCATGGAATGACTAAACATTCATACACATTGATTTTAAACACATACGATTCATTTCGAAGCAAATAAATGGTCATGGAACGACTAAACATTCATATACATTGATTTTAAACACATACGATTCATTTCGAAGTTAGTTCTAGGCATGATTCAGCTTAAAACTTTAAGCTTGGATTATCTAATTAAGTTCGAATCTCAGCTAAACATGCATACTTTACTTCGAATTAAATCTTCAGGCTTGAGATAACTAATTGAGTTCGAATCTAAGCTAAACATGCATACTTTACTTCGAATTAAAGCTTCCAGCTTGAATTAACTAAGTTGATTCAAATCAAAGCTAATCATATATAATTCACTTCGAATTAACAACTCAGACATAAATTACCTAAATTGATTCGAATCGAAGCTAAACATATATAATTCACTTCAACTTAAATCTTCAGGCATCAATTAACTGAATAGGTTCGAATCAAAACTAAACATGCATAATCCTCTTCGGATTAAATCTTCAGGCATGTATGAACTTAACATATTTGAATGGATTCTAAACATGCATAGTTTCTCATCACATAATCCATGAAATTAACTAAACCTAAGCTAACATAAATCATCGTTTAGGTTAAAACATTTCGAAATTAATACTAATTTAGGAGGTGAAGAACACCCACCTCGATTCCACGCTAGAGGATTTGTTTGAAGGCTGTTGGGCTTGGCTTTGAGTGCTGGAAAACTCGATTCCCTGACCCTTGCTCACTGAAGCACGAACCAACCCAATCCACGCCATATCTACGCAAACACAGGCCCAATTCAACCCAAATCCTGACCTGGGTTTCTACCCCTTTCACTACCGTCGCCTCTGCTGCTACTAGTGGTCGCCGGCGTGGGCTCACTCGTCAACTGTGACAGTCGTGGTGGCGTGGGGTTGAGGGCTTCGAAACCCTAGCCTTTGGACCGAGTACCTCGCTCTGACTCCCGCTCGATCCCTCTCTCTCTCTCTCTTCGCCGGTCCACAGCCGTTGCTGGCTGCGCACCGCGGTACCAACGCCATCGCCGGCCGGCGCCCCCTCCTTCTCCATCCATCGCTCAGCCTCTCTCTCTCTCCCGTGGTGTGGTGGTCGGGGTTGGGATTGAGAACCCCCATGTCGCACCTTTTTCAGAAAATGTAAGGGGCTTCGGCCCCTTATATTTGTTTTTATATTTTGTTTTTTTGGTCGTTTGCCCATTCAACTAACATCGTCTGTCTAATTTCTAATCTCGTACCTCATATCCTATCCCGAATCCATAATACGACTCTTCGTCGATTATTCGATCCTAAATACGTCTAGGTTCGATTTAATAAGCCACAAACTAATTCTATGGTTGAAAATCTAGTCGCACTCGAGAAACGACTAAATAAATCGAATAACGACTAAATTAAACTATCGATATAATTTGAAGGCGCAAATAGCACGAATTAACTTTAAAATCAATAATAGCAATAATAATCTCTTTTATAAAATTATAGCTCCTATAAGCACATCGATAATAATTTAACTCATGCAGTTACTAAAAATACGATTTTAGAACGTAAAAAGGAAATTCAGTTAGCTTAACGGAAAACAAAAAAAATGTGGGTCTTACACTCTTCCCCCCTTAAAAGAATTTTGTCCATGAAATTCTAAATCTATGTTCGGTCTTTCCTAGAATGCACGCACACAACTAGGATCTACGCGGTAGGTTTTCAAAAGGTTTCATTTTGGAAACACTACTTCTTTTAAATTGAAAGAAAATGGGTTATGGTTTCCAGTCTCCTCCTCGCCAATCCCCTTCAAGCGTCTACTCACTCTATATAGGCGCCGAGGGCAAATCGCATCAAAGAGAGGCAACTGAGTTGGCATGGAAAACCATATCGATTTTGTTTTGAAAAATGAACAAAGACTTCCAATAATCTAGACTTAGTTCGCACGGCAAGCAATAATTCTATGCATATGCATCTATAAGTGGGCATTTAAAGGCATGAGAATCGAGACAATGACATCTTAAGGTCATACACTAGCAGTCTCATTCTAAAACATGAATTCAAGTCACTTTTGAGATCACAACAGTTAACATGGAGACTACTATAATACATTTAGATTAAGAAAAATGTCACATAGTACCACATAGTATCATTTAAGCATAATAGCGTCACATAGCATCATTTAAGTGCAATAGCATCACATAGTATTACATAGTGTCAGCAATTCAGAGTTTTTAAGCCTAGGAAGTTGGATGTAACATGGAACCGGCTAAGATATATATGGCAAGCAATTCACAAAATGAGAGCATGTATGACTGACAATCCTATGTTCTTACATCAATTCCAGCTAACTTATAGGTTTTAACTAATTGGTAACTTAGACAGGACATGTCAAGGTCGTATGAAGGGTTTAACTTAATCAGCTTCATTGTAAAACATGAAGATATTAGCTCAATATAAAAATCATTTACAAGAAGTTACCACGTCACAATAGGATAGCAGAGACATCAAATTACATCACAGGGACAACGAAGGAACTCGGAGTCATACTTGATTTCACATTGACATCACGTAGGGGTTAACAATAGAGCACTGAATATCGAGAATCATGAACAACATAAACTAGTGTATCATGTCGATAAGAATAACTTTGAGATGGAAATGCTAAGGCATAATGTAAGTCAATGGTTTTTATGGTGGGGAGACTTTCCCTATGGTCTCTACTTGGAACTGATTGTCTTCTAAGTCATAGATTCATACAAATGAAGGGTTATGCTCATCCAATAGCGTTAATGTTTGATTCATTGCAAGAATATATGAGTGCAAGCTTCTAGGGTCATCTCATCATGCTCTAGATATGTGTGTAGGCGGTTATTCAGCTATTACGTGGAATCATAGAATTCACGGAATGCAAGCAACAAGTCAGAGATTATGCCATGTCATGAATCACAAAACTTAGATAATCGGAACAATCAAGTCACATAGTAATCCGACTCGAGTCAAACTCATTCACTTGCATACAAACTCGAAGCATTTCAAAACTGAGTTACTTAACCAGGGGGTTTCATTTCATAGCAAGGCAATAGAGACTTCACACAACATCATTTGGCGTCATAATAAATCCTTAAGACATGCAGACTCGTGGGGTTGTCATATAGAAAGGACACCTAGACTTGCATAAACGCGTACAATTTCCCCTTTTGCAACCTGTTGTCAATGGCTTGCCCTAAACACTGTTCAATTTAGGAAGGATTGGTGTCCAGCTGCTAGGGTTGTTTGCGTATGGTTGACATTACTGGTCTTATAGGTACCAGTTGAGGTCTTACGAGGTACATCTATCTTACAGGTGATCATAGGAGTCTCACTGCTGGTCGCTTACCGTAGTAGTGATCATTACTATGTACAATTCCAAAGTCTGCTAGGTTCTTCCTTCCTTTCACTTTCTAGGTGTATTAGGGTTCGTTCGAGCCAACACATCATCACCCCATTCATGAATAATAGTCCATATAATAGAAAGCAAGTAATGCACGGTTTAGGCCACAATGGCAAAGAAGAAGAATGGTAAGTACACTTACGCAATGTTTATCCACATCCTACCGCTAGCACATAGTTTTTCAAGCAGGCATACGAAAATATCCCCTAATTTCATTCTGGCAATTCAAAATTAACAACAGCAAGGTACTATTTAGTAGGATTATCAATCATAGCAACTAATTTCCAATCATTCCTTCCCTAGCTCATTATGAAAGATTCTATCGGCGTACACATCTTAGCACATACACATTTACAAGCAACATTTGATAAACATAAGGGCGCGTAGTAGTGAATCTAAAGAACCTCATCATCAGTAACGGAAAGTAAATCCTTCAGTGTAAGATAACCTTGGCTCGGTAGTCAAACAACACTAACATCTCAAAATCTTGAGTTTCAAAGGATGAAAAATAGCTTATCTATTTCGAATCTCTTTATTTTTAATAAAAGGATGGTTAACTGCTCCTAGCTCTCTTTCTACCAACCTTCGAGTACGTCTGCCCACTCCACTATGGGGCCTGAGAAGCAAATCGTATTTTAGGGGCAAAGATGAGCTTACAGTTAGGGCTTTCCAATCATTCGATTTCAAATCATATGTTCTTTAAACCTTTGATTAAAATCACTAAGGCATATAAATGAAACAACTTTCGATTGAGCTAACACTTATCTTATCCACGACAATATGAGTCATTCGGCCTATACCTTAGCAAATGGTTCTCTCATCCAACCATTCAGCCTACTCAAGCCGCATCTAACTAGGGAAACGTGCTAACATTCACATAAAACTCACATTTGCATACAAGGCATGCATGTATCACATCATTGTGAACATGTTCCTAGGGAACTATATGAGATGCAAGACTCAGGTCACGGCCTATGGTCGCAGGACCATGCACTAATACCATCAATGTAACACCCTCAGCCCCTAAGGCCGAAAGCGTTACGTTTTCCTAACTTTTTACTTAAATTCTAGGACGAAACAGACAGAGTTTCCCCTAAAAACTGACCGTTTCCAGGCTAAAAGCCTTACAATAAATCCCTGCAAATCAACGGAAGCGTAAAACATTTAAAAGAAGCATAACGGCTACACGCTGGAGTTCATAACTCAATGAGCCACTTGCTCGGAGTACACCAAACAGAATAGTTCATGAACAAAGAAGAAACGAAGGATACAATTCAATGGTTCACACAACCGGAGTATGGGGTTTACATCCCAAAACATAACTAACTTTAACCAAGAAGACATCTAACTAATTAGATGGTCGGCTCATATGGCCATACAGAGCGACTCATAAACAATATGCATTGCATGAACTAGAATACTTGTTTACAAACTTTACAAGACTTCATTTAAGACGTAAGCAGGCACACATGACACCTTGCAAGCAAGAATAGACTCCATCTTGACATAGCTTACTCAACTTCTTCCTATGTCAAGAAAAACCTAGCGAAAAAGGGGAAAGAGTAGTGGGATGAGCAACCACACGCTCAGTGAGTGTCCCCAAACCCCCTTAAAACCAAAACCGTTGCAAACAATAATATCTTTACTAGTCACATATCACGTATCCATACTTTACTATCATATTAGGCATTCATAAAATTCCTATGGAAGCATCACTAACCATAAACTTGACTATAAGCACTCAAACACATTTCTAGGTCTCTAAATGACCAAACTTCTTTACTAACAGGCAGTCAAACACTTAAACAAGTGACGAGGCTAAGCACAGAGACTTTCTTTTTCATAAACATAACTTCTTAGCATTCCATTTAAACTATACATGAAACCTTATTCATATGATTTGCACATAAGGTTATTTCTTTTCATAATCATACTTTTGTTGGCATTTCATTCACATGATATGCATATGGCACACACACATGTCAGGTCTCATTCAAATCTCATCCATAGGATATACATGAAACATGCTCATAAGGCTTTCCTTTTTCATAAACGTATCTTAATTAGCATCTCATTCATAAGTTATACTTGGAACATGCACATAACACTTTTATTTTCGTGAGCATACTTTACCTAGATCTCGTTCACATTTCATTTATAAGAAAAGCATAGAACATGTACAAAAAGCTTTCCCTTTTTTCTTGAAAACACTTCAGTTAGTCTCTTGGGGCTCATATTCTTTAGAAGAAATTTCTTTCATATCGGTCGCATACGGACCCTTACAAACTTTTCACATTTCATTCATCTGGCCTCTTATCGGCCCATAAAAACATTCTTCTTGAAATACTTGAAATGGCATAATGCCCACTGCTTTTCTTTGCTTATTAGAAAAATACATCTGGCAAAAGATCATTATAGGGTGCTGATTGGGTGAGATCTATTCTCAACCCCATAATGAGACCTAACGCTCACGCTTAAGCTCTTACGCCCAGGATGGCTGCATATAACATATTGGACCATTACATTAACCCTCGTTAGGGCCTCTAGGGTTTCCGGACTTTCCCCTAGGTTAACATTATTCATATCATATCATCCGCAGCACATTATCTTAGCCACTTTAAAGCGTATCGACTATAACGGCTAATAATTTTGCTGCCTCTCACAGCGAAATCCTTTTTCATACAACTCACGCCTTTATAAAACTCTTTAGCGATTCCCCCGTTCGAACGAGTTCACTCCCAAAACTGTTTTCATTTAATTAAAATAGGCTATCATGCATTAATAGTTATGGCTACTATCATTTCAAAACACGAAATCCTTGTTTGAAAAACCCACCCTTATGCACATAATGCAATTTGAGGACATCGAAGGGAAGGGGGTCCACATGTATCACATTCAACCACTTCATAATCAATTCAACACAATGAGCCATACATGGCCTCGCAATCTACACGATTGCGGTCAATTCACAACCCAGGCTCCCTCCTCACAAGCACTGTACCACAAAGACCTCGAACCACTCATAGTTCTTCCTCAAAGCATCCAACTACCATATCGGTTTTTCAATTTCTTAATCATAACATATTATCATGCTAGTTTATGAAAAGGTAAGGTTTAGGTACTTACCTGGGCAAGCAACACCATTCAGCGGTGCGTTACAGCAAGCATACGTACGCATAGATACCATCACATCCACATATAAAACTATAGCACTTTACTTAGCAATTCAAACATGATTGGGCTCTAAGCATTTATCATTTACTTCGGAGTTAGTAAGCTATTATGGGATAGTTAAGCGTATAAATGACCATAGAATGACTCAACATTTATATATGTCGATTTTGAACTCACACGATGCAATTCGAAGTTCATAAACGGTCATGGAACAACTAAACATCCATACACATTGATTTTAAACAAATACGATTCATTTTGAAGTTCATAAATGGTCATAGAACGACTAAACATTCATATACAATTATTTTAAACACATACGACTCATTTCGAAGTTAGTTCCAGGCATGATTTGACTTAAAACTTTAAGCTTGGATTATCTAATTAAGTTCAAATCTCAGCTAAACATGTGTACTTTACTTCGAATTAAATCTTCGGGCTTCAAATAACTAATTGAGTTCGAATCTAAGCTAAACATGCATACTTTACTTCGAATTAAAGCTTCCAGCTTGAATTAACTAAGTTGATTCGAATCAAAGCTAATCATATATAATTCAGTTCAAATTAACAACTCAGGCATAAATTACCTAAATTGATTCGAATCGAAGCTAAAGGTATATAATTCACTTCAACTTAAATCTTCAGGCATCAATTAACTGAATATGTTCAAATCAAAACTAAACATGCATAATCCTCTTCCGATTAAATCTTCAGGCATGTATGAACTTAACATATTTGAATGGATTCCAAACATGCATAGTTTCTGGAGCGTGTGCTAATGGGCCGGAAGAAGATTACTTGAGTTTAGTTGCAAATTTCCACTTTGATGAAGGATATGACTTGATATAAAGGCTAAGCCACCAATCAAGCCTAAGGATCCACCTAGAATTGCATAAAGGCAATGCCACCAGCAACGCTATAAAGGATTCCACTCAAGACTCACCACCTTTGCCAAAGGATAAGGAGAACTTAAGATTTTTGAGAGAGAATGAAAACATAAGCTTCTTTGCATAAATATTCAGCAACCCTTTCTACTTCCTAAGGCTTCCCCTTATATAGGAGAGCTTCACAAGGATTCAAATGCAGCAAAACAAGGCCTTTGTAGACCATAAAGCAAAGAAGGGAACCAAAAACCAACAAACAAAAGCTGAAAAGTGCTTTTTACTTTATGTCAGCACTTTTCAGTTTACATAGGTCAACTTTAAAATGCTATATCTCCTAGGTTTGTTGGCCAAATGAGCTGCAAAAGGACTTGTTGGAAAGCACTAGAAGTTAGATTTCAGGAGCCTCCTTGTGCAGGTAATTTGGATCATCCGTTTGGGAGATATGAGGCAAAATGTGCAAGGTGGTGCGGGCTGGGTAGAAACTGCAGCATGCTGGAAATGACTCCACTTGACCCATGACCTATTCCTTTAGATTAGAACTATTTTTATTCCCTTTTAGATGACATAAGAAGGTTCCCAAAAATTTGGTTTGCAGAAAATTAAACCCATTCTAAGCTTGATCAAATAAGCCCACAAAACCGGGTTAAAAGTGGGCTAATTTGCCATTAGCATGCAACTTGTTTTTTTTGGTCTTCTTTATTGTCTCTGAGGGTTTAACTTCATTTTAATGTCATAAACCCTTTATAAGGCCCCTTGACCTTCCCAAAATAGACAAGTCACGTATCCCAATGGTTTAGGATGAGGATGGAATTGGAGCTCCAAATCGGTACAAGGGCCAAGTCCCCTTTGATGTAACTTGTGAGCATTAAGGAGAAGTTGTGAACCCTCTTGGACTTCTATGGGCATGACAATTGCTTCATCCTCCCCTTCTTGAATGTGATTTGCCCTCAAATCATCACCTTCTTCTTCATCCTCAAGATAGGGTGTGAGATCACCCACATTGAATGTAGACGAAATACCCATGTCCCCGGGTAGCTCTATCTTGTAAGCATTGTCATTGATCCTTTCAAGGACCTTGAAGGGACCATCACATCTTGGCATGAGCTTGTTCTTTCTTCTAGAGGGGAACCTTTCCTTCCTCAAGTGTATCCATACCAAGTCCCCGGGCTTGAAGGTAATAGCTTTGCGGTGCTTGTTGGCCCTAGCCTTATACATCTCATTTGTCTTCTCAATCTTGGCCCGAATCTCTTGGTGAAGCTTTTTCATCTCTTTGGCCCTCTCCTCGGCCTCATAACTCACTCTAGACTCAAGTGGGAGTGGTGTGAGTTCTAAGGGAGTTAGAGGGTTGATCCCATAACATGATTCAAAGGGAGAGTGGGCCGTAGCAAAACTAGGAGTGCGGTTGTATGCAAATTCAGCATGGGGGAGCTTGAGATCCCACTCCTTGATGCTTTTACTCACCAAACTTCTAAGTAAAGTAGCAAGAGTTTTGTTGGTGACTTCGATTTGGCCATCGGTTTGAGGATGATGGGAGGTACTATACAAGAGCTTAGTACCCAGGAGCCTCCATAAACACCTCCAAAAGTGGCTAAGAAACTTTGTGTCCCGATCCGACACAATGCTCTTAGGGATGCCATGAAGCTTAACAACTTCTTTGAGGTAGAGGTGGGCAATCTGAGATGCATCATCCGTCTTCTCACATGGAATGAAGTGAGCCATCTTTGAGAAACGATCCACCACCACCGTAATAGAATATTTACCTCTTTGAGTCCTTGGGAGAGCAACTATGAAGTCCATGTTCACATCCTCCCATGGGCCATTAGGGATAGGTAAAGGAGTGTATAACCCTTGGTGGAATTGACTTTTGGCCTTTTGACAAATAGGACACTTGGAGATTACCTCATGAACATCACCTCCCATTCTTCGCCAATAAAAGTGCTCCTTAAGCATATCCATTGTCTTGTTGATCCCAAAATGACCGGCTAGACCACCACCATGAACTTCCTTGACAAGAAGCTTCCGAATTGGACCCTGTGGAATGCATAGCTTGTTGCCTTTGAATAAGAAGCCCTCTTGAAGAATATAAGGGCCATGCTTGTTGCCCTCTTGAACATTGAGGTAGGGCTTGAAATCCTCATCTTCTTGGTAGTGATCACGGATAAATTGGAAGCCAAGGACCCTTGCTTCCATCATGGCTAGTAGGGAATGCCGCCTTGAAAGAGCATCCGCAACCACATTGGTACTCCCCTTCTTATGCTTGGCCACAAATGACAAACTTTGCATGAACTCAACCCATTTAGCATGCCTTGGAATGAGTTTGTGTTGGCCATTCAAATACTTCAATGCTTCATGGTCCGAATGGAGTACAAATTGTTTTGGCCTCAAGTAGTGAGACCAATGATCAAGAGCTCTCACCAATGCATAGAACTCCTTGTCATAAGTTGAGTAATTCTTCCTTGAGCCATTGAGCTTCTCACTAAAATAGGCAATGGGGCGTAGATCTTGCATAAGGACAGCCCCTATACCAACTTCACTTGCATCACAATCAACTTCAAAGAGCTTGTTGAAGTCAGGAAAGGCTAACACCGGGGCCTCACATAGCTTTGACTTGAGCTTCTCAAAGGCACCATTGGCAGCCTTGGTCCACTCAAAAGAACCTTTCTTCATGCATTCGGTGATGGGGGCTGTGAGGGTGCTAAACCCCTTGATGAATCTCCTATAAAAAGATGCCAAGCCATGGAAACTGCTAACTTCGGTGATGGTAGTGGGACTTGGCCATGACTTAATAGCTTTCACTTTGCCTTGGTCCATGGAGATGGCATCACTAGAAACAACATACCCCAAAAAGGTGACTTGGGGTGCAAACAACTCACATTTTTCAAGCTTGCCAAAGAGTTTTTGAGCTCTTAGAACCATGATTACCTCTTCCAAATGTTGTAGATGATCTTCTTGATTCTTTGAATATATGAGGATATCATCAAAGTAGACCACCACAAATTTCCCAAGAAAAGGCCTCAAGACCTCATTCATCAATCTCATGAAAGTGTTAGGGGCATTAGAGAGGCCAAAGGGCATCACTAGCCACTCATAAAGCCCATCCTTTGTCTTGAATGTCGTTTTCCACTCATCACCTTCCCTCATGCGGATTTGGTGATATCCACTCCTTAGATCAATTTTGGAGAAGATGGAGGAGCTATGGAGTTCCTCAAGCATGTCATCAAGCCTAGGTATGGGGTACCTATACTTGATAGTGATGTTGTTGATGGCTCTACTATCCACACACATGCGGTATAACCCATCCTTCTTGAGCACTAACAAAGCCGGAACCGAGCAAGGACTCATGTTGTCCTTCACATAACCTCTAGCCAATAGTTCCTCAACTTGCCTTTGAAGTTCTTTGGTCTCTTGAGGGTTACATCTATAGGCTGATTTGTTTGGAAGTGGGGCACCGGGAATGAGGTCAATTTGGTGCTCAATGCCTCGGATTGGAGGGAGGCCGGGGGGTAGATCTTGTGGGAAGACATCATTGTATTGTGAGATGAGGGGAATGTTTTTTGGATGTAATGGAGTCACTTCCTCACTTTTGTTGCTTTTAAGCATGAGTAAAGCTAGAACTTGCTTACCCTTGCTAAAGCTCTCTCAACCCGTGTTTCACTCAACATGAGGAGGTCTCTCTTTTTCTCACTTCCCACCCCCGGGTTTTGATTTGTGGATTTGGTTTGGGGGTAATGGGTTTAAGACTATCTTCTCTTTTTCAATGACCAATGAATAAGTGTTCTTGAACCCATCATGCACAACATGTCTATCAAATTGCCAAGGCCTACCCAAGAGTATATGACATGCACTCATGGGTACCACATCACAAAGCACATTATCTCTATACTTTTTACCAATTGAAAAAGATATGAGTGCTTGCTTATATACCTTAATGTTGCCCCCATCATTGAGCCATTTGAGAGAATAAGGCTTGGGATGTGAAATAGTGGGAATGCCAAGCTTCTCAATAAGTGTGGTAGAGGCCACATTTGTGCAACTTCCTCCATCAATAATCAAGTTGCAGACCTTGTCTTGAATGGTGCACCGGGAGTGAAAGATCATGTCCCTTTGAGTTTTGTCATAAGGAGTGTCTTGGGTGTGTAAAACCCTCCTCAAGACAAGTAACTCACCTTCATCGGCTTCAAGTTGAGTCTCTTCTTCCATGGAGTCTGATTCTTCCTCATGAGCTTCCTCTTGAGTTGCCATCAATAGGGCATCTACTTCCTCAACTTCTTGGATGGTCATAACCCTTCGGTTGGGGCAATCATATTGGAAGTGACTATACCCTTGTCATTTAAAGCACTTCTTGACTTCAAGTGTTTTAGGCAATTCTTTAGGTGTAGGAAGTGCCACGGTCTTGCCCTTGTCAACCCGTGAAGTACTTTCGGGTTTAGGAGGAAAGAAGGGCTTGAATGGGGGCTTTGAACTTACTTGCTCCCTTGGGAATGGCTTGGTGAAGACCTTCTTTTCTTTCTTCCTCTTTTCAACTTTGAGGGCTAGTTTGAAGACATCATCCAAGGTGAAATAGGTTTGAAGTTCCACCTTTCTTGCAATAAGAGGGCTCAACCCATTGAGAAACCTAGCCACGGTTTGCTCTTGGGGTTCATGGATGCCTCCCCTCAATAGGAGTTGCTCAAATTCCCTCATGTACTCGCCCACACTCATGTTGTTTAGCTTGAGTGAGAATAACCGGTTGTAGATGTCTTGCTTGTAGCTTTCAGGGAGAAATCTCTTATTCATAAGAGACTTAAGTTTTTCCTAAGAATTGATCTTCCTTCTTCCTTCTCTAGCCCTTTGCTTCTTGACATTTTCAAACCACAAGGAGACATACCTTGTAAGTTTGAGGCTAGCAATCTTGAAGCTCTTCTCATCATCATAGCCTTTAGCTTCAAAGATTCAGTCCAAGGCTTGGACCCATTCAAGGAACTCATCGGGATTCAAGTTGCCATTGAACTCCAGGGGTTCCACTTTGATGTCCCTAAACTCATCCATAGGAGGTCTTCTACCTCCCCTTCTTGGATTGCTTCCCATGCTAGAGTCACTAGAGAAGCCATGTTCATCTTCATCATCAATAGGCTCTTGAGTTCTTTGGCCTCTTTGGAAGGCCATAAATTGGTTGGTCATTTCCTCAAGTTGCCTACTAAGTTGCTTCACACTTTGTTGCAAGGCTAGAATGGCATTGTCTTGCCTCATGATATGAGCTTATTCTAGGCTCATACCCCTTGGTACCCTTGCCGGTTGGGGAGAACTAATTGAGGGATCTTCTTCATGAGACATGGTGAAAGGTGGGAAAGGAGAAGAGGAGAGGTTCAGGGCTCGGTTAGGAGATGGCACGGGCGTGCTAGGGTGGCACGGTGCGAAGACAGGCTGGGGGAGGTATGGTACGATCGTGCAGGGTGGCATGGGGTAACCATGCTGGTTCTTTGGGGGAGAGAGGTGGTGGCACAGGGTGACCGTGCCACTCTTCGGCCTCCTTGCACGGTTTTGGTGAAAGGTGTTTTTGTGGGGTGTTTCGGTGGGGGTTTGTGTTTGGCTATTTTGTGGGGTTTCTTTGAGGGGTAAAGGAGGTATTTTGGGGGAAAGCAAGTGCGGTTAAATGGGATAGGGAGTTTGGCAAAGTGTTTGGTCAAGTTTGTTTTGAGGAGTTTAAGCTAGAGAGATGTTTAGATTCGCCATGGTTTGCATAACAAGGATGAATGAAAACTTGGGCAAGGATGAAATCAAAGTACGAAAATGTGATATAAACTCAAGAACACCAACCTGGATTAGCTCTGATACCAACTGGAGCGTGTCCTAATGGGCCGGAAGAAGATTGCTTGAGTTTAGTTGTAAATTTCCACTTTGATGAAAGATATGACTTGATATAAAGGCTAAGCCACCAATCAAGCCTAAGGATCCACCAAGAATTGCATAAAGTCAATGCCACCAACAAATCTATAAAGGATTCCACTCAAGACCCACCACCTTTGCAAAAGGATAAAGAGAACTTAAGATTTTTGAGAGAGAATG
>JACYFF010031957.1:61327356-61375348 GCA_017589665.1 Selenicereus undatus
TGTGTGTGTGTGTGTGTGTGTGTGTTTGCTTCAAAAATATTATATTTTTACAATACCTTTATACCTGATTTGTTCTCAAAATACTTATGCTATTTAGATTTTTATTTGAATTTATTTCGTCTTTTTGTAGGTGATGAAAAATCAAAAAATAGGTGGAAAATAAGATAAAAATGTTGAATTAAGCAGTTTGAGATCAACTTCCATTTGACTTGGCTCATAATCAATCAAAGCCCACTCCTCTTGATCCAAAAGAGGAACAGAATAGATAACCTAAATAAACCCTTCCCCCACGTGCCCAACACATAACCGCCATTCCCCATCCCGTGACTCTCGCATGGCCCAACCCCCCCTTGCTTCTCATTTTCTCTCTCCTTTCTCGATACTGGCTCACCAATAAGCCTGATACATTCCCCCCTTCCCCTTCTCTCTGTGCACTCATCTCTCCTTCTTCGAAAAGCACTACACAACGCCATCATATTCCACAATCCTCATCCATCACCGCTTACTCACCACCGCCAACTTGCACCATCTTCACTGTCCACATCAGTGTAGCAATCAAGGGCCAAGATCGATGAAGGGTTTGAGTATAAAGGGAAAGGCAGTGGCACAATTGAAGGGAGAGCAAGGTAATCTGGATTAATTTTAAGGTCTTAATTAAGTTTTAATTTGAGTTCTTAGTAATTTGGAGCTTGAATTCTAGGGTTTAGTTTTCTTTTTCGGGATTAAGTTTTTTATTTTCATATCATTTCAGGGTTCTAATTGGAGGTTTTTTTGGGTTTTATTGCTCTAATTTAATGTCAACATGTAGCTAGATTGTTAGGGTTTTAATTTATAGTTGAGATTTTGATTTCATTTCCTGTGTTCTTTAAAGTTTAGACTTTCGTCTAACGTGCAATTTCGAGTTTTGAATGTTGAATTCTGTAGTGTTGAGCCATAATTTGCATTGATTTACTCTAAATCTGCTCAATAATGGTTGAATATTCCCCTTCCCCTTCCCTGATTATCAATCTATGTTTGCTCTGTTTTGCTTTAAATTTAGTTCAATTCTCCCAATTTTGTTTACGATTTGGGTGAATCAAGCTGATGTGTTCTTGTTTGCAAAATCTATTTCTTGGTGATTTGATTATGGGATGTAGATAATCAATGGCATAAGTAGGCAGGGATGCCCTGCCACCGCCTTCCTGGTTCTTCGTTTCTTTTGGTGCCCAATTTTTAGTTCTATGTTTTACTTTTAGATTTCTATTTGGTTGGTCTGGAAATTATTCAAGTAGCAATTTTGATTCTATTGTTCCTTGGTTTTGTTTTTGGCATGTTTCTTTGTTTGTTGACAGTAGAAATTTCTTTCCCCTATTGTTTTAGTTTTTTTTATCAATTTTAGTGTTACTCAGATGATGTAGCCCATTTCTTTAGTTTAATCTTTGGTAGCTTCATTAGATGTGATTAATTCATGACTTGTGTTTATATTTATATAGTTCATTTTGCATATTTCCTTGTTTATGATAGTTTAATTCTATTTAGAATATTTTTAGTCGGTCGTGTCTTAATCTCATGCGCGTCCCCACAGAGATAACTCTCAAGTACTACAACAAAAGTCGTATGCTTGCGGCCTTTATATTTCACACTCAAAAATTTTGTACTAGTTTTGGTGATGTTGCCGGCGACGACTGCATGAAATTTGGGTCACATTTTCTTTTTCATTGTTGCTTTCTTATTAGTTATACATGATTTATCTTGCTTTCTTTATTCCATTATTAATTGTGACTTAGTTTAGTTTAATTCTGGAAAAAATTCAAAAAAAATTGAAAAACTTGAAAATTTTAAAAACAAAATGGCAAATTTCTGCTTCCCTTAATTTGAGCACGAAATATTTTGGCAATATTTGAGTAGATTAAATAATTTTTGTGATCAATATGTTGATCGATATTTTGAGAAACGGGAAATTTTCCAAGTGATCTTTGAAGGTCTTAATGATGAATATCGGCTTCATGATGAGACTATATACCCTGTGGGATTGGGATGTTCATTCACTAAGACTCTGCATGAAATTTGGAACTTATCTTAGTATTTGGCTTATTACACTTAATATGACAATGCTAGAAAGACATTTAATCACCCCATTCCTGAACCTTATATGATTGCATTCCATACATTTTGATGAGAGTTAGATTAGCGATATATCTTATAAGCACACTCATACTCCATGTGCTCCTATTTAATGTGATGATTGTGATTCCTTTGAGCATGATGTCAATACTTGTCCATTGCTTGGTATACCACATAGATTAGAGGCATTGGTCGCCTTTAACAGGGAGACTTACTTGCATCGCTTACTTAACACTCACCATAGTTTAAGCTTTCATATACTTGAGGTTAGTTTATGAGATGACTTTGATGTTAGGAGTGAGGCATTGATTCCTTTATGGCATGATTATTATGATGATATAGCGTGTGATGACCTCGTGGAAGCGAGTGATCACTCATGTCCTTTCGCAGTTGTGCCCTCCCTAGAGTTTAGCATAGTTAATGACCACCCTGAGGGTAGTCTGATTGTTCATGACTCGTCTCTTCCTTTTGCTACCTTAGGAGAGCTCGAGGAGGGAGATGTTTTTGTGACGGATGCTAGTTCTGATGACCAGTATGAAATATTAGTTGAGTCAGAGGACACCTTTTCTGAAGAGCATTCTCTTGATGAGCCCTCTGTTGTGGAGTTCAGTGAGGTTACACCTCACATGGAGTTGATGATCCCATTTCTATGGGGTTTACCCTTTTACTTAGCTCCCATCCCTCATATTTCACCCCTTTCTTCTTCCCTTCCCATTCTTCTCCCTTCTTGAGACTCTCCTGGGTCTACTTTCGTAGTGTCTGAGACTTTTATGCATGGTAGTCCTTGTTTAGATCAGACTCTTGATGACAGTGACATAGAGAGACTCAAGGATCGCTTTAAGGTGAAGGATTTGACTTTAGGCCATCCTTAGAGCTTTGATTTTCATAGCTTTAGAGATATTGGACTTCATTTTGATCATTCAGATCACTCTCGATGGCCTTTCCATTCATATAATCACATCATTGTTAGGACATTGAGTAATGCATCTGATTTTAGATATACACATCCCTCTTTTCATTAGGCTAAGAGCTTTGATAAGCTCAAAAGAGCCTTGATTTGCTTTCCATTTATACATTTGATTTAGGTTACAAGTCTGTGTCTAACTACTTGCATTTTTGTAAGGAATGTGCCCCATTGTTTGATAAGTTGCCACGAGCCATGGTTGGTTTTGATCGGTAGCAGCTTGTGAGCTGAGATGGAGTGGATGATGCTCCGTTGACCTCCTCGACATCATCTAAGTGAGGCATTAGTTTGGGTATAATCAGTACCCAGCCTGGTATGATCGTTCCACCTCTTCTATATTCTTCTTTTTCATTTCTTTTCATTCTTTTAGTACATTGTTGTGGATATTTAGGATTGTGATTGTGTGGGTGATTGATCTTGAGGAAAAATTTGGGATTTGTTGGGCCAAGTTGTTATGATCACCCTTGGTTGTGTTATACACTTAGCTAGTGGTGGTGTATTTTGTTTTGGGAATATTTGTTAGTTCTTTTGGTTGAATAGTTATGGATATCTATGATTGTGATTATGTTATGGGTGTTTTGCTCGATTGTTGTAGACTAGCCCCTTAGTTATTTTGGGTATTTTTGTTTTTTAGTACATTTTAGTTGTGTGTTTTTATTCATTGGTGGTATATTTTTGTAAATATGTGTTAGTGCTTTATTTTTTTGTTTTGTTGGTTTTGTCTTTTGTTTTTCTTGTCTTTTGTGTTTTGTTTTGTCTCAAGTTACCTTTCGTTTTGTTGTCCATTTAGTAGGTCCTTGGTCTTGTTTTGTTTTTATTTTAGTAGTTATGATTTTGTTTTTGTTTTAGAGTTTGTTTTGGCTTTTGCTTTCTTTTGTGGTTTCGATTTCGATTTTGATTTTGATTTTGGTGACTTTAATTTTTGTTTTGTTTCTTATTTTGGTGCTGCCCTAGTGTAACACCCCAAAATAAACATGCTTCACTGTTTGCTATTTCTTAAATAATTCTCTTGATTAGGAGTGATAATCCCAATGATCGGGATGTTATTGCCATCCCAAAAAGGATGATGCTTAAAGAAATCACACTAGAGCTATTATAGTGGAGCATAATTCAAGCCCATAAATGATCAACATCATCCAAAATTTATATGTGTGCAGATGATAACAAACATAGGGTTTATACATCATAGTAGGCAATTCACTATTGTTGTTACAGTTCCAGCCACAAGTTAACTCAAAATACATCTCTAAAAGCATAAGTGTAGTACACCATTACTAATCCGACCAGGGTCCCTTGCTCATTGGTCATCCTCATCATCATCAGGTTTGGCAGCATGGGGGTAGTTCAGTGAGCACTTGCCTAAAATAAAACATAGCAAACATTTCTAAATGTGAGCCGAAGCTTAGTACACACATTCCTATATTGTTAGATGATTATTGAAACATTGATAGGGCCCACTTTATAGTTCATTTTAATTTAATATAGGGAATGAGATGAATGTAAAACTGCATTGCTAGTTGCTAAGTGGTAGTGAAACCTTGACAACTGATATGATTTGTAGATAGATGTACACCTGCCAAGTCGATATGGGGAACTAGCTTGAGGCCGCATGGGTAATTGAAGGTCGAATGCCCTAAAGTTGATAACTGATTGGGTCACCAATTATGTGACAAATAACTGATTAAACTAATTCTTTGATGTGCTTACCAAAACATTATAATTGGATAAATACATTCTAATTTCTAAAGACACAGGCAATGAATATACTTGGGATTCTTTTAATGCAATCTCATTGGATAATATTTATACAAAAGAAAAACGCTAGACTAGGCCATGATTTTGTTTCAGAAACACCATTCTACATATATGTAGTTAGTAAATAAATCTCATTCTCATAACCAGTGACTTTAATAGAATGGATTACAAAAGGGCACACAAACTTTGATGAATAAATATAAGATAGGTTATATTGATGCGATACAAAACTAAATAAATTATAGTAATTTAGTTTAAACCAAGGTAAGATAATTTCAAGTAAAAATGGATCATGACAGACAATTTAGGTTACAAAGTAGAGGCTTAATAGGTGTAGTGGCACGTAACTCATATCTTTCACCTTTGACCTCAAATTGAGACCTCAAATGCCAATATGAAGAGCTTAAGAAGTCCAGCAACACTTTCATTCACAGTGGGAAATACCATTATCACCATACAACCTCTAAAATTGAACTTAAACAAAACCGTGCACAACTCCAATTTATTTTGCGCAGTCTCCATAAATTGGTCATAATGTTATCCATAAAGCTCGGAATTAAGTGATTCTAGAGATAAATGAAAGATAACTCATTGTACTATATACCCACCAAAAATCATAAATTCCTGATGTACCAATGAATACCAATTTATTCCCAAAGTGACCCCTGTTTTAGGACTATTTACAGCCCTAATGCACCTATTTTCAATCTTTACTTCACATAATCTTGTTCTAAAATCACTAAAAAATGAATGGTTCCTCAACATCACCTTAATTAGCCATATCACTCAAAATTACCCCATGGTCTTCTTTACCTACTATATTCCAATTTTCTTTTCATAAAACACTTAAAACACTTCCATAAACTCACCTATTTGCATGAGTGAATAAGACAACCCCTTTTTTCTCATTTGCTGGAATTTCCACAACCCACCCCTTTTAGTAAAATCACTCCATGCCATTTCCTAAGTTAACCACACATCTAAACTTCATTTTTCGTCCAATTATACAACACAACATACTTGATGCTAAAACTTAAATTAAACCATGCATGATCACAAAACCCTAGTGTATGACCAATTTAGTATTTACGTACAAACTCATCCAAAATCATGATAACCACTATCATATTAATTACTAATGCCAAATATCACAAAATCAAATCCAAAACAATTCAAAATCATCATTTTCACGCTTAAGTTTTCATGACCATGTATGGCCTCAACCCTTGTATGCTTTCAAACTTTACCAACAAAATAAAGCATCAAAGTAGCTCTTATCTATATCAAAATAACATGATCAATACTCAACCCATCATAAATAAAATAAACACCCAACATAAAACCAAAATCAATAAGATAAGGGTTAGGGTTCACTCACTTTGAGCTTGAAAGGGAGATGTGAGTGACGTTTGAAGAGAGTGGGGAGGTGGCTAGTGGCTGGGGGTGTTTGAGGTGGCTAACGACAACTGCGAGAGGGTGGTAGAATTGGCGACAACAACATCAACTTAGCCGACGGGGGCAGGTAGAGGAGGAGAAGAAGAAGTGAAGTTGGTATTTTTTTTTACTTGGTTTTTTTGACTTGTTTGCTCTACTTGGCTGATATTTAAGCTCCAAAAAATAGATTTTTGTTCATTATAATTAGGCATAAATGATGATAATTAGCTAAATCAAGTCAATCAACTTGTTGGGCCTGGAATCGAGCTTAAATGACTTAGGCTCAGGGAGAAACAATGCCTCATTGCAATCAAAATGTTTTTTTCGTAGCTCGAAATTCAATTTTTATGATGTCATACAAAATCATTTAATCTCCCAAACTATAATTATCAAGGCCTACTATCGATTCACTTGAAATTTACGATAATTAAAACCCCAATTGCAAAGTAGGCCCAAAATGAATTTTTCCAAACCGGAAGGATTATATGTAATAAATAAATGCGAGAAAATTTATAATATGGCTTAATTAAATAAATAAACATGATTTACGATTGGGCTATTACAACCTCCTCCCCTTAAAGAATTTCATCCTTGAAACTTATGAACGACCATAACATGGAAGATTACCTCAAATAGGTGTGGGTACTTGGCTTTCATTTCTTCCTAGGTTTCCCAAGTGCCTTCTAAGGAGGTATGATTTGACCAAAGCGCTTTAACTAAGGGTTGTCGCATAACTGTTAAATCCTACGATCTAGTATCCGTACCAGGCATTATTCGTACGCTACATCCTTATTGACCTCAATTGGCTTTATTACGATCGCATGGTCAGGATCTGGAATGTACTTCCTGCATTGTGAGACATGAAACACTTTACGTACATGTTGTTACATAGGCCGATCCAGTTGGTAAGCCACGGGATTCAACTTTTCAATAATTTCATATGGCCCAATATATCTGGGATACCGTTTGCCTCGAACTCCAAATCTCCTGATATCCTTAGTTGGTAAAACTTTCAGAAAGACTTTATAGCCTACTGAAACTCCAGAGGCCTTCTTTTTTTTATCAGCATAACTCTTCTGTCAACTCTGGGTAACCCGAATATGGTCTCGAATCTTCCTTATTGTTTCGATGGTTTCTTGAATAAGGTCTAGGCCCAAAGTCAATGCCTCATCTAGGTTACTCTAGCACAAAGGGGTTTTGCATTTCCTCCCATATAGGGCCTTAAACGGGGCCATTTTAATGGTGGATTGGTAACTATTGTTATAAGAAAATTCCACCAATGGCAAGTCATCTTCCCACTTTCCCTAGAGCTCCAATTCATGAGCTCTTAACATATCTTTTAATATTGGATTCACTCTTTTAGTTTGCCCATCTGTTTCAGGATGATAAGAGCTGCCAAAATTTAATTTGGTTCTAAAGGCTTCGTATAGTGCTTGCCAAAAACAGGTGATCTCTATCAGACAATATGTTTGATGGAATCCCATGCAATCGTACTATCTCCTTAACATACAACTGGGCTAGTCCTTTAACTCCCCAAGTATCCCTAATTGATAGAAAATTGGTATATTTAGTGAGTCAGTCAACTGTTACCCAGATGGTATTCTTCTTTGAAGCTGAAAGAGCTAATCTCATGATGAAATCTATTGAGATGGAGTCCCACTTCCAAGTGGGAATTACTAAAGGTCATAGTTCACCCATGGGACACTGATGCTCAGCTTTAACTTTCTGACAAATAAAACATTTGTCTACATACTCTACGATTTCTCACTTCATGTTATTCCATCAAAATTATTTCCTCTAGTCTTTATACATCTTGGTGCCTCCTGGATGCACCAAACCTCAAATGTTGTGAGCCTCCTCTAAGATCTTCTTCCTTAGTTGCTAATTTTTTGGTACACACAAGTGATTCTGAAATCGTAAGGTCCCAACTTCATGTATTACAAACCCAAGTGACTTACCTCTCTCATGATTTTGCTTTATTCTTTGGAGCTAAGGATCACTTTCTTGGTTCACTCGAATTTCCACCATTATAAAGGGCTATAAGGTAAGTGTTGACAACTGAACACTTGCATGCCCATGCAACACTAATTGAATACCTAGTTGCTGAAGCTCTCTTAAGAGGTTCAACTACGTAGTCACTACAGTGTTCAAGCTATGTTGTGCCTTACTACTGAGGGCATCTGCCATAATGTTTGCCTCTCCTGGGTGATATTGAATTTACAAGTTATAATCTTTAAGTAATTCTAGCCAAGACCTTTGTCTCAAATTAAGATCTTTTTGAGTGAAAATATATTTCAAGTTTTGATGATCAGTTACAATCTACATGGTACTCCATATAAGTAATGTATCTAAATTTTCAATGAGAAGACCACAGTTGCTAGCTCCAAATCGTGGGTTGGATAATTCTTCTTATAAGGGTTAAGCTGTTGGGAGGCATAAGCTACCACCTTATCTTCTTGCATCAAGACACACCCCAACCCACTCTTCAATGCATCACTGTAGATGGTGTACTCCTTGCCTTCCATTGGTAAACTTAGAATTGGGCGATAGTTCATTGCTGCCTTAACTCTTGAAATGCCCTTTGACACTTCTCTGTCCACTCAAACTTAATGGCTTTCTTCAACAAATTAGTCAAGGGAGTGTCTATCCTTGAAAAATCCTTAACAAACCTCCAATAATGGCCAGTTAGACCCAAGAAACTTCTTATCTCCGTGACATTGGTGGGCCTTGGCCACTCTGTAATTGCTTTCACCTTTTGGGGGTCTACTTTAATCCCTTCCTTTAAAATGATGTGTCCTAAAAATATCACTTCTTCTAGCCTGAATTCGTACTTCTTCAACTTGCCATATAATTGGTGTTCCCTCAAGGTCAGCAAGACTTCCCTCAAATGAACAGTGTGCTTAGCTCTATCCTGGGAGTGTATCGAGATGTCATCTATGAACACCACTACAAATTTGTCTGAATAGGGTATAAAAACTCTATTCATGAGATCCATAAAAACCGCAGGGGAATTAGTTAAGCCAAAGGGCATCACCGTTAACTCGTAGTGACCATATTTGATCCTAAATGCAGTTTTGGAGATGTCTTCTAGTTTTATCCTAAGCTAATGGTATCTAGACCTCAAATCAATCTTAGAAAAGACTCTTGCTCCTTAAAGTTGGTTAAATAAATCATCTATTCGGGGCAAAGGGCATTGATGGTAATCTTATTCAGCCCTCTGTAATCGATACATAACCTCAAGGTTCCATCCTTTTTCTTTACAAACAACACTAGGGCACCCTATGGTGACACACTTGGTCTAATAAATCACTTCTGTAATAACTCATCTACCTAAATATTCTATTCTTTAAGCTCAGTTGGAGTCATACGATATGGGGACTTTAGGGATAGATTGGGCACCAGGGATTAATTCAATCTCAAAATTAATTTCCCTCTGCGGTGACAGTCTTGGTAACTCCTCAGGAAAAACATCTCAAAATTCACATTCCCTAGGAATATCTTCTGCTTTCTCCCCTTTCGATTGAGCATCCATAGTATAACACCAATACCCAATACACCCATGTCATAACTTACTTACTTTCATAGCAGAAATTATAGGACATGGTTTTTCTTCTCTTTGCTTATAAATACATACTTCTCTCCCATTTTCATTCTTCAAAATTAACTTAAGGTTTTCATAGTCAATTTTGGCTCCATAAGTACGTAATCAGTTCATCCCTAAAGTGATATCAAAGTCTGATAAGTCAAACTAAATCAAGTCTTCAAGGAATGTGACTTCACCATTACTAATAAGGATAAGTTTATAAGAAATAAGACACTCAACTATAGAATCATGAGGCTGCTTGATTCCATAATTGGTTTTTTACTTCGTATTCTCAAAGTTTAATTACATGGCATATCTGGTGGATATAAATAAATGAGTGGCACCTGAATAAAATAATAAACAAAATGGCTTTAAGTTTAAAAAGAGAGCTCTAGCAACTATCGTACCAGAGGTGGTAGCTGTCTTTTTGCTCATCACATACGCCCTTCCTACAGCTGTATGCCTTGGAGGTGGGGGCCCTCGGCTAGGTGGAGCCAAGGCTTTGGTGTGCCCTTATATATATCCTTTAGTCTTCTGGGACATAGAGCAATGAGGTGCTCCAGGCTTCCACACCACACACACTTGTTAGTTCCAACTCGACATTTAGGGGTGTAGTGGTTGGTTCTTCCGCATTTCCCACAGGGCTCCATAGGGCCTGCGGAATGGCTCTTGGGAGGAGCAAAAGCAATCTTCTTTTAGTTTACACTCTTGTTCGGATCTCCTCGCTCGATCCCTTTCCCATTTGTTTGATCAATTTCAAGGCCCTCAACTCAATCTCCGCTCGTTCTACTTCAGCAGCTCGCTCATATAGCTCTTGATAGGTCGAGATTGACTGACCAGATAGCTGGTTATGGATATAAAAAGCTAAACTTTCTTCAAATCTCCTCATCTTCAGTCTTTTAGAGGACACAAATTTGGGGACAAAGCTAAACAGTTCTGTGAACTTACTAGTGCATTGTAACATTGCCATACTATCACTCATCTCCAGTTCCATAAATTCTTTCTCCTTTTGTCTTTACACCACAACTAGGTCAAAATTACCCCTCAGTTCCTCTAGGAATTTATTACTCTAAGTGAATTCAAGCCCTATGAGCCTACCCTTAATTGTGTTCCACCAGATATCAGCTTCACCAGTCAGGTAGAACGCCACAATGTTCACTTTATTCTCCTCTAGAACCTCTACCACTGTAAAAATTTTCTCCATTCCCCTCACCTATTCCTCTAATTCTGCTGGGTTATACTTTCCATTGTAAACTTTATGGTTGCGTAATGCTATCGTATTTTCCACTTTATCCTCTCCAGTAGCGTTTTCAGTAGGTATTGGGGGCATCTGTTTCATCAGTTCAGCTACCAAAACCAGCCAGTAGTTAGGGTTTCCAATGTTATTAGCTAACTCAAGGGGCATTAGGGGCATTTCACCAAAGTTTGGTGGCACATTAAATGAAGCTTGTTCACTCGACTCCTAACCTTGGTCTGAATTATCCCTTATATAAGTCTTTGTTTTACACAGATTTAGACATTCTGACCATACATTAAACGGAATAATTCAATCACTTGCATAAAACCAACATATAAGATAAGTATACCTAACAAATACGACTAGCAATATTATCCAAATAAAAATCAAGGCTTCATTATTTCATTCCATAACTCCTTGCTTACATACATAACTACTTGTTTACTTACATTATTAGCAAAAGAATATCACTAGTAGATGACTCACTAATCTCAGTCCTTAAACTACCCTAAACAAAAACACTAACTAGCCCCAAGACACCAAATCTGCCACATGCCCAAAAAAAAAGCAACGGATCTTCATCATAGTCAGAAGGATCTGACTGACTATATATAATGCCACATGCTACACAAACTGCATCTATCCAACCCATCATACTATATACATGTAGGCTCCGAAAGAACCTAATGAAAGTCAACACATAAATCAGTCTGATGATCCATAAATGGGTCGTAATCCGGGTCAGACTCATCCTTAGGCTCCTTTCCTAAGTCAAAACTATTATCCGTTGCCTCTAGCTCTGTATCATCAACAATCTAATTGACCTGTTGCTCTGCCAATTCCAAATCCTCCTCTGGATCGCCCTCTGCCTCTAGGTGGTCCTTGAGATCCTCCATGGGCTCATCATTGAGCTAATCACTACTACCTCTGGCAAATTTATGACATCTATGACCACATGAGCCTCCCCAGATCCTGAGGACATGGGGTTGTCGGGCATATGCGGAGTACCCAATGCTGGCGGTGATGGTGGTCCCTGAGCTGGCGCAGGTGGTGCGGGTGGGGGAGGTGCCTGGTGTAAAGGAAAAACATGTTGCAAGGTCCCCATCGTGATCCCCCTCTGCTCGAACTCCTCTCCAAGCAGTAACTCAAAAGTAATGGTGGTCCAAGCCCCCTGTATCTAAAACCTAGGTCCATCCCACCCTAGGGCTCCCATCACCATGAAATCATGATAATGGATCTAAACTCAACCCACGGGGCAACCATAGGTAAGAACCATGGCAATCTACATGCATGAACTGTAATACTATGAAGCTCGAAAAATGGGTCTATGCATGAGCTATCATGATGGTGTGTAACAATGAGATGTGGGTGCCACTGATGTTCATGACATCATGTTAACTGCATAAGGGTCCATCTAACGAGGAAATACATAAATGAGGAACATGTAAGAAACACAAATATTTCTATTATCGAAATTTTCTAACACTACACTAATAGTCCTCACTAATTAGTTGTCTCATCCTCCTATATCTGCTCTAAATTTTCCATATCCCATCAAGGAAATCAAACTTGGCTCTGATGCCAAATCTATATCACCCTGAAATGAACATGCTTCATTGTTTGTAGTTTTTTTAAATAGTCCTCTTGATTAGGAGTGATAATGCCAATGAACGGGGTGTTACCATCGTCCCAAAAAGGACAAGGCTTAAAGCAATCAAACTAGAGATATTATAGTCGAGCATAATTCAAGCCCATAAACAATCAACATCATCCAAAATCATACATGTGTAGATGATAACAAACATAGGGCGTATACATCATAGTAGGCAATTCACCATTGTTGTTACAGTTCCGGCCACAAGATAACTCAAAATACATCTCTAAAAACATAAGTGCAGTACACTATTACTAATCCAACCAAGGTGCCTTACTCACTTATCATCCTCAACAAGTTTGCTAGCATGGGGGCTATTCACAGAGCACTTGCCTAAAACAAAACATAGCAAACATTTCGAATGTGAGTTGAAGCTTAGTACATGCATTCCTATATTGTTAAATGATCATTGAAACATTGATTAGGCCCACTTTGCAATTCATTTTAATTTAAACTGGGAATGAGAAGAATGTAAAATTGCATTGTTAGTTATTATCTAGTAGTGAACCCCTAAGAACTAATACGATATATAGATAGTACCTCTGCTAAGCCAATCGGGGAACCCAGCCTAAGGCCGCTTGGGTAACTAAAGGGTGAATGCCCTAAAGCGGATAACTATTGGGATCACTAGTTATGTGACAAATAACTGATTAAACTGATTCATTGATGTACTTACTAAAACATTATAATTTTGATAAATACAATCTGATTTCTAAAGATATAGGCAATGAATATACCTAGCATTTTTTAATGCAATCTCATTGGATAATATTTATGCACAAAAGAAAAATGATGGACTAGGCCCCGATTCTGTTTTAGAAATGCCATTGTAGATATACATAGTTAGTAAATAATTCTCATTCTCAACACTGGTGACTTTAATAGAAGTGGATCACAAAAAGGCACTCAGACTTTGATGCGTAAACATAAGATAGGTTATATTTGATACGATACAAAACTAAATAAATTATGGTAATTTAGCTTAAACCAAGGTAAGATAATTTAAAGTAAAACAGATCAAGTCAAACAATTTAAGTTCTAAAGTAGAGGCTTAATAGGTTTAATGGAAAATAATTGATATCTTTTACCCCCGCCATCAAATTAAGACCGCAAACCCCAATATGAAAACTTAAGAACTCCCGCAACACTTTCATTCACAGTACAAAACACAATTATCACTACGCGACCTCTAAAATTGAGCTTAAACAAAACCGTGCATAACTCCAATTTAGTTAGCGCAGTCTCCATAAATCGGTCATAACTTTTAGTAATTCCAGATATAATTGAAAGATAACTCATTAACAAATCTACCCACCAAAAATCATAATTTTTTGATGTACCAATCATTACTAGTTGGTTCTCAAATTGACCCTTATTTTGGGTCAGTTTATAGCCCTAATGCACCTATTTTCAATCTTTTCTTCACATAATCTCCCTCTAAAATTACTATATAATGAATGGTTCCTCAACATCAACTTAGCCATATCACTCAAAATTACCCCATGGTCTTCTTTACCTGCATTCTAATTTTCTTTTCATAAAACACTTAAAACACTTCCATAAACTCACTTATTTGCATGAGTGAACAAGACAACCCCTTTTTGTCAATTGTTGGAATTTCCATAACCCACGCCTTTTTTAGCAAAATCACACCAAGCATTTTCCAAGTGAACCGCACATCTAAACTTCATTTTCCATTCAATTATACATAATAACATACTTGATACTAAAACTTAAATTAAACCATGCATGATCACAACACCCTAGTGTATGAACAATTTGGTATTTACATGCAAACTCATTCAAGATCATCATAACCACCATCATATTCATTAATAATGCCAAAGATCATAAAACCAAATCCAAAACAATTCAAATTCATCATTTTCATCGTTAAGTTTTCATGACCATGTATGGTCTCAACCCTTGCATGCTTTCAAACTTTACCAACAAAATAAAGCAAGAAAATAGCTCTTATCTCTATCAAAATAACATCATCAATACTCAACCTAACATAAACAAAAATCAAAACCAACATAAAACCAAAATCAATGAGATAAGGGTTAGGGTTTACTCAATTTGAGCTTGAAAAGGAGATGTGAGTGATGTTTGAAGAGTGTGGGGAGGTGGCTAGGGGTGTTGGAGGTGGCTGACGGCAACCCTGGGAGGGTGGCAGGACTGGTGGCAACAACTGCAACTCAGCAGACAGTGAAGTTGGCTTTTTTACTTGGTTGATAATTTTGACTTTTTTGCCTTACTTGCCTGATCTTTAACTCCAAAAAATAGCTTTTTATTAATTATAATTAGGCATAAATGATGATAATTGGCTGAATCAAGTCAATCAACTTGTTGGGCATTGAATCGGGCTTAAATGAATTGGGCTCGGGGAGAAACAATGCCTCATTGCAATTAAAAAAAAAAAATTCATAGCTCGAAATTCAATTTTTGTGATGTCACGCAAAATAATTTAATCTCCTAATCCATAATTATCGAGGCCTACCATCAATTCATCCAAAATTTTGTGAGAATTAAAACCCAAATTGCAAAGCAGGCCCAAAATGAATTTTTCCCAACCGGAATGACTATATGCGATAAATAAATTCGAGGGAATTTATAACATGGCTTAGTTAAATAAATAGACATGATTTGGGTCAGACTATTACATCTAGTTTGTATATACTTGTGAGTTTGTATAGGTTTTACGGCTGTATAGCTTATGTGATTGCTTTTCGGTGCATTAGTTCCGAAAATGAGGATGTTGTGGAGTTTTGGTGGGGGCGTGAGGTGCTTATTTGCACATTTTGTTGAAAATTTTTAAAAATTCAAGAAGATTTTTATTTTTCTTTGGGGATGTGTGTTCTTTTTTTAGTGATTGCGATCCCATGTTGCTTGGTTATTGAGTTCTATGTAAATAGAGTTTGCATGATGCAATGTCTAGTTGAAGATGTGGATTCAATTTTTCATAATAACATCGTCTCATATGTGTGATTTGTGCCTACCTTGCTCACTTTACCATCAATTCCTTGGGACTTATTTGTTAAGTTGGTGTGTGAGCTTTTTGTTTGTCGAAGTGTCCTTCTATGCTCTTCAAAAATGTGAACAAAAGAAAAAAAGAAGGAAAAGGTCTTAAAAATTAAATAAAAAACTAGACACCAATGCTCAAAGCCACTATCCTTATTTCATATCTTTAATTGGCTTGAATATGTGTCATTTTACTTGATTACACTTTTGTTTAGGCAATGAAAAAAGTACTTTGCACAGGTTAATAAAAGCCCTTTTTTGGGAAAGGCTCGGACATTTACAAGTCAAGTGGATATTATCTTGTTAAAAACGGAAAAACGGGAAAAAAAATGAAGCAAAAAATGCAATGATGCAAGGAAACTGTGATTGTGTCGATGTTAGTAGTTGGATTCATAAGTATTGATACACATTTGCACATGCATCAAGGTGTACATATCATTGCATATCATGTGTGGGGTAAAAAATGAAAGTCGAAATGCATTTTGTGATTAGCTTGTCTTTTGATTATGGATTCTATTTGTATATAATTTTATGACATGGTTACTAAAGTGATGCAATTGCCTAAGTCAAGGTGTACTAAAGTGATGCAATTGCCTAAGTCGTGTACACGATTCCCCCATTATTTGTATATATGTTTAAAAAAAAACCAAAAAGATTTTCCTTTGTTTTTAAAAATATTTTTATGGGTATTTCTCTTGAAAACCCTCATGAGACCTCACTCATCCACTTGGTAAACCGAGCCCTTTAAAGGGCTTATTGCACACGCTAAATGGAACCTTAATTCTTACGAAAGTGAGTTAGGATTTTCTTTTTCTTATTTTCCATTTCTTTTTAGGTAATTTAGTTTGTTTTACTTGAGGACGGGCAAACTCTTAGCGTGGGGGCATTTGTTTGCACCAAAAATATTATATTTTTACAATACTTTTATACTTGATTTGTGCTCAAAACAATTATTTTATTTGGATTTTTATTTGAATTTTTTTTTGTAGGTGATGGAAATCAAAAAAATGGGGGAAATAAGAATAAGATGAATTGAGAAGTTCGGGCTCATCTTGTATTTGACTTGGCCCACAATCAGTCAAAGCCCACTTCTCTTGACCGAAAAGAAGAAAAAAAAGGAAAACCAAATAAACCCAGCCTTTACGTGCCCAACACATGACCATTATTCCCTCCCCTCCATGTGACTCTCGCATGGCCCAGCCTCCCCTCTTAGTTCTTATTTTCTCTATCTTGTCTCAGTGCTGGCTCACTAGTAAGCCCGATACACTCCCTCACTTCTCTCTCTGTACTCATCTCTCCTTCTTCGAAAAGAACCTCATAGCACCATCATCTTCCACCATCCTCACCCACCACCGCCAACTCACCACCGCCAACTTGCACCATCTTCACCATCCACATCAAGGGTCCAATCAATGGTCGAGATCGACGAAGGGTTTGCTTATAAAAGGAGTGGCAGCGGCGCAATTGAAGGAGAGCAAGGTATTCTAGGATTAATTTTAGGGTCTTAATTAAGTTTTAATTTGAGTTCTTAGTAATTTAAAGCTTGGATTCTAGGGTTTCTCAGGATTAAGTTTCTAATTTTCAGATTATTTCAAGGTTCGAATTGGAGGTTTTTTTTGGTTTCATTGTTTTGATTTAATCTCAAGCTGTAGCTAGATTAGTAGGATTTTAATTTATAGTTGAGCTTTCGCTTTCTTTGCATGGGTTCTTCGAATTTTAGACTTGCCTCTAGCTCGCAATTTCGAGTATTTGAATGTTGAATTCTTCATTGTGGAGTTGCAATTTGCAACAATTTGCTATGAATATGCTCAATGTTGGTTTGGTGCTTGTGTTTTATTTGCTTTTGGATTTTGTTCAATTCTACCAATTTTGTTTATGATTGGGGTGAATCTTGTTGATGTGTTCTTGTTTGCAAAATTTGGGTTTGACGCTTGTTTTTATTTGCTTTCGGATTTTGTCACGAGCAATGGTGGATGATTTGTTGCTTGTAGGTTTGAGCTCAATTGTAGATGATTTTGGGTTAATAGTTCAATATTTCAAGGAGCTGGGGGGTGATTTCATGATTTGGATGAGGGTGAACCTCAATTAATGGTGGTTGCCATTGCTGATATGATTTCTGGGTTGAAATTTATCATTGTTCTGTTTCTTGGTGACCTGATGATAGGCAGTAGATAATCAATGGTGTAAGGAGGCAAGGATGCCCTGCCCCCATTTTCCTAGTTCTTCGTTTCTTTTGGTGCTCGATTTTTAATTCTATGTTTTACTTTTAGTTTTCTATTTGGTTGGTCTGAAAATTATTCAAGTAGCATTTTTGGTTCTCTTATTCCTTGGTTTTCTTCTTGGCTACTTTCTTTGTTCGTTTAGAGTGGAATTTTCTTTCCCCTGATGTTTTAGTCTTTAATTGATTTTAGTGTTACTCATATGATGTAGCCCATTTCTTTAGTTTAGTCTTTGGTAGCATCATTATATGTGATCAATTCATGACTTGTGTTTAGATTAATATATTAATTTTGGATATTTCATTGTAAGGATAGTTTAATTTTGTTTAGAATATTTTAGTCGATCATGGCCTAATCTCATTCTCGTCCCTACGGAGACGACCCTAAAGTATTATGATGAATGTCGTACGCTTGCGGCCTTTATGTTTCGCAATTAAAATCATCGTACAAGTTTTGGCGTCGTTGTCGGGGTGGATGGGATGAGAATTTGGTAACATTTTCTTTATCAATGTTGTTTTCTTATTAGTTATAAATCATTTATCTTGCTTTATCCATTTCGTTGTTAGTTGTGGTTGAGTTTGGCTTAATTCTTAAAAAAATTCAAAAAAAAACTTAGAAAAGACAAAAATAGAAAAAAAAGGGGAAAAATTTTGAAAACCCCTAAAAATTGCAAAACTTTAAAAGTCTAAAAACAAAACGACAATTGTTTGTTTCCCTCAATTTGAGCATGAAATATTTTGGCGATGTTGGAGTAGATTGAATGACCTTCATGCTCAATATTTTGATTGATATTTTGAGAAAAGGGAAATTTGCCAAGTGATCCTTAAGGGTTTTAATGATGAATATCGAGGTCATTCGGGGGTTTGGGATGTTTATTCACTAAATCTGGGGATGAAATTTTGGATTTCTTTAAGTATTTGACTCATGACACTCGGGAGTATGATAGTGCTAGAGGGACCTTTAGTCATCCCATTCTCGACCCTCATATGATGCATTCTACACCTTTAGATAAGTGTCAGATGGGGGGTACATAATATGAGCATTCTCATACTCCTTGTGTTTCAATTTCATGTGATTATTGTGATTCCTTTGACCATGATGTTGGTACCTGTCCATTGCTTAATAGAACACACAGATTAGAAGCATTGGCTTCCTTTAATAGGGAGATTTGCTTGCATAGTTTACTTAAGAACGACCTTAGTTTAGGCTTTCTTACACCTGAGGTTAGGTCTTGTGATGACTCAAATGTTAGGAGTAAGGCATCGATTCCTTTAGGGCATGATATGATGATACACCCTGTGATGACCTCGAGGAACCGAGTAAACCGTCATCTCCTTTTGTAGTTAGAGTTTGGCACAGTTAGTGTCCACCCTTAGGATAGTCTGATTGTTCATGACTAGTCCCTTCCTTTGGCTCCCTTGGAAAAGCTCGAGGAGGGAGATATTTTGGGACTGATGCTAGTTCTGATGATCAGTGTGGCATGTTAGTTGAGTTAGATGATGCCTCTTTTAAGGAGCATTTTCTTGATGAGCCTTTTGTTGTGGAGTTTAGTGAGGTTATACCTCACATGGAGCTTGGTGATCCCATTTCTATAGAGTCCACCCTTGACTTAGCTCTCACCACTCCCGTTTCACCCCTTTCTTCTTCCCTCCCATTCCTCTCCCTTCATTGGACCCTCATGAATATGCTTTTGTAGAATCTAATATTTTTGTGCTTGGCAATCCTTATTTAGATAAGACTTTTGATAATAGTGATATAGAGAGACTCAAGGATCACTTTAAGTTGAAGGATTTGACTATAGGTCGTCCTTTGAGCTTTCATTTTCATATCTCATTCGATTGGCCTTGCCGTGGTCCTCTGCCCTCCTCCTTCAGAGATGATGGCCTTCATTTTGGTCAATCAGACCACCCTCAATGGTCTTTGCATTCATATAGTCGCATCATTGTTAGGCCCTTGACTAGTGCATCTGATTTTACATATACACCTCTCTTTTGTTTGGCCTGAGAGTATTGATAAGCTCAAAAGAGCCTTAACTTGCATTACATTTATGCACTTGATTTGTGTTACAACTCCTGCTTCTAACTACTTGCATTTCTATGACGATTGCAACTGATTGTTTGGCAATTACCATGAGCCTTGGTCGGCTTTGATAAGTAGCAGCTTGTGAGCGGAGATCGAATGGATGATGCTCCATGGACCTCCTCACCATCATCTGATTGAGGCATTAGTACAATCACTACCCAACCTTGTATGATCGTTTCACCCATTCCCTATTCTTCTTTTTCATTTCTTTTCTGTCTTTTTGTTCATAGTTGTGGATATTTGGGGCTGTGGTTGTGTGAGTGACCGATCTTGAGGAGAAATTTGGGGTTTGTTGAGCCAAGTTAGCTATGATGAAGCTTGGTTGTGTTATGCATTTTGCTATTGGTAGTGTATTTTGTTTTGTGAATATTTGTTAGTCATTTTGGTTGAATGGTGGTGGATATCTAGGATTGTGATTATGTTGTGGATGTTTTGTTTGATTTCTATTGAGTAGCCCCTTGTTTATTTTGGGTATTTTTGTTTTTTTATGTACGTTTTATCTGTACGTTTTTGTTTATTGGTGGTATACTTTTGTAAATATGTGTTAGTGCTTTTTTTTTCTTTTTTTGTTTTGTTGGTTTTGTCTTTTGTTTTTCTTTTCTTTTGTATTTTTCTTTGTCTCAGTTTCCCTTTGGTTTTGTTTTGTATTTAGTAGCTCCATGGTCCTTTTTTGTTTTTATTTTGGTGGTTACGATTTTGTTTTTGTTTTAGAGTCTTTTTTTGTTTTTGCTTTCTTTTGTGATTTTGATTTTGATTTTGATGATTTTAATTTTGGTTTTGTTTTCAATTTTGGTGGTGCCCTAGTTTGTATATGCTTGTGAGTTTGTACAGGTTTTATGGTTGTATAGCTTATGTGATTGCTTTTTGACACTTTAGTTTGACAATGGGGGCATTATGGTGTTTTGATGTGGTGGTGAGGCATGCATTTGTACATATTTTTCAAAAAATTTTAAAAATTCAAAAAGTTTTTTTTTGTTTGAGGGTGTGTGTTCTTTTCTTTAGTGGTTGTGGTCCCATGTTGCTAGATTATTGAGTTATATGTAAATGGAGTTTGCATGATGAGATATCTAGTTTAGGATGTACATTTGATTTTTCATTATAACCTCGTCTCATCTGTGCGATTTGTGCCTACCTTGCTCGCTTTGGCATCAATTCTTTGGGTCTTGGTTGCTAAGTTGGCATGCGAACTTTTTGTTTCCGAAAGTTACCTTCTATGCCCTTGAAAAAGCCAAAAAAAATAAAAAACAAGAAAAAAGTCTAAAAAAGTGAATAAAAACCCAGTCACCAATGTTCAAAGCCACTACCTTTATTTTATATCTTTAATTGACTTAAATATGTGCTATTTTACTTGATTACACGTCTGTTTCGACAATGAAACAAGTGCTTTTCTACAGTCTAATAAAAGCCCTTTTAGGGACGGCCCGACTACTTGTGAGTCAAGTGGGTATTATTCTTGTTTTAAAAAAGACAAATTGAAAAAAAAAGCAAAGCAAAAAAGGCAATTAGGTAAGAAAATTAGGATTGTGTTGATGTTAACAACTTGATTCATAAGTATTGATACACAATTGCACATGTATCAATGTGTACATATCATTCCGTATTATGTGTGGGGTGAAAACTGAAAGTCAAAATGCATTTTGTGACTAGATTGTCTTCTGATTGTATATTCTATTTATATATAATTTTGTGACTTGGTCACTATGGTGATACAATTGTCTAAGTAATGTCCATGACTTCCCCATTACTTATATATATGTTTTTGTTTTGAAGAAAACAAAAAAGATTTTCCTTTGTTTTTGAAAAGGTTTTTGTTGGTATTTCAGTTAAGAACTCTCACGAGACCTCACTTGTCCACTTGGGATGCCGACGAATTTAGAAAGTTTATTGCATATGCTAAACGCAACTGTGATTTCTATGAAAGTGAGTAATGATGTTCTTTTTCTTATTTTTCATTTCTTTTTAGGAAGTTTAGTTTGTTTTACCGGAGGACAAACAAAATCTTGATGCTCGGTATTTGTTTGCTCACAAAATATGATATTTTTACAGTACCTTTATACATTATTTATGCTCAAAATAATTATTTTATTTAGATTTAGATTTGAATTTATTTTATTTTTGATGAATAATTAGAAAAATAGGGGAAGAAAAATAAGATGAAAATATTGAATTGAGAAGTTCGGACTGAATTGAGAAGTTCGGACTCATCTTACAATTGACTTGACTTACAATGAGTCAAAGGCGACTCCTCTTAGCCCAAAAGAAGACAAAAGGAAAACCAAAATAAACCCAGCCCTTAGGCACCAAACACATGACCACCATTGCCTCCCCGCCACGTGACTTTCGCATGGCCGGGGTTCTCATTTTCTCTCTCTTTTCTCAGTGCTGCCGCACCTGTAAGCTCGATACATCGCCCCATCTCCTTCTCTCTTTGAACTCATCTCTCCTTCTTCGAAAAGCACCACACAGCACCATCTTCCACCATCCTCATCCACCAACGCCAGCTCACCACCGCGAGCTTGCTCCATCTTCACCGCCCACATCAATGGTCCAATCAAGGGCCGAGATTGACAAAGTGTTCGAGTATAAAGGGGGAGGCAGCGGTGCAATTGATGGGAGAGAGAGGTAATCTAGGATTAATTTAGGGTCTTAATTAAGTTTTAATTTGAGTTTTTCGTAATTTAGAGCTCGAATTCTAGGGTCTAGTTTTCGTTTTCGGGATTAAATTCCTAATTTTTAGATCGTTTTAGGGTTCAAATTGGACGTTTTTTTTGGGGGTTTTATTGTTCCAATTTAATGTCAATCTGGAGCTAGACTATTAGGGTTTTAATTTATAGTTGAGCTTTCGCTTTCTCTTCCCATGTTCTTCGAATTTTAGACTTGCCACTAGCTTGTAATTTCGAGTATTTGAATGTTAAATTCCTCATTGTTGAGTCGCAATTTGCAGCGATTTGCTATGAATATGCTTAATCCTGGTTGAATCTTCCCCTTCCCCTTCTTCTGTTGTCTATCTATGTTTGCTCTGTTTCGCTTCGAATTTAGTTTAATTCTGCCAGTTTTGTTTATGATTTGGGTGAATCTGGCTGATGTGTTCTTGTTTGTGAAATCTAGGTTTGGTGCTTGTTTTTATTTGCTTTGGGATTCTGTCATGGGCCACTATGGCTAATTCATTGCTTATAGGTTCGAGCTCAATTGTAGATGATTCCGAGTTAACGGTTCAATATTTCAAGGAGCTGGGGGTGTGATTTCATGATTTGGATGAAGGTGATGGCTGCCATCGCTGATATGATTTTTGGATTGAAATTTATCATTGTTCTGTTTCTTGGAGATCTCATGATAGGCTTTAGATAATCAACGGTGTAAGGAGGCAGGGATGCCCTGGCCCTGTTTTCATGGTTCTTCGTTTCTTTTGGTGCTCAGTTTTTAATTTCGTGTTTTACTTTTAGTTTTCTATTTGGTTGGTCTGGAAATTATTCAAGTAGCATTTTGGGTTCTCTTGTTCCTTGGTTTTGTTCTTGGCTACTTTCTTTGTTTGTTTAGAGTTGATTTTTCTTTCCCCTAATGTTTTAGTTTTTAATCGATATTAGTGTTACTCATATGATCTAGCCCATTTCTTTAGTTTAGTCTTTGGTAGCATCATTAGATGGGATTAATTCACGACCTGTGATTAGTTTAATATAGTTAATTTTGCATATTTCGTTGTTTAGGATAGTTTAATTCTGTTTAGGATATTTTTAGTCGATCGCGGCCTAATCTCATCCTCGTACCTATAGAGATGACCTTCTAGTACTATGAAGAAAGTCGTACTCTTGTGGCCTTTATGTTTCACACTCAAAAATATCGTCCAAGTTTTGGTGTCGTTGCCAGTGTCTACGACATGAGAATTGGGTAAACATTTTATTTGTCAATGTTGCTTTCTTATTAGCTATACATGATTTATCTTGCTTTCTTCACTTTGTTGTTAATTGTGACTTAATTTCGTTTAATGCTTGAAAAAATTCAAAAAAAAAAAAATAGAAAAGTGAAAAATTGAAAAAACAGTGGAAAAATTTTGAAAACCTTGAAAATTAAAAAAGTTGAAAATTTTAAAAACAAAATGGCAATTTTCTACTTCCCTCAATTTTGGCATGAAATAATTTGGCGATGTTTCAGTAGATTGAATGATTTTTGTAGTCACTATGTTGATCAATATTTTAAGAAACGGAAAATTTGCCAAGTGATCCTCGAAGGTCTTAATGATGAATATCAAGGTCTTCTCGGTGTTTGGGATGCTTATTCATTAAAACTCTAGATGAAATTTGGGATTTCTTTAAGTATTTGGCTAATGATACTTGGGAGTATGGCAACGCTAAAGGGACCTCTAGTCACCCCAGTCCTGACCCTCATATGATGTATTCTACACCTATAGATGAGTGTTAGATTGGGGCACATCTTATGAGCATTCTCATACTCCATATGCTTTAGTTTCATGTGATTATTGTGATTCCTTTGATGATGAAGTCGATGCTTGCCCATTGCTAGTAGACCACACAGATTTAGAGGCATTGGCTTCCTTTAATAGGGAGATTTACTTTCATAATTTACTTAAGACAGACCTTAGTTTAGGCTTTCTTACACTAGAGGTTAGGTCTTGTGATGACTTTGACATTAGGAGTGAGGCATCAATTCCTTTAGGGCATAATATGATGATACACCTTGTGATGAGCTTGAGGAACCATGTGATCCCGCATCTCCTTTTGCAGTTGCACCCTTCTTGGAGTTTAGCACAGTTACTGACCACCTTGAGGGTAGTCTGATTATTCATGACTAATCTCTTCCATTAGTTGCCTTAGGAGAGCTCGAGCGAGATGGTCTCTGGACTGATGCTAGTTCTGACGATCAGTGTGGCATATTGGTTGAGTTAGAGGATGCATTTCGTAAAGACCATTCTCCTGATGAGCCGTCTGTTGTCGAGTGTAGCGAGGTTACAACTCACATGGTGCTTGATGATCCCATTTCTATGGAGTCTACCCTAGGTTTAGCTCACACCCCTCCCATTTCACCCTTTCTTCGTCCCTCCCTTTCTTCTCCGTGTTTAGACCCTCCCGAATCTACATTTATTGAATCCGAGAGTTTTGTGCTCGACAGTCCTTATTTAGATAAGACTCTTGATGACAGTGACATAGAGAGACTTGAGGATCACTTTGAGTTGAAGGATTCGACTTTAGGTCGTCCTTTGAGCTTTAATTTTCATATCTCATTTGATTGGCCATGCCTTGGTCCTCTGCCCACCTCCTTAAGAGATGTTGGACTTCATTTTGGTCAATCATACAACCCTCAATGGTCTTTACATTCATGTTGTCACATCATTGCCAGGCCTTTGACTGATTTTAAATATACACCTCTCTTTTGTTAGGGCTAAGAGTATTGATAAGCTCAAAGGAGCCTTAACTTGCATTCCGTTTATGCACTTGATTTAGGTTACAGCTCCAGTTTCTAACTACTTGCATTTCTATGAGGACTATGGCTAATTGTTTAACAATTGCCATGAGCTTTGGTTGGTTTTGATAAGTAGCAGCTTGTGAGCTGAGATGGAATGGATGATACTCCATGGACCTTCTTAACATCATCTTACTGAAGCATTAGTTAGGGCACAATTGGTACCCAACTTTGTATGATCATTGTGCCCATTCTCTATTCTTCTTTTTCATTTCTTTTCTTTCTTTTTGTACATAGTTGTGGATATTTGGAGTTGTGATTGTGTGGGTGATCAATCTTGAGGCCAAATTTAGGGTTTGTTGAGCCAAATTAGCTATGATCACCCTTTGTTGTGTTATGCATTTTGCTATTGGTAGTGTATTTTGTTTTGTGAATATTTGTTAGTCAATTTGGTTGCATGGTTATGGATATCTAGGATTGTGATTATGTTATAGATATTTTTTTATTTTTATTGAGTAGCCCCTTTTTTATTTCGAGTATTTTTGCCTTTTTAGCACGTTTTAGTTGTGTGTTTTTCTTTATTGGTGGTATATTTTTGTAAATATGTGTTAGTGCTTTCTTTTTCTTTTTCTTTTGTTGGTTTTGTCTTTTAATTTTCTTTTCTTTTGTGTTTTGTTTTATATCAGGTTCCCTTTGGTTTTGCTTTGTATTTAGTAGCTCCTTGTTCTTGTCTTGTTTTTATTTTGGTGGTTAGGATTTCATTTTGTTTTTGTTTTTACTTTCTTTTTTGATTTTGATTTTGATGATTTTAATTTTTGTTTTGTTTTTGATTTTGGTGATGTTCCTAGTTTGTATTTACTTGTGAGTTTGTGTAGGGTTTACAGGTACATCGCTTATGTGATTACTTTTTGGCACCTTAGTTTTCACAATGAGGATATTGTGGAGTTTTGGTGTGGGAGGAAGGAACCCTTTTGTACATATTTTTTGAAAATTTTCAAAAATTCAAAAAGATTTTTATTTTTCTTTCGCCACGTGTGTTCTTTTCTTTACTGATTGTGATCCCTTGTTGCTCGGTTATTAAGTTATATGTAAATAGAGTTTGCATGATGAGATATCCAGTTAAGGATGTAGATTTGATTTTTCATAATAACCTCATCTTATCTGTGCAATTTGTTCCTACCTTGCTTGCTTTATCATCAATTCTTTAGGTTTTGGCTGCTAAGTTTGCATGTGAACTTTTGTTTGCGAGGTTGCCTTTTATGCTCTTGAAAAATGAAAAAAAAATTGAAAAAATAAGGAAAAAGTCTAAAAAAAGTGAATAAAAACTCTAGCACCAATGCTCAAAGTCATTATCTTTATTTCATATTTTTAATTGTCTTCAATGTGCCCTATTTTACTATACTAGACATCTGCTTGGGCTAAGAAATAAGTGGTTTTGCACAGTCTAATTAAAGCCCTTTTTAGGAATACGAGGATATTTGGAGGAGTATGGACGATCCAGTGAGGAGATGTGAGAGGATTAACATCCCCGAAGGCAAAAGAGGGAGAGGTCGTCCTAAAAAGAGCCTGGACGAGGTGATTAGGGAGGACTTGAAAGTTGTCGGTTTGACGGAGGTCCTGGCTCAGGATAGGAAGGTGTGGTGGGATAGGATTAGGATCGTAGAGCGCCGAGAGTCGACGTCGTAGTTATCTTGTGTTTGTTATGTCATAGTGCGGGTAGAGGTACTCTTAGTTTGCTGTGTATGCAGGTGGCCATGTCTTCAGAGAAGAGATCTCGGTTGCTTACCGCTGGTTGTCCAGGTATATTACATTCCTCGGATATATTGTTCTTATATTTCGTTGCTTCAGCTACCAATCTTTTTTATTTCCCAATCATCCCTTGCTATGAAATCCCTCTTTTTAAAAATATTGTCCCATTTAGTGTTTTCATAACCTTTCTCTTATTTGATATTTTCAAAAATTATTTTTGCGAGTCTCTTGGAATCAGCCTCTCTATGGGTAAAAATGTCAGTAGAGGTAAGGTTGCTTACAGCTGGATCTCCCTAGACTCTGCGAAAGCGGGACCTGCACTGGGAGTTGTTGTTGTTGTTTTGGAAGACGAGGATATTTGTAAGTCAAATGGGTATTATTCCTGTTAAAAAAAAACATATGGAAAAAAAAGGAAGTAAAAAAGGAACTTAGTTAAGGGAATTGGGATTGTGTCGATATTAGCAGCTTGATTCATAAGTATTGATACACAATTGCACATGCATCAATGTATACATATCATTCCATATTATGTGTGGGGTAGAAAATGAAAGCTGAAATGTATTTTGTGATTAGATTGTCTTCTAATTGTACATTCTATTTGTATATAATTTTGTGACTTCGTCACTAGGATGATGCAATTGTCTAAGTTATGTACATGATTTCCCCATTACTTCTATATGTGTTTTTGTTTTGAAAAAGAAAAAACCAAAAAGATTTTCTATTTTTTTGAAAAGGTTTTTTTTGTGGGTATTTCAATTGAGAACCCTCACGAGTCCTTACTCGTCCATTTGGAAAACCGATGGGTTTAAAGGGCTTGTTGCATACGCTAAATGCGACCGTGATTCTTACGAAAGTGAGTTAGTTTTTTCTTTTTCTTATTTTCGATTTCTTTTAAGGTAGTTTCGTTTGTTTTACTCAATGACGAGTAAAATCTTGGTGAGGGGTATTTGTTTGCTCACAAAATATGATATTTTTACAATACATTTATACCTTATTTATGCTCAAAATAATTATTTTATTTAGATTTTATTTCAATTTATTTTATTTTTTTCGCAGGTGAAGAAAAACTAGAAAAATAGGGACATAAGATGAAAGTGTTGAATTGAGAAGTTCAGGCTCAGCTTCTATTTGACATGGCCCACAATCCATCAAAGCTCACTCCTCTTGACCCAAAAGACAAAAAAATAAGGAAAACCAAAATAAACCCAACCCTTACGCACCAAGCACATGACCACCCCCCTGATAGGCTTACAAGCGCACAGTGGCGTTGTAACAAATCAAGGTCGATCCCACGGAGACTTGGTTGATCTACTGGGCTATATTCCATCAAAATATGCTAAGCGAATCCAAACTTTATATTGATAAAAATACGAAGATAAGGAAACAACTATAACTAATTCAAGGGGTTTCAATTTAATAACTTCTAATTTACTATTTTAAATCAATTAAGGAGAAAACACCTAGGAATTCATGTAGTTATGAAACTTGATTGGATCAAAATGATGAACATGTGCTTTTTTCTAATCGGTTAATTTCGAGGAATTACAATCTCTCAAAAAATTTAGTCTATTCTTTCGAACTCAACCAAATTTGCCTCATCTAAGGAAAAGTCGTTGTCTTGAACTAATTTGTTTTAATCCAAGTTAAACATCTTCGATTACACTCTGGTCCTCCTAACATGCAAATCTCTCTTTCGAGACGACTTTATGTCAGGTTTTATCAAGCAGTGCAACAATCAAATGCCACCTTTTAGTTTTTTACCCGATTGTTTCAAGTATACAAGCAAACTTGGTCAAAAATCTACTCACTACATGATAATCACTTGATAGAACGAAATCAAACCAATCATGTAAATAAGCACAATTCTATAGATTAAAACATCATCCAACAACACTTTCATAAACTACTAAATCCCTAAACAAAAATTAAACTACTCACACATGATTAAATTAAACATCTAACTATTCTAAAATGATAAATCTAAAGAGAAAAGAGAAGAGAAGAGAGAAGAGTTTGCTCAGCCAAAATGCGTGCTTGAATCTTCCGATTGCAGAACCCGATCCCGCTTCCTCGTAAATCTTCTTCTTCTACTTGCTCTCCATGTCTCTAATCTAAAATCCTAATCTACTTGAAGAGAGGAAAAGGAATGGAATGGGATGGTGGATGTGTTGAAATGAGGATGAGAGCCCCCTTTTATAGCAAAGTCTACTGGAAGTCGAACAACCACGAATATAAATGACATTAAAAACTGCTTGGAAGTTGAAAAGTTGTGAGAAAATAAACAGTCTCGCAGGAAATAGGTCCAACACGGACCGTGACCTTCACCACGGACTGATTGTGGTCAACTGTGGCTAGACATTTTTCTGTTCTTCTCTTTCTTTCACAAGAATAGTGACTCAGGCGCATCCGTGGGAGGTCAACATATACTTGAATGAGGGTCAAAACAAGGATAAAATGGTCTAAAATCTTAGAAACATCATCAAACAATCATACCCAAGTGTAAAACGGGAAAAAGAGTATAAACTATAACATACAACACATAATTTTCCCTAAAAATGTGGCAAAATGGCCCTAAAATGATGTATACATTGAGCACTTATCACCCCCCACATGACTCCTGTGTGGCCCAGCCCCCTCTTAGTTCTCATTTTCTCTCTCCACTCTCGGTGCTGGCTCACCAGTAAGCCCAATACATCCCCCTATCTCCTTCTCTCTCTGCACTCATATCTCATTCTTCGAAAAACACAACATAGAACCATCACCTTCCGCCATCCCCATCCACCAACGCTAGCTCAGCACCGCTAGCTTGCACCGTCCTCACCATCCACATCATGGGTGCAATCAAGGGACGAGATCGATGAAGGGTTCAGAAATAAAGGGAGAGGCAACGGCGCAATTGGAGGGAGAGCGAGGTAATCTACGATTAATTTTAAGGTCTTAATTAAGTTTTAATTTGAGTTTTTAGTAAATTAGCGCTGCAATTCTAGAGTTTAGTTTTCATTTTCAAGATTAAATTTCAGATTTTCATATCATTTTAGGGTTCGAATTGGAGGTTTTTTTTGGGTTTTATTGTTCCAATTTAATGTCAATCTGTAGCCAGATTATTAGTGTTTTAATTTATAGTTGATCTTTTGATTTCATTCCCTGTGCTCTTCGAATTTTATACTTGCCTCTAGCTTGCAATTTTGAGTATTTGAATGTTGAAATCTTCGGTGTTGAGTCTCAATTTGCAGTGATTTGCTCTGAATCTTCCCCTTCCCCTTCCCTTTCCCCTGTTAAATATCCATGTTTGCTCTGTTTCACTTCGAATTTGGGACAATTTTGCCAGTTTTGGTTCGGATTTGGGTGGATCTGGCTTATGTGTTCTTGTTTGTAAAATCTGGGTTTGTTGCTTTTGGATTATGTCATGATCCACTATGTCTGATTTATTGCTTGTAGGCTCGAGGTCAATTGTGGGCGATTCTGTGTTAACGGTTCAATATTTCAAGGAGCCAGGGTTGTGATTTCATGATTTGGATAAGGGGGAAACTCTGTTAATGGTGGTTGCCATCACTGATCTGATTTATCGATTGAAATTTATCATTGTTCTATTTCTTAATAATTTGATGATGGGTTATAGATAATCAAAGGTGTAAGGAGGTCGGGATGCCCTGCCCCCTTTTTCCTAGATATTGATTTCTTTTGGTGCTCGATTTTTAATTCCATGTTTTACTTTTAGTTTTCTATTTGGTTAGTTGGGAAATTATTCAAGTAGCAATTTAATTTTGTTTAAAATATTTTTAGTCGATCATGGCCTAATCTCATCATCGCCCCTTAGGAGACGACCCTCAACTACTACGTCGAAAGTCGTACGCTTGCAGGCTTTGTATTTCACACTCCAAAATATCATACAAAATTTTGGCGCTGTTACCGGGCACGATGACATGAGATTTGGTCACATTTTTTTTCTTTGCTGCTTTTCTTATTAGTTTTATATGATTAATCTTGCTTTCTTTATGTCGTTATTAATTGTGACATAATTTAGTTTAATTCCTAAAAAAATTTTAAAAGTTAAAAATTGAAAAAAAATTAAAAAAAAATTGAAAACTCCTAAAAATTGAACAACATGAAAAATTTAAAATCAAAACGACAATTTTTTATTTCCTCAATTTAAGCATGAAATATTTTGGCAATATTTTAGTAAATTGAATTATTTTCATGCTTAATGTGTTGATCAACATTTTGAGAAATGGAAAATCTGTCAAGTGATCTTTAAGGGTCTTGATGATGAATATCGGGGTCGTCCGAGGGTTTGCAATGTTTATTCACAAAGACCCCGGATGAAATTTGGGATTTCTTTGAGTATTTGGCACTTTGGAGTATGACAATGCTAGAGAGACCTTTAGTCACTCCATTCTTGACCTTTATACGATGCACTCTACACTTCTAGATGAGAATAAGATGGGGGATGTATCTAATGAGCACTCTCAAGCGCCATTTGCTCCTGTTTCATGTGATTATTATGATTCCTTTTACCATGATGTTGATACTTGTCCATTGCTCGGTAAACCACACAGATTAGAGGTATTGGCTGCCTTTAACAGCGAGATTTACTTGCATAGTTTAATTAAGACCGACCTTAGTTTAGGCGTTCTTACACCTGAGCTTAGGTTTGGTGATGACTTTGACGTTAGGAGTAAGGGACTGATTCCTTTAGGAATGACTATTATGATGATAAACCTTGTGATGACCTCGAGGAAATGAGCGATCACTCATATCCTTTTCTACTTGCACCCTCCCTAGAGTTTAGCACAGTTAGTGACCACCTTGACGATAGTCTGATTGTTCATGACTCTGCTCTTCCTTTGGCTCCCTTAGGAGAGCTCGACGAAGGAGATGGTTTTGAGATTGATGCTAGTTTTAATGATCAGTGTGGCATATTATTTGAGTTAGAGAATACCTTTTTTGAGGAGCCTTCTCTTGATGAGCCTTCTGTTGTGGAGTTCAGTGAGGTTACACCTCATATGGAGCTTGATGATCCCATTTCTATGGATTACCCCTGACTTAGCTCCTACCCCTCCGATTTCCCTCATTCTTCTTCCCTCCCTATTCTTCTTCCTTTCTTAGACCCTCTTGAGTCTACTTTCGTAGAGTTTGACACTTTTGTGCTTGGCAGTCTTTGTTTAGATTAGACTCCTAATGATACTAACATAGAGGGACTCGAGCATCACTTTGAGGTGAAGGACCTCATTTTAGGTCACCATTTGAGCTTTGATTTCATATCTCACTTGATTGGCCTTGCCTTGGTCCTCTTCCCACCTCATTTAGAGATGTTGGATATCATTTTGGTCATTCAAACCACTCTCGATGGTCTTTGCATTCATATAATTAAATCATTGTTAGGCATTGACTAGTGCATCTGATTTTAGATATACACATCTCTCTTTTGATTGGGTTGAGAGCTTTTATAAGCACAAAAGAGCCTTGACTTGCATTCCATGTATGCACTTGATTTGGGTTACACCTCTTATTTCTAACTACTTGCATTTTTGTGAGGATTGTGCCCGATTGTTTGACACGTTGCTACAAGCCTTGGTCAGTTTTGATAAGTAGCACCTTGTGAGATGAGATGGAGTGGCTGATGCTCAATGGACCTCCTTGACATCATCTGAGCGAGGCATTATTTTGGGTACAGTTACTACCCAAGCTGGCATGATCATTCTGCCCCTCCCGTCTTCTTCTTTTTCATTTCTTTTCTTTCTTTTTGTACGTAGTTGTGGATATTTAGTATTGCGATTGTGTGGGTGATCGATTTTGAGGAGAAATTTGGAATTTGTTGAACCAAGTTGGCTATAGAACCCTTGGTTGCGTTATGCATTTTGCAATTGGTGGTGTATTTTGTTTTGTGAATATTTATTAGTCCTTTTGGTTGAATAGTTGTGAATATCTAGTTTTGTGATAATGTTATGGTTGTTTTGTTTGATTTTAATTGAGTAGCCTTTGTTTATTTTGGGTAATTTTGTTTTTTAGTGTGTTTTAGTTGTGTGTTCTTGTTTATTGGTGGTATATTTTATAAATATGTCGTAGTGCTTTCTTTTTTGTTTCGTTGGTTTTGTCTTTTGTTTTTTTTTCTTTTGTGTTTTGTTTTGTCTCAGGTTCCCTTTGGTTTCACTTTGTATTTATTAGCTCCTTGGTCTTGTTTTGTTTTTATTTTGGTGGCTATGATTTCATTTTTGTTTTGGAGTTTCTTTTTGTTTTTGCTTTCTTTTGTGATTTTGATTTTAATTTTGATTTTGGGTATTTTACATTTGGTTTTGTTTTTGATTTTGGTGTTGTTCCCAGTTCGTATGTACTTTTGAGTTTGTGCAGGGTTTACGGCTGTATTGCTTATGTGATTACTTTTTGACACCTTGGTTCGCACAATGAGGGTATTGTGGAGTCTTGTTGTGGGGGTAAGGAGCCTATTTGTACATATTTTCCAAAAAATTTTAAAAATTCAAAAAGATTTTTATTTTTCTTTGGGGATGTGTGCTCTTTTCTTTGGGGATTGTGATCCTATGTTGCTAGGTTATTGAGTTATATGTAAATAGAGTTTGCACGATAAGATGTCTAGCTGAGGATGTAGATCCGATTTTTCATAATAACCTCATCTTATGTGTGTGATTTGTGCCTACCTTGCTCGCTTTACCATCAATTCATTGGGCGTTGTTTGTTAAGTTGGTCGGTGAACTTTTTGTTTATCGAAGTTGCCTTCTATGCTCTTGAAAAATGCAAAAAAAGGAAAAAAAAGAAGGCAAAAGTCTAAAAAAATGAATAAAAACCCAAGCACCAATGCTCAAAGCCTAATATCTTTATTTCATATCCTTAACTGGTTTTAATATGTCCCATTTTACTTTAGTACACATATATTTGGCCAATGAAATAAGTTCTTTGCGCAATCTAATAAAATATGTTTTTGGGAAGGCCCAAATATTTGTAACTCAAGTGGGTATTATTCTTGTAAAAAAAACAAAAATGAAAAAAAAAACGAAGTAAAAAAGGCAGTTAGGCAAGGAAACTTAGATTGTGTTAATGCTAGCAACTTGATTCATAAGTATTTATACCCATTTGCACATGCACCAACATGTACATATCATAGCGTATTATGTCTGGGGTGAAAAATGAAAGTCGGAATACATTTTGTGACTAGACTGTCTTTTGATTGTACACTCTATGTGTATATAATTTTGTGACTTGGTTACTAGGGTGATGCAATTATCTACGCCATGTACATGATTTCCGCATTACTTGTATATATGTTTATATTTTGAAAAAACTAAAAAGATTTTTCTTTGTTTTTGAAAAGATTTTTGTGGCTATTTCACTTGAAGACCCTTGGGAAACCTCACTCGTCCACTTGGGAAACTGAGAGGTTTAAAAGACATGTTGCATATATTAAATGCAACCTTGATTCCTATGAAAGTGAGTTAGGATGTTCTGTTTCTTATTTTCCATTTCTTTTTGGGTGATTTAGTTTGTTTTACTCAAGGACATTGCTGTGGGGTTATTTCTTTCCAAGAAAAATATGATAGTTTCACAATACCTTTATACTTGATTTGTGTTCGAAATAATTATTTTATTTTAATTTTTATTCGAATTTATTTTATTTTTTGTAGGTGATGAAAAATTAGAAAAATGGGAGGAAATAAGATGAAAATGTTGAATTTAGAAGTTCGAGCTCAGCTTTCATTTGACATGGCCCACAATCAATCAAAGCCCACATCTCTTCACCCAAAAGAAGGGAAAAAAGGGGAAACCAAAATAACCCCAGCCTCATGCGCCCAGCACATGGCTACCATTCCTCTGCCCTCCCCCACATGACTTTCGTGTGACCCAGCCCCCTTCCTAGTTCTCGTTTTCTCTCTCCTCTGTCAGTGTTGTCTCACCAGTAAGCCCGATACATCCCCCCACCTCCTTCTCTTTCTGCACTCATCTCTCCTTCTTCGAAAAGCACCACACAACACCATCATCATCCACCAACACTAGCTCACCACCACCATCTTGCATCATCTTCACCGTCCACATCAGGGGTGCAATCAAGGGACGAGATCGACGAAGGGTTCAGGTATAAAGGGAGAGGCAACGACGCAATTGGAAGGAGAGCAAGGTAATTTGGGATTAATTTTAGGGTCTTAATTAAGTTTTAATTTGAGTTTTTAGTAATTTAGAGCTTAAATTCTAGTGTTTAGTTTTCGTTTTCAGGATTAAATTTCAGATTTTCAGATCGTTTCAAGGTTCGAATTGGAGGGTCTTGTTTAGGGATTTATTGTTCCGATTTAATGACAATCTGTAGCTAGATTATTAGTGTTTTAATTTATAGTTGATCTTTTGATTTCATTCCCTGTGTTCTTCAAATTTTAAACTTGCTTCTAGCTTGCAATTTTGGGTATTTGAATGTTGAAATCTTTAGTTTTGAGTCTCAATTTGCAATGATTTGCTCTGAATTTGCTCAATGATGCTTGAATATTCACCTTCCCCTTCCCCTTCCCCTTTCCTTGTTATCTATCTACGTTTGCTCTATTTCGCTTCAAATTTAGCTCAATTCTACAAGTTTTGTTTCTGATTTTGGTGAATCTGGCTTAAGTCTTCTTGTTTGCCAAATTTGGGTTTGAACCTTGTTTTTATTTGCTTTTGGATTATGTCACGGGCTACTATGGCGGATTTATTTCTTGTAGGTTTGAGGTCAACTGTAGACAATTCTGTGTTAACTGCTTAATATTTCAAGGAGTTGGGGCTGTGATTTCATGATTTGGATGAGGGGGAAACTCTATTAATGTTGTTTGCCATCACTGATATGATTTCAGGGTTGAAATTTATCATTGTTCTGTTTCTTAAGGATTTGATGATGGGTTGCAAACAATCAAAGGTATAAGGAGGCAGGGGTGCCCTGCACCCGTTTTCCTGGATATTCATTTCTTTCGGTGCTCAATTTTTAATTCCATGTTTTACTTTTAGTTTTCCATTTGGTTAGTCTAGAAATTATTCAAGTAGCAGTTTTAACTTTCTTGTTCCTTGGTTTTGTTTTTGGATTGTATCTTTCTTTGTTTAGAGTAGATATTTCATTTCCCAAATGTTTTAGTTTTTTTATCGCTTTTATTGTTACTCATATGATGTAGCCCATTTCTTTAGTTTAGTCTTTGGTCGCATCATTAGATGTGTTTAATTCATGACTTGTGTTTAGATTAATATAGTTAATTTTGCATATTTCATTAGTTAGGATAGTTTAATTCTGTTTAGAGTATTTTTAGTCGATCGTGGCCTGATTTCATCCTCGTCCCTTAGGAGACAACCCTCAAGCATTACGATGAAAGTCGTACGCTTACAGGCTTTATAGTTCACACTCAAAGTATCATACAAAATTTTGGCGTCATTGCTGAGGACAATGACATGAGATTTGGGTCACATTTTCTTTTTCTTTGTTGCTTTTCTTGTCACTTTTACATGATTTCTCTTGCTTTCTTTATTTCGGTAATAATTGTGACTTATTTACTTTAATTGTTGAAAAAATTATTAAAAAAAAATTTAAAAATTAAAATGGCAATTTTCTATTTCCCTCAATTTGAGCATGAAACATTTTGGCAATATTTGAGTAGATTGAATGATTTTCATGCTCAATATGTTGATCGATATCTTGATAAATGGAATATCTATCAACTGATCTTTGAGGGTTGTCATGATGAATACCAGGGTCATCCGAGGGTTTGGGATGTTTATTCCCTAAGACTCAAATGAAACTTGGGATTTCTTTGAGTATTTGACCCATAACACTTGGGAGTGTGACAATGCTATAGAGACCTTTAGTCACCCCATTCCCGATCCTTACATGATGCACTCTATACCTCTAGATGTGAATCAAATTGGGGATATATCTTATGAGCACTCTCAAGCGCCATGTGCTCTTATTTTATGTGATTATTGTGATTCCTTTGACCAAGATGTTGATACTTGTCCATTGCTTGGTAGACCACATAGATTAGAGGCATTGGTTGCCTTTAATAGGGAGAATTGCTTTCATAGTTTACTTAAGACCAACCTTAGTTTACGCTTTCTTACACTTGAGGTTAGGTCTTGTGATGACTTTAATGTTAGGAGTGAGGCACCGATTCCTTTAGGGTTGTGATAACCTCGAGGAAACGAGTGATCACCCATATCCTTTTGTAATTGCACCCTCCTTAGAGTTTAGCACATTTAGTGACCACCCTGAGGATAACCTGATTGTTCCTGACTCTTCTCTTCCATTGGCTCCTTTAGGATAGCTTGAGGAGGGAGATAGTTTTGAGACTGATGCTCATTTTGATGATCAGTGTCGCATATTAGTTGAGTTAAAGGATACCTTTTTTGAGGAGCATTCTTTTGATGATCCTTTTGTTGTAGAGTTTCGTGAGGTTATACCTCACATGGAGCTTGATGATCCCATTTCTATGGAGTCCACCCTTGACTTAGCTCCCACCCCTTTCTTCTTCCCTCCCCATTCTTTAAACCCTCCTGAGTCTACTTTCATAGAGTTTGAGATTTTTGTACTTGGTAGTCCTTATTTAGATTCAACTCCTGATGATAGTGACATGAAGAGATTAAAGGATCACTTTAAGGTGAAGAACCTGACTTTAGGCCATCATTTGAGCCTTGATTTTCATATCTCATTCGATTGGCCTTGCCTTGGTCCTGTCCCTGCCTCATTTAGAGATGTTGGATTTCATTTTGTTCATTCAAACCACTCTCGATGGTCTTTGTATTCATATAGTTACATCATTGTTAGGTCATTGACTAGTGCATTTGATTTTACATATACACATCTCTCTTTTGATTGGACTGAGAGCTTTGATAAGCTCGAAAGAGCCTTGACTTGCTGTAACACCCCTCTACCCCTAAGAGGCGTTACACCACTAGGATCTCCCAAGGGAGACCCTTAAGGCTGACGTAGCTAGGATTTATTAGAGATTCAACCTAACTTTAAGTAAGTTAGGGAATCCTGAAGCAAAGCTACAAGAGCTTCGCCTGTATTTGCAACATTTGTAAAAGTTTGAATTTGAATTTAAGGGGTACCTAGTGATATTACAACAGAGTTCAAAAGAAATTAGGAGTTTTCCCATGAGTCACACACCCGGGGTTGTAGCTTACGCCATTACATAATCATATGTTCAACTCATTTATAAAGTTTGGGACACGACCCAGAGCCAACTACATGCTTAAATGACACATTCTTTCAACCAAAAGAAGACAGGTAGCTTGACAAAATGTAGCTTCTCAAAAGACTTTTTAGGCAACTACTGGCGAGCCTATGCCAGGTAGCAAACGTGCTAGTTTAATCATCACCTGGGGAAAAAAGGGAAAAGAATTAGAGTGAGCCACCACATGCTTAGTGAATGTTCCTCAACTCCCTAAAACCAAAACAGTTGCAGCCAATAATACCAATAATAGCCACATATCATGCATTTAAGTAGTACTATTATCGTTTTAAACGGTAGAGAATCTCGTTAATTCCTAACTATTAGGCTATGTGGTATAATACTTAATTCATGTCTTATTTGTCTAATCACTTATGAGAGATGCTTAAACATATGGAGCAAAGGTTATGCAAGGAACTTTCTTTCACAGAATATGCATGTTTAGAACTTATATGCTCGATACATTACAAGGATATAATCATACTTTATTTAAAATTTAATTCAATTTATAATTGGAATCTCATTCATAAGATATGCACAGGATATGCACATGAAGCTTTCTTTCTTTTTCCTGAAAACACTTTACCTAGCCTCTTGAGGCTAATATTCTTTAAAAAGAAATCTCCTTCATATTGGTCCTCTAATGACCCTTACGAGTTTTTCGAAACTTATTCGAGCTGGCCTCTTAATAGCCCTTAAAATCTTTCTTTTTTCTGAAATAATTAAAATGGCGAAATGCCAACTGCTTTTCTTACTTATTAGGCAAATACCCTTGGCATAAGATCATCATAATGTGCTGATTGGGTGAGATCTATTCTCAAACCCCAGTGAGACTATTGCTCATGCATAAGTTCTTACTCCTAGGATGGGTACATAATTGGACCTACACCCCTGTCAGGATCTTCTAGGGTTTCCCACTACTAGGACTACTCCCTAGGCTAGGGATTTCCCAGTTCTAGTGGGTTCACTACCATCATACATATGTCCCTAAGCGCGTTATCTTAACCAATTTAAAGCGTGTGGCCATAGCGGCTAATAAGTTTGCTGCCTCTTACAGCGAAATCATTTATCGTGCAACTTACTCCTTTTAAAAGTTCTTTGTGCCTTAAAAACAACATTCGTATAGTTAAAAATAGGCCATCATTCACTAATAGGTATGGTTACTTTTATTTTCAACCACGAAAATCCTTCTTTTTCAAAATTTCACCCTCACACACATGATAAAGCTTAATGTCATGGAAGGGGAGGGGTTCACACGTAACACATTCAAATACTTCATAATTCAACTTGGCATAATCAAGTGCACAACCTCTCAACATGTCCTCCAGGGTGGAATGGTTCTTTTTGATTGTCTGTCTGTTTGAGGATGGAGGGTTGTACTTAAACGTAGTTCTGTGCCCATTGTTCTTTGACAACCATGCCAGAATCTGGATATGAACTTGGTATCATGGTCTGATAGAATACTAAGCGGTATGCCATGCAATCTGACTATCTCCTTAATGTACAAAGCATCCAGTTGCTCAGAGGTGAAAGTGGTTTTGATGGCTAAGAAGTGTGCAGACTTGGTCAGCCTGTCAACTGTTACCCAAATACTATCTTGCTGCTTGGTGGTTTTTGGCAATCCAACGACGAAATCTATGGTAATGTGCTCCCATTTCCACACTAGGATCAGTAAAGGATGTAGTAGTCCTCCAAGTTTTTGATGCTCAGTTTTTGGACATCAAGCCACGAAGGGTGCAATGTCCCTTTTCTTCCAATTCCACCAATAACAGGTTTTCAACTCATGGTACATCTTCGTACCTCTGGGGTGAGTAACAAGTGTGGAGTTATGTGCTTCTTTTAACAACTCCTTTTTTAGAGCTGCTATGTTTGGAACACATAGTCTGCTTCCATTCCAAAGTACCTCGTTTCGGATTGAAAATTCCTTATTCCTTCCCTCTTCCACACTTTTCCTAATCTTCATAAGTTCACGGTCATCTTTCTGATGCTGCTTGATTTGCTCAACCAATGGAGAAGAGATTTGGAGTACTACTAAATAGTTTTGATTCCATGGTAGTACTACCTCTATTTGTAGCACGTTAAGCTGCCACAGGAGTCTCTTTTCTTGCATGAGTAGGCAGGCCATCGAACCGGTAGACTTCCTGCTCATAGCATCGGCCACTGCTTTTGCTTTACCAGGGTGATATTGGACCTCGATATCATAATCCTTCAAAAGTTCTAACCATCTCCTCTACCTCATATTCAACTCTTTCTGAGTAAAAATATACTTCAGACTCTTGTGATCAATATATACTTCACACCTCACTCCATAAAGGTAGTGTCTCCAGATTTTCAGGGCAAACACAGCTACAGCCAATTCTAGGTCGTGAGTTAGGCAATTTTCTTCATGTGGCTTCAATTGGCAAGAGGCATAGGCAATAACTCTGCCCTTTTGCATTAGAATACATCCCAATCCTTTCTTGGTTGCGTCACTGTATATTACAAACCCTTCATTGCCTTTAGGTATTGCCAGTATCAGTGTAGATACCAGTCGCCTCTTTAGCTCCTGGAAGCTATCTTCACACTCCCTTGTCCATTCAAACCTGTTGCTCTTCTGAAGTAATTTGGTGATAGGCAAGGCTAGTTTAGAAAATCGCTTCACGAAATAACCAGCCATACCTATGAAGTTTCTCACCTCGAAGACATTTGTGGGCCTTGGCCAATTCACAATGGACTCTACCTTAGCAGGATCCATCAAAATGCCTTCTTTAGTCATTATATGACCCAAAAATTGTACTTTTTCTAGCCAAAACTCGCACTTTTTAAGCTTGGCATATAGTTTATGTTCTTCTACTGTTTTCAACACTATTTGTAAGTGGTTCGCATGTTCTTCCTTAGTCTTAGAGTACACCAAGATATCATCAGTGAACACTACTACGAACTTATCGAGGAAGGGTTTAAAGACCCTCTTCATCAAGTCCATGAAGAAGGCGGGGGCATTAGTTCACCCAAACGGTAATACTAAGAACTCATAATGCCTATATCGAGTTCGAAAGGCAGTTTTGGGTACATCTTCTTTCTTAATCTTTAACTGATGGTACCCCCATCTCAAATCAATCTTTGAGAACACTACGGAATTGGCTAGTTGGTCAAAAAGTCATCAATTCTAGCGAGTGCGTACTTGTTCTTGACTATCACCTTGTTTAACTCCTGATAATCAATACACAACCTCAAACTCCCATCTTTATTCCTCACAAAGAGTACCGTTGGTGAGACACTAGGCTGAATTAACCCCTTGTCTAATAACTCTTGTAACTGGGTTTTTAACTCTGCTAGTTTAGCAGGTGCCATTTAATAGGTTGCCTTGGATATTAGCACAGTTTCGGGCACAAGTTCAATGGTAAATTCGATGTCTCGATTGGGTGCTAGCCCTGGTACCTCTTGGAATACATGGGGGAACTCTCTTGCTATCGGAATTTCATTCAAGTCTGGGTCTTTTTGTTCTGTTGCCTCAATTGCACACTAATAACCCTGACATCCTTTCTTCAACATCCTAAATGCTTGCATGGCAGATATAGTTGGGATGGTCACATGGTGGCCACATCCCTTAAAGGTCATCCTTTCTCCCTTAGCGGTCGAGAAGGTAACTAGCTTCTTTTCACAATCCATGGTTACTTCTTTTCACAATCCATGGTTACTTTATGCTTAGTTAACTAGTCCATCCCTAGGATACCATCCCAACCTTGTATACCTAGTTGTACTAGGTCTGTGTGGAGGATTTTCCCTTCCAAATTAATAGCACAATCTTTGAAAACAACATTAGTGTGATGGGTAGATCCTAGGGGAGTGGTTACATATAGTTGTATATCCATCTCGTCAGGCTTGCTGGCAAGCTTCTTTACAAAAACAAGATTTACGAAAGAATGTGTGGCACCCGAATCAAATAAAACATGAGTGTAGAGGTGGTTGACAAGAAGAGTACCTGATACAGTGCCAATGGGATTCTCTGCCTCTTCACCTTCCAGGCAGAACACTCGGCCACCTACTTGCCTCCTTTTTCAGCCTCGATTACCTCCCGAGGTTGCATTCGTAGAAGGGTGGCCTCTTTGCGTGACTAGATTGGTTCCTATGCCTGAACCTTGCATGTTGCCTTAATGATTCCACGCTTTCTTGGGGTAGTTTGCAATCTTGTGGTCTGTTGCACCACACCCATAGCATTCTCGTGCACTGCATTTGCACGGGCCGTTATACATACGCCCACACTGATTGTAGGGCTCTATCTCTTGCCACGGCGTAGCTTGTTTTCCTTTCCCCCGATCCTTCTCAGGGTTGAATTTCCTAAACTTCTTGTTCCCCTTAGCGCTGGATCCTCCTGGGTCAAATTTTCTTTTGGCTAGGCCCAATTGTCGGTTCTCAGCCTCGGTTTCCTCTATAACCCGGGCTATCTTTACTGCCTTTGGTACATTTCTTGAAAGTTGATGAAAACATATCTATCTATCATTCGTTTTATCTTTCCCTTCAGGCCTTGTTCAAAATGATGCATTCTCATTTCCTCGATGGCAACCTGATTGGGTGCAAAGCAGCTAAGCTCGTTAAACTTCGCCACGTACTCCATTATGCTCATTTGCCCCTGCTTAAGGCATAAGAACTCCTATTATTTAGCCATTTTAATGTCACGAGGGTAGTATTGAGCATCCATTAGAGTTTTTAGCTGCTCCCAAGTCAAAGAGGGCTCACAGCTCGGGGCTTGACGGTTCCCGACCAGAATTTGGCTTCCCTTTCAAAATAAAGGGTGGTTAGACGTACTTTAAACCTTTTTGGGGGCACTCCATCACCTCAAATAGGTTCTCCATCATTCTAAGCCACTCTTCATATGCTGGGGGGTCAATTCCACCACCAACTTAGGTGGTTTCAGTTTGTTGAATTGGCATACCATGTCCATGGCTGTTGGTTTCGTCACTGGTTCTCTTCGGGGAGGCATTGTCTACACAACTGTTTATGTAAAGTTGCTTAGTTTTATGCACCAAGATAGGTTTGATACAATCATTTTAAAGACATACTAGAATATTAAATAAAATTTATAGTTTAAAACATTGGTGCGATCCTACTGACGGTCACACAAGTACACCTTATCCTTACTAAAGGCACACATTCACATATCCATGAAACATTGGGGGAAACACCCCTACACATTCATTAATTCAAAGGAAACACTTGACTTAGAAGTTACCTAGGAACTTCCGGCATACTAATGCCTTGGAAAAATAAGGAAAGTAAACTGGCTACGACTTATTTGAATAAAGTACACACATTAGTGAACCTTGGTTCACACCCTACTCTACTCATCATATGAGGAATCATCCTCAGGAGGGTCGGCAATCATTGGCTCTTTTGAATCTTCAGATTCGTTAGGAGCGAGTAGTTCTCCCAATCTAATAGTCGGGGAGTATTCCACGTCGGGCTCCTCATCCACCAGCTCCCTCATCCTGAGCATTATAGCCAGCCAGCCATGGGGATAGTGTGCCCCAAAGGAGTCTATCCAACGTATCCACATCGTGGCTACTCGCTTGTAGCATTCTGCCTGGGGGTTTTATGCGAACAAAAGTCTCATCTGGTGGTGTTCAGCTTTGTTTTTCTCAATCATTGTGATCGGGAGATGTTGTTCCTCAGCGGGAGCAATTAGGGCCGTGTTGACTAGTTGAGTGGCGGCAGTACTTCTTTCCCAGGGGGTATTTCCTAAGACGTCCACTTGTTCTTTTGCCAGTTTTAAGAAGTCCACCAAGCCTCTGTAGGTGACCAGGGTGTAGGACCCCATGTGCATGGTAAACTGGTGGAGGTTGATGGCAACCTCCCTCCACCTTCCTGTGATGGGTATTTCTCAGATGAACTTGACCACCTAGTGGTTTTGGGTGACCTGCAAGGGCCCCTACTGGTTACTCCTTACTACAGCCTCCCAAAAGATAATCGCGTTCCATGCGGCCCACCAGAAAGGAAAGTACACGAAGTCAACGATGAGGAACACCATCCTACATCACCATACTGGGTTAGGTATAAGACTAGCAAGCACATGTGTGCATAGGTGTCCTAGGTCACACAACTAGTATATGCACACAAATATGTAACAACTATATAACAAGTTCATGTAAACACTTTAAAGCACATATTTCACACATCGAAACTCCTAATATCACATCTAGATACATATGTAACCTATGGCTCTAATACCACCCAATGTAACACCCATCTACCCTCGACAGGCGTCACACCGCCAGGATCTCCCAAGGGAGACCCCTAAGGCTAATGTAACTGGGATTTCTTAGAGATTCAACCTAACTTTAAGCAAGTTAGGGAATCCTGGAACAAAACTGCAAGAGTTCCACCTGTAATTGCAACATTTTTAAAAGTTCAAATTTGAACTTAAGGGTCCCAGGTGATATTCCAACAGAGTTCAAAAGAAATTAGGAGTTTCCCAACGAGTCACACACCTGAGGTTGTAGCTTACGCCATTACACAATCATATGTTCAACTCATTTACAAAGTTTGGGACATGACCCAGAGCCAACTACATGCTTACATGACACATTCCTTCAACCAAAAGAAGACAGGTAGCTTGACAAAATGCAGCTTCTCAGAAGACTTTTCAGCCGACTACTGGCTAGTCTACGCCTGGTAACAAACGCACTTGTCTAATCATCACCAAGGGAAAAAGGGGAAAAGAATTGGAATGAGCCACCACATGGTCAGTGAGTGTTCCTCAACTCCCTAAAACCAAAATAGTTGTAGGAAATAATAACAATAATAGCCACATATCACGCGTTTAAGTAGTACTATTATCGTTTTAAACGACAGAGAATCTCGTTAATTCCTAACTATTAGGCTATGTGGTATAATACATAATTCATGCCTTATCCGTCTAATCACTTATGAGAGATGCTTAAACACATGGAGAAAACGTTATGCAAGGAACTTTCTTTCACAGAATATGCATGTTTAGAACTTATATGCTCGATGCATTACAAGGATATAGCCATTCTTTATTTGAAATTGCATTCGAACTATACTTGGAATCTCATTCATAAGATATGCACAGGATATGCATAGGAAGCCTTCTTTCCTGTTCCTGAAAACACTTTACTTAGCCTCTTGAGGCTCATATTCTTTAAAAAGAAACCTCTTTCGTGTTGGTCTTCTAATGACCCTTATGAGTTTTTCGAAACTTATTCAAGCTGGCCTCTTAATAGCCCTTAAAATCTTTCTTTTTCCTAAAATAATTAAAATAGCGAAATGCCAACTGCTTTTCTTACTTATTAGGCAAAAACCCTTGGCATAAGATCATCATGATGTGCTGGTTGGGTGAGATCTATTCTCAAACCCCAGTGGGATTGTTGCTCATGCATAATTTCTTACTCCCGGCATGGCTACATAATTTGACCTACACCCCCGTCGGGATCTTCTAGGGTTTCCCACTACTGGGACTACTCCCTAGGCTATGGATTTCTCCATTCTAGTGGTTTCACTCCCATCATACACATGTGCCTAAGCACGTCATTTTAGCCAATTTAAAGCATATGGCCATAGCAGCTAATAAGTTTGTTGCCTCTCACAGCGAAATAATTTATCATACAACTCACTCCTTTTTAAAGTAGTTTGTGCCTTAAAAACTACATTTGTATAATTAGAAATAGGCCATCATTCGCTAATAGGTATGGCTACTTTTACTTTCAACACGAAAAACCTTCTTTTTAAAAATTTCACCCTCACATGCATGACAAAGCTTAATGACATAGAACGGGAGGGGTTCAAACATAACACATTCAAACACTTCATGATTCAACTTGGTAGAAGAAGCCACACATGGCCTTGCAATCCACATGATTGCGGTCAATCACAACCCAGGATCTCTTCTGCCACAACACCGACCACAAAGAACCTCAAAAACTCTCATTAGTTCAACCTCAAGCCATCCAACTACCAAGTCGGTTTTAATTTCACAATCATAGCATTTTATCACAAAGATTATAATGAAATAAGTAATAGCGACATATAAGCTTACCAAGCAAGCAGCATCCTTCCAGCGGCACACTACGACATATATAATTATATAGAACATTCAGCAGATCGAAATGAATTAACAAAGCGAGAAACTATCGTTGCATTCATAACTCGCAATTAGGAAGTAAGCATGCCAAACTCATATCATTTCAAAGCATAATCTAGTCACATTAAGGCTTCCGGATCTATTTTAATTAACCAAGGATTTTTAGGTCGTTTCAAAGGTCATTTTTAAGCATGAATTAACCAAATTAGCATGCATCAATTAAAGCATTCTTAGGTCGTTCAAGGCCATTTTCAAGCATGAATTAGCCAAATTAACATGCATCGATTTAAAGCATTCTTAGGTCGTTTCAAGGCCATTTTCAAGCATGAATTAACCAAATTAGCATGCATCGATTTAAAGCATTCTTAGGTCATTTTGAGGGCATTCTCAAGCATGAATTAACCAACGTAACATGCATCAATTTACTAACCATAAAAGCCATAAACTCTGGCTAATAGCAGCCCTATTCCCGACCCTTTTTCAATTCCGTTTTCAACCCTAATTTCGTCAAATTATAGGGCATACTTTCTACCCAACTAAGGGGACTTCTCTAACCTAATTAAACAACATTTTAAGTGTAAAATTAGTTCAATCTTGGGCAGTTTTCGTTAAGCCTATACAAGCATAATCTAAGCTTGAATTCAGTTGTACAAAACATGCACAATAAATTTCCATGTGTCCAGTTAATCTAACTAATCCTACACTAACATGCATCACAACTTAAGGGTTAAAACATTTTTGAAATTACTAATACTTTACGAGAAGAGAAACACTTACTTGAATTCAGCTTAAACTCGACCCAATTAGCAGCAAACGCACGCCAAAGTTGCTGAGACCGAACCCTAGCCCGTATGCTCTGCTAAACCCGAAACCTTAGCTCTTGAATTTAAGGTTTTTGCGTGTGGTTTAGGTCAAGTTCGACCCCTCAATTTATAGGGGAGGTCGGATTTGAGGTTTCTGGCCGAATTCCAGCACGTGGGCGTTGTCCAGAGATGGCCACAAATGTGGTCGATCGGTTCTGGGTTCGGCAAGGTGTGGAGAACAGGGGATGGTGGGTTGGCGGTGGTGCTGGGTCGCGCACAGGGACCACCTTGGTCCCTCCCGTGCTCCCTGGCGGCGACGTGGGAGGAGAAGAAGGAGAAGGCAGGCAGATTCGCATGAGGAAGAAGGAGAAGAGGAGCAGAGGTGGGGGTTGGGAATGAGACCCCGAGGACCCCCCTTTTTACTCCTTTCCTTTTTCCTTTTTTCTTTTTGTGTTCAATGTCTACTACAACTAAATTCCCGATCCTAAATGCGTTAACGTTAAGTCTAAGCTTGGGTTGAAATGTCCTAAAACCGGCGTCCTAGTCAAATTCGGTAAACAAATAAATAAATCGAACAACAATTTTGAAGGCATGAGTTAGCATTAATTCAAAATTTTCTAAACGACAAATGATGATGATGATGATGATGATGATGATGATAATAATAATAATAATAATAATAATAATAATAATAATAATAATAATAATAATAA
>JACYFF010031957.1:61439543-61449868 GCA_017589665.1 Selenicereus undatus
TATATATTTATATATATTTATATATTTATATATATATATATATATATATATATATTCCGTTAAGCTAACTGAATTCGCTTTTTACATTCTAAAATTGTATTTTTAGTAACTGTATGAGTTAAATTGTTGCCGATGTTCTTTTGAGAGCTGTAATTTTATAAAAAGAGATTATTACTGCTATTATCGATTTTAAAGTTAATTCGTGTCATTTATGCTTTTAAATTATATGGATAGTTTAATTTAGTCGTTATTCGATTTATTTAGTCGTTTCCTGAATATGATTATGTTGTCAACATTAGAAGGTTTAGAGTTGGGGGACGAACTAAGCTAGCAGTACCAATTCCGAAGCAGCCTGGAACAAAAATAAAAGAAAGGTAGAAAGGAGGGGCATTTTGGCAAATTCGCCCGACCCCTTTTCTTCTTCCTTCTTCACAGTCGTGAAACTCCCCCAAGCCCGACATCTCTCTCTCTCTTCCTTGCTCTTCTTCCTGCTCTCCTCCCTCACCATGAATGCGGCCAACTGAAGCTCGAAACCCCTGATTTTGCTTCAACCCAACTCGAAATCACCCTCATTCAAGCTTCCCCACCAGCAAATGAACCTCCGGTGCGAAGTTTAAGCGAAAATGGAGAAGAGCCACCATGTTTTGGTGGGTTTGGGCGGTGGTTCGAAGCCAGGCGCGGGTAGTTACTTCGATTCCTCTACAAATCGCAAGTGAATTTGTAGCCTCAAGCATCCTCCTCAAATCTAAGTCAGTAAGTTAGAGTTGGGGTTGAAATTGAGTTCGATTTGCGTGAAGTGGGCATGGTTTGGGGTCTAATTTTGTGTGGGTTAGGCATGGATTGGGTCTGTTCGTGCGCGGTGAGCAAGGACCGAGGGGTTAGTGTTTTTCGAACACCTAGAGCCGAGGCCAGCAGCTTCGAACGAATCCCTAGCGTGGAATTGAGGTGGGTGTTCCTCGCCTCCTAAATTATTATTAATTTCGAAAACGTTTTCAGTAGTTTAATGATGCATGTTAGCCTAGGCTTGCTTCAATTCGTGTATAACGCTTGTTGAATGACCTAGATTAGCTATTACATGCAAGTTAGTTTAACGTATTTAGCCTCGATACAAGTTAATTAGTTGATGCATGAAAAAGGATTAGAAACGAAGTTAGTTTAGCATGTTTAGCATTGATTCAAGTTATTGAGTTAATGCGTAAAAAAAAGGATTAAAATCGAAGTTATATTAACGTGCTTAGCTTCGATTCAAGTTAATTAGCTAATATATGAAAAAGAATTAAAATTGAAGCCATTTTAACGTGTTTAGCTTCCATTCGAGTTAATTAACCATTGCATGCAAATGAACTAATTTTGAACTTAATGAAATGTGTTTAGCATCGAATCGAGTACATTAGCTAATGTATCTTAAAAGAATTAATTTCGAAAGTTATATAATCGTGTTTAGCTTCGATTCGAATCAATTTAGGTAATTTACGCCTGAAATGTTAATTCGGAGTGAAATATATATGTTTAGCTTTGATTCGAATCAACTTAGTTAATTCAAGCTAGAAGCTCTAATTCGAAGTTAAGTACGCATGTTTAGCTGAGATTCGAACTTCATTAGTTAATCCAATCTTAAAGTTTTAAGTCGAATCATGCCCGGAAACTAACTTCGAAATGAATTATAATTGCTTAGAATCGACGTATGCAAGTTTGGTTAATTCATAATCGTTTATTAAGTTTGAAGTAACTATAAACATTTACGATCGAAATATGTATAACTAGTTAACCCATGTCTGTTAATAACTATGTAATAAACTATCGATGCTTAGAATCGATAGAAAACGAACACCTTGAATGGATTATGCCTTAATGACCTAATTAGGTAGGATTTGTAACTTCAATAGAGTACATAAGTGTCTTGAATCGTATTATGCCTAAATGGCCACATTAACCTAAGTAATGAACCGTTTCATGCTTAAATGGAGATCTAGCTCATACTCAGTTGAATGACATAAGTAGGCTGGCTTGGTAACCATAATGTGGTAGACGAACGCCGTGAGAATGTAAACGACGTAAGAGGCTAAATGTAACGTGAAGCCAACGCCTGTCCATTTAGCGTGTTTAGCTTTAGAATGACATGTTTAACTAACCTACATGAATGCAAATCACATCCCATGCTTCTTATTAAGTTTAGTCTGTATGAATGCTTACATGTAGACATATATATCTGTGCTTGGATATGACCGTTGGTTGCAGCTGACGGAGGTCCATCCACATGGTCCACTAATATTCAAATGACCCAAAATAATCATGAAATCAAGTCCAAGTGCACGGCCATGGAACGTTTAATGAAGAACAATCAAGAGGATGCACACGGTTATCAATCCGGATTAATACTCGGTTTTTGTTACTTGCTTTCACAAGCTTAATCCAAGGTTAGGCTTTCAATTTTTGGTGATATTACAAGCTTAAGGTCTTAGCTTTAAACTCCAAGTGGAATTATCAATTTTAGAGTTCATTTGGTTAGAGAACGAAGCTGAATTTCAGTCATGTGCTGAATTGAACCTGAAACTGCACGGTTTAGGCATTTTATCTTTTTCAAGGGGCAAACGAAGTCCAAATGCTTTGATTCCAAATGGAGGGTATTCTAGACATCTTGAGGTTTCCATCAATGTAACAAAATCCCAGAATACTCAGCATTTGAGTTGTCAACTCAGGAGGACAAAACCAAGTAGAAACCGGCACCTAGATACCCGGTTGCTTAGCTAGGAGGTTTTCCTTCCTAAGTGGGTTTCCTTAATGTGAATGCATGTTCACATGCTTGGTTTGCGTTTCTTGGTAAGATACCACCTAGCCACACATGAGGGAGACACGTGGGAGCATGGAGAGGCCTCCATTTTGCAAGCATTCAACTGGCCACCAAAGCACCACATGTCAAGCAAGCATCTTTCAGCCTTTTTGAGGTGTAACTACGAGGGGCTTACCTCCCTAGTGAGGATGTTTTACTCACCAAGGTTCCCTAATGCCTAGGAAAGGTTTATATTAGTGCTAAGTTGTATTTAAGGCCTTAAACTTTCGGTTTGTATTAGATTAGTGATTAACCGTATACTAAGTAGCATTAGGTGTTTAATGACTTTCCTAACTTGGAAGGAAAGCTCATTTCGTGTGTTTAGAAGGCCATATAAAAGCCTTAGGTGTTCATTTTGTAACATCTACTTGGCTTTTGAAAAGAAGAAAGAGACTTTGTGTCTTGAGTTCCCTCAAATACTTTCCTTGCTTATCTTAGTTTTTGGCCAAACTAAGTGGTGATCAAAGAGAGTCTTAATCCTTGGTTAGGTGTTGTATCTTATCCTAATCAAAGATTAAGGGCCCTAAGCTAGTGGTTAGTGGTGTATCTTATCTAATCACCTAGCTTAGTACTATCCAAAAACACTTGAAGATCTTTACGGTACATGGTTTCTCTTAAACCATGAACTCTTTCCTAAGTTCTCCCTCTAGTGGTTAGTGGCCAAACTCTAGGTTGTGTTCTTCATCTTCCTTTACATTCCTAAAAACACTCCCATCTCTTCCCCCTCAAAATAAGCCTTCCACCACTCTATTCCCACACTCATTCAAAGCTTAGACTACTCCTAATAGTTTAATTCCATCGCATCCTTCTCATCTCTTCCAATCGTGCAAACTAGCCACCCACGGTTTCCAAAACCAGAACATTGGCACGGTCTGGCCGTGCCTATAAGCACGATCGTGCCTCCCTCCTTTTGTGAGTTTTCCCTTCTTTCCTTCGTACTGTTGGGAGTTTGTAGCTAAGGTCGTCTTTCCCTTGTAGACTTCCATCAATTTTGGTATCAGAGCAAGTTCAATTTTTGCCTGGAACCTATCACACGCCATTCCCAACTCATCTCTGAATTCAAGACTTAAACACAAATCATTCCATTCCACTTCCAAAATGGGTTCCAACATGACCATGGAAGAAAAGGTTAAAGTTGTAACCAAGCAAATGCAAGAGATGTCTGTTGCTCATTAAGAACTCAGAGCTCAGAATGAATACTTGAGAAAACAGCTTGGAGGTCATATGAAGCAAAAGCAAAAGCTTTTTGAGGTTGGTGAACAAAGTGGAACGAAGTATAGAGGTGAAGAAGAAGCTAGCAATGCGTCATATTTTTCTGATGATGAAGTACCTTTTGAGAGGAGAAGAAGAGTAGTACGGCCTACTTTCAACTCAAGTGATTTCAAGGTTGAAATTCCTGAGTTTGAGGGTAAGCTAGACCTAGATGAATTCCTTGAGTGGCTACAAACTGTTGAACGAATTTTTGAATACAAGGAGATTCCTGATGATAGAATTATGAAATTGGTTGCACTTAGATTGAGGAAATATGCCTCCTTATGGTGGAGTAACCTCAATGCTAAAAGAAGTAGAGAGAGGAGGAGTAAAATCAATACTTCGGACAAGATGAAATCCAAGATGAAGGCACGGTTTTTGCCATCCACTTATGCCCAAGACAACTACATGCTCTTTCAACATCTCACTCAAGGCAAAATGAATGTGGAAGAATATACTCGTGAGTTTGAAAAACTCATGATCAAATGTGACATTCATGAACCAGAAGAACAAACCATGGTTTGTTACCTAGGTGGGCTTGATCCTAGGATAGCCAACGTGGTTAAATTGCAAGCTTACACCACCTTTGATGAAGTATGTGTCCTAGCACATAAGGTGGAACAACAAAGGAAATCTAGGATGTTTGTGCGTGATTATTTCAAGCCGTATGCAGCACCAAGCCGTGGGCAACCCTTAAACAAGGGGAGTACCACACCTCAACCTAAACCATCTACCCATTTCCCAACTAATCCACAAAAGAACCAAGCTCCTCAAAGGCCATGACCGAATCCCCAACATCCAAACCTATATCCCATAAACCAAAGAAGGTGTTATAAGTGCCAAGGCTTAGGACATATTACTTCTGATTGTCCAAGTCGAAAAGTGGTTACTTTAGCTGAATGGGAAGCCACAGAGAGAGAGTTTGTCGAGGAGAAAGAGGAGGAAAAGGAGGAAGATGTTGAAGATCCTGAAGAAACTCAAGAGGAGTTTACTGAAAATGCAGATGAAGGACAGATGTTAGTGATTCGAAGGGTAATGAGTACTCAACGAGTTGCTAAGGATGAACAACGTGAAAACATCTTTCATTCACGGTGTACAGTCCAAGGCAAAGTTTGTTCTCTTATCGTCGATGGAGGAAGCTGTGTCAACGTGGTTTCATTGAGCATGATTGAGAAGTTAAACCTTGAAGCCATGGCACACCCACACCCATACAACATTCAATGGTTAAATCAAGGCAAGGGATTGCAAGTTCACTCTCGTTGCTTGATTTCATTCTCTCTTGGTAAGAACTACCAAGACGAACTTTGGTGTGATGTTGTCCCCATGGATGCTTGTCATATTCTGTTAGGGAGACCATGGATGTATGATAGGAGAGTCATGCATAATGGTTACCTAAATACCTACTCCTTTACCAAAAATGGCAAGAAAATTACCCTTAACCCAATGTCACCATCCGAACTCCACAAAATAAAACCACAAAAAAGCCAAACCCAATATGACTTGCTCTTGACGTGTGGAGAGCCATTTTTAAAAGCTTCTCAACATGAATTTGAGGCTTTGAAAGAGCGGATATTACAAGTGCAAGATGAATCATAAACACCACTTCCATCCCATCCCACAACCAAGGTCATATTGAATCAGTTTAGTCACTTGTTTCCAGAGGAAATACCTTCGGGCTTACCTCCAAAACGTGACATACAACATCATATTGACCTTATTCCTGGATCCATTCTACCCAACAAGCCAGCCTACATGACAAATCCAAAAGAAGCCCAGGAGATTCAACGTCAAGTTGAAGAATTGATGTCCAAGGGGTTAGTACGTGAGTCCTTGAGGCCGTGTGTTGTACCAGCTCTATTAGTTCCAAAGAAGGATGGTAGTATGAGGATGTGTGTTGACAGTAGAGCCATAAACAAAATTACTATCAAGTATAGGTATCCTATACCTCGGCTTGAAGATATGTTGGATGAATTACATGGCTCTAAGGTGTTCAGCAAGATTGATTTGGAGAGTGGTTATTATCAAATCCGTATTAGGGAGGGCGACGAGTGGAAAACTGCTTTTAAGACCAAAGGAGGATTGTACGAGTGGTTGGTTATGCCGTTTGGTCTATCCAACGCCCCTAGTATGTTCATGAGATTGATGAATCAAGTATTTCGGCCATACTTGGGCAAGTTTGTGGTCGTGTACTTCGATGATATATTGTTGTTTAGCAAGAATGAGCAAGAGCACCAAGATCATTTAACCCAAGTGATGCTCGTTCTTGAAAAGGAGAAATTGTTTGGAAATCTTAAGAAGTGTACCTTCTTTACCCATGAAGTTACCTTCTTAGGATATATTGTTTCTGAAAATGGAATAAAGGCGGATGAAAGCAAGATCGAGGCTATTCAGACTTGGCCTGTTCCCAAAAGTATACATGACGTTCGAAGTTTTCATGGCTTGGCTTCATTCTATAGGAGATTCATACGCAGTTTCAGCACTATTCTAGCTCCTATGATCGAAGTTCTTAAGGGTTCCTCATTCACTTGGAATCCTAAAGCCCAAGTTGCCTTTGAAGAAGTGAAAGAGAGACTAACTCAAGCACCCGTTCTAGCTCTACCATGCTTTGAGAAGGTCTTCGAAGTTGAGTGTGATGCTTCAGGAGTTGGTATTGGTGGTATTCTTACCCAAGAAGGACGTCCTTTGGCCTTATTTAGTGAGAAACTATGTGATACCGGAAAAAGATATTCAACCTATGATAAGGAGTTCTATGCAATCGTTCGTTGCATAGAACATTGGAGCCACTACTTGATTGCCAGTGAGTTTATTCTGCATTCAGATCATGAGGCTTTGAAGTATATTCAAGGCCAACACAAATTAAACTCATGCCATGCCAAGTGGGTTGAATTTCTCCAGTCCTTTCACTTTACAATCAAGCATAAGTCCAGCAAGCTAAATCAAGGAGCCGATGCACTCTCACGGCGTTATCTATTATTATTCCAATTAAATGCTTGTATCCTTGGATTTGAGCATCTAAAGGCACTATATCAAGATGATGAATACTTTGGGATGTTATATTCTGAGTGTACAAAACATCCTAAAGGGGACTTCTTAATTCAAGATGGCTTTGTCTTCAAGGGTGCTTGATTATGTATTCCTAAATGCAGCACTCGTGAGTTATTGGTTCGAGGAGTCCATGCTGGTTCATTAGCTGGTCATTTTGGTGAAGACAAGACCCTAATCATGCTTAGGGAACATTATTATTGGCAAGGCACGGAGAAGAATGTTCAAGATATCATTAGAAGATACAGTACATGTCAGATTGCAAAAAGCCATTCCCTTCCTCAAGGGTTCTACACGCCACTACATATTCCCACCGTGCCTTGGGTAGACGTGAGTATGGATTTCATACTTGGTTTACCAAAGACACAAAGGAATAAGGACTCTATCTTCGTGGTGGTAGATCGATTTTTCAAGATGGCTCATTTTATTCCCTGCAACAAAACTAATGATGCTACTCATGTTGTTGAATTATACTTCAAAGAGGTTATGAGACTACATGGAATTCCCCGTTCCATAGTTTCAGATCAAGACACCAAGTTCCTGAGTCATTTCTGGATTACTTTATGGAAGAAGCTTGGTACTAAACTCAAGTATAGTACCACTTGTCATCCATAAACAGATGGGCAGACAGAAGTTACTAATCGAACCCTTGGCACTCTTTTAAGGGTTTTGATTAAAAATCAAGCAAAGGCTTGGGATCTGTTACTTCCACATGCTGAGTTTGCCTACAATAAAGCTCCTAGCAAGGTTACTGGTCTTTCACCCTTCAAGGTGGTATATGGGGTTGAACCTCTCAATCCTCTTGATCTTATTCCCCGTCCATTATATCAAAGGCCTAATGTAGATGCTGCAGCTAGAGTGGAAGAAATCTAGAAATTACATGAGTTAGTGAAGGCCAAGATTGAGAAAACTACATTATCTTATACGACCCAAGCTAACAAGCATAAAAGGGAGAAGCTTTTCAAGCCAGGTGATCTAGTTTGGATACATCTTCGCAAGGAATGTTTTCCTTCTAAAAGTAAAACTAAGCTAATGCTAAGACAAGATGGTCCATTCGAAATTTTGGAGAAGATTAATGACAATGCTTATAAGGTGGATTTACCAGCAGATTATAGAGTATCAGCTACATTCAACGTTGCTGATCTAAGTCGTTATGAAGCAGATGATTACCTTTCAGATTTGAGGGTCAAATCTTCCTAACAAGGGGAGAATGATGGAGGTCCGTCCACAAGGTCCACTAATATTCAAATGACCCAAAATAATCATGAAATCAAGTCCAAGTGCATGACCATGGAACGTTTAATGAAGAACAATGAAGAGGATGCACACGGTTATCAATCCGGATTAATACTCGATTTTTGTTACTTGATTTCACAAGCTTAATCGAAGTTTAGGCTTTCAATTTTTGGTGATATTAAAAGCTTAAGGTCTTAGCTTTCAATTCCCAGTGGAATTATCAATTTTGGAGTTCATTTGGTTAGGGAACGAAGCTGAATTTCAGTCATGTGCTGAATTGAACCCCAAACTGCACGGTTTGGGCATTTTATCTTTTTCAAGGGGAAAAAAGTCCAAATGCTTTTATTCTAAATGGAGGTTATTCTAGACATCTTAAGGTTTCCAGCAATGTAAAAACATCCCAGAATACTCAGCATTTGAGGTGTCAACTCTGGAGGACAAAACCAAGCAGAAACCGGCACCTAGATACCCGGTTGCTTAGCTAGGAGGCTTTCCTTCCTAAGTGGGTTTGCTTAATGTGAATGCATGTTCACCTACTTGGTTTGAGCTACTTGGTAAGCTACCACCCAGCCACACATGAGGGAGACACGTGGGAGCATGGAGAAGCCTCCATTTTGCAAGTATTCAACCGGCCACCCTAGCACCACATGTCAAGCAAGCATCTTTCAGCCTTTTTGAGGTGTAACTGTGAGGGGGCTCACCTCCCTAGTGAGGAAATTGACTCACCAAGGTTCCCTAATGCATAGGAAAGGTTTATATTAGTGCTAAGTTGTATTTAAGGCCTTAAACTTTCGGTTTGTATTAGATTACTGCTTAACTGTGTACTAAGTAGCATTAGGTGTTTAATGACTTTCCTAACTTGGAAGGAAAGCTCATTTCGTGTGTTTAGAAGGCCATATAAAAGCCTTAGGTGTTCATTTTGTAACATATACTTGGCTTTTGAAAAGAAGAAAGAGACTTTGTGTCTTGAGTTCCCTTAAATACTTTCCTTGCTTATCTTAGTTTTTGGCCAAACTAAGTGGTGATCAAAGAGAGTCTTAATCCTTGGTTAGGTGGCGTATCTTATCCTAATCAAAGATTAAGGGCCCTAAGCTAGTGGTTAGTGGTGCATCTTATCTAATCACCTAGCTTAGTACTTTCCAAAAACACTTGAAGATCTTTAAGGGTACATGGTTTCTCTTAAACCGTGAATTCTTTCCTAAGTTCTCCTTGTGTTCTTCATCTTCCTTTGCATTCCTAAACACACTCCCATGTCTTCTCCCTCAAAATAAGCCTTTTACCACTCCATTCCCACACTCATTCAAAGCTTAGACTACTCCTAATAGTCTAATTCCATCCCATCCTTCTCATCTCTTCCAACCGTGCAAACTAGCCACCCACGGTTTCTAAAACCAGAACTTTGGCACGATCTGGCCGTGCCTATAATCACAATCGTGCCTCCCTCCTTTTGTGAGTTTTTCCTTCTTTCCTTCGTGCTCTTGGGAGTTTGTAGCTAGGGTCGTGTTTCCCTTGCAGACTTCCATCAGCAGCACTCGACTAACTGTTAGTTAATTGATAGGTAAAGTTCAACATTGGTAAGTTTATGTATTCCCTTTCAGTATAGCATCATGATTAGGATGCTAGATTATGAACTGAAACTGAGATGGTAGTTGGATGGTTTGAGGAAGAACTATGACTGGCTCAAGGTCTTTGTGGTACGGTGCTTGTGAGGAGGGAGTTCAGGTTGTGAATTGATTGCAATCGTGTAGATTGCGAGGCCATGTGTGGCTCATTGTGTTGAATTGATTATGAAGTGCTTGAATGTGATATATGTGAACCCCTTTCCCTTCGATGTCCTCAAATTGCATTATGTGTATAAGGGTGAGTTTTTCAAAGAAGGATTTCATGTTTTGAAATGATAGTAGCCATATCTGTTAGTGCATGATGGCCTATTTTAATTAAATGAAAACAGTTTTGGGAGTGAACT
>JACYFF010031957.1:61518794-61551871 GCA_017589665.1 Selenicereus undatus
TGTGTGTGTGTGTGTGTGTGTGTACGTATATGTATATGGATATGTATATGTATATGTACGTATATGTATGTATATGTATATATATGTGTATATTACTACTATGATAGTCACACATCACGTATTTGTCTACTACTATCATATTAGACAATCATAGTCCCGAATGATAGATTACCACTCATATACTTCACGCTAGCTCCTCAACTCATTCCTAGGTCCTTAATGGCCAACCTTCCTTTATAGCAAGCATTCTAGCACGTAACCAAGCTGCACAAGAACGAATATGATGCTTTCACCACGAAAAAGTGGTTTTGAACAACATGGATAGTTATGTTGCAATAGGTACATTTGCTGTTGGTAAAACCTTATACCAATATATATTCGTCTGTTGCTAGGCTGTTGGTGAAAAGAGGTGACGGTATTAGTTTTACCAACAGATATTGTAATCTACCGCAGTTGCTCCTTAATACCAACAGAATGAATCCATGGGTGAACGTCATCATGTTACCAAGAGAGACATAATATGTTGGTGATGGCAAGTGTTACCATCAAATGCTTCTGTTAGTACTAAATCATCTGGCGGCATAAATTATTCACCAATGTACTGTATCTATTAGTAATTCTTTCTTTTTTCCCGCCTTTTTAATCTTGTCCAACAAGAAGATCTGTTAGTGCTACTGTATACTGCCAAAAAAGAATTCCCATCAAGCTACAATCTGTTGATAATTCAGTTCCTTCAAACACCTCATGATTTGAAACATCTACTGCCAATAGTCCACCCATTCAAGTGGGAACTATTTTTTCCAACAAATACATCTACACAAAATCAAACATGTAGGTACAATATTTATTCACAATAGAAAAATCAACTCAAAAAAAAGTGCAATGTTACTTAAAAGTTTTCAAAAGTGCTATACATTTGCTAAAAGTTCATAACAAATAAGTCCATAACTCCAACAATTGCTTCCGTTGAAAATAAAATCCAAACTATAAGTGCAAACTCATAATCATTACTTGGTCTACCTTAAAGATAAGTCATGACAAAAGTTAACCACATAAGAGAACTCAAACTATTAGTCATCATTTTGTTCTTGATCATCAACTTCTTCGGCATTTTCTTCTTCAAATGCATGACCATTTTCATTGTCATCATCAATATCCTCAAATGAGGAAAGAACATGCTCCGATATTCCCTATTAAGTAAGCACAAAAGCATAAATCTTCAAAAGAAGTAATAAAGAATATTTATAATCATCTAATGGCATTCTCCAACATTATGTCAAATTTATCATTAAAAATAAACAAAAATAAACAAGTTATCAAACACATTCCAACCAAATTAACTTTTCACGTAAACCTCTAATCACACTCTCTTCCCTCCACGGAACAAGACTGATATTTGTGTGAAGGTTCAAAGAGTTAGTTTCACAGAATTTCAAGAAATTATGGCATGGGTCATAATAGTAGCGGAAAGAATTGATCCAGGTCTGCTAAACAAAAGCATAAACCTAGCCCAACATAGGCCACCAGGTAAGTGAGGCAAACCAGATTGGGCAGTTTTTAGCTTGATTTGGATCATGAACCTTGCCAGGCCAGTTTTGCAAGGTAGTTTGGCCCACGAAACAGCCAAGCTTCAACCAATCAAAATGAGGCTTACCGATTTTATCATATTCAGTTTCTTCTAAAAGAATTTTCAGAAAAGAAAAGAACAAAGAAGCACTTGAACTAGTCGAGCTCCACCCCGCTCAATCAGCGAAGGCCAGATTTGGTGTTGTTTTTATATCAGGATGATTTCCTTGGTGAACTCCATAAGATGTTGGCGGAGTTGCCAGAAGTAGAGGAACTGAACCCTGTGCTAGATGCACAAGTCCCCGTGATGAACTTCAAGTTTGATGGGGTTCCCAATTGATCTTCTTTATGCAAGGTTGGATCTGTGGGTTATTCTAGAAGTGAGTATTTCCTATTCAGCTGACAAATCTGGGTTTGCATGGTTTGACTAAGATCTGCCTCTTCAATTTGTCCTTCTATCCTGTTTTGTTGGAACATTTGATCTTTCTGAAGTTTTATATGAATATATGTGAGTTGTTATGTGTTTCATGATCTAGACATTTTACAAGAATCAGTTCTACAAAATGCCAATGAGCAGACAGTGCGCAGTTTGAATAGATGCAAAGTTACTAACAAGATTTTACATTTGGTTCCAAATGTTCAGGTATCAAAGGCAATCCATGTGAGTCCATGTGTGAAAATGTATGCATATATGCTTCTATATGTAATTGCAGTTGCACCCCAAATTTAGTGTACAAATAGCAGTTACAACCCAAAAATGGTAATATAATTACATCATTATTAGTCTGTAAACCTATATGTATTTTATGAAATTATTTTTAAATTGTTATTACAACTTTTGAACAAAAATATTAATTTTCAGAAACAATTTTAAAAGTTAAAATGTTCCGCGCAAAGCACGGGTCCATACTAGTGAAAATGAAACCAAAATTACTAAATTATAACTCCACAACAAAATAGTTCATATCAAAGAAAACAGGCAAGACACTAAGCTGCATCGCAAAGCATTGGCGGTAAATATTACCAGAGCATTTGTGGTAAATATTAAAGGTCACCATAAACCAACAAAGCAGCTAGAGAAAACAAAAATTAGCAATCAAGAAATCATAAAAGGGTCTGAAGGCAAACAGATACTATAGCAATGTTGCTGTTCCCAGCAAGGAAAACAGTTTGGTGCACTTCACATATGGGGTTTGGATATCCTTCCAAGCATCTTATTTTTCAATTGCTGGGGGGGTACATTCAGAATCAAGCAAAGCTATTTGGAAGCACAATTTAACAAGAAAACAAGCCACAGCTGGACCAATTTTTGATTGGTTTCTGACCAAGCCAGAGGGCAGGTAGTCTGTTGGCAGTTTTGACTAGATAACAGTCCAATTCCCAGGTGAGCCAAAGAAATTTTGGTGGTTCAGTCTCCCACCTAAGATAAGATTGATAACATAAACCATCGACCAGTAGCTCAAGATCCTCCTTGACTAGGCTTAACATAGTTAAAGCTTAACTCTAATTGCATCAACATGGCATAGCAAATCACCTTATAACATATAACAGCAACATGTTGTCATGATTTCGTAGAATCTTTCACATTGTATCACATGTTGAGGCTTACGTATCCAAACAACAAAACATATCACTGGCAGTCTTGGATAACTACATACGAGGGCATTAACCAAATCTAAAGGTCAATACAAAGCATAGAACTTAAAAAAAAAGAAAAACATTTTATAACACAAGGATCTCTAGAACATATATTCTTACCTTCACACTTCATAAAAAATCAAACCTGTTCAACATAAACTAGTGGGAATTTATAACAGATAAATAGGATATAAACAAACTCTTGCTCCCACGAGTTTTATAGCTTTCAGAGTGCTATCTACTTTAGTCCACTTGACCACATATCAGGACTATGGGAAACCATCTTAGTCCACTGATTTGCACATAGATGATGCACAGAGACTACACACCTTGACACTAACTATAAATTGGGTTTAGCCACACAACCATCTCAACTTTGCTACACAACATCCCTATGCTTCGAGTAATTGTGTTTAACACTTTAACTCCTTCCAGATAAAACACCAAGACACTAACTATAACTCATATCACACCCTAAACAATCCCTCCTATAATAGCATGATGAATATATTCATAATTAATCTACTGATTTACAAAGAAATCATAGCCCAATAATGACATATCTGAATTACCCACCTTAGTATCAACTATCAACTTGGTCTCTTATGGCCTGGAGAAAGACAGATTGCACACCTTCTGGGACATCTAGGCATAAACGAATAGGGAACAATACTAGCAGTAGGAATGGGGAACATACAGAAGTAAGAATGGGGAGAACAGAGGGAGAAACTGCAGCAACAACAATGGAAAGCAACACTAGCAGCAACAATCACAATTACATATGTAACCCTAATTCAGATAAATAGACACAAGGGAATTTACATAATCAAATTTACCATAACCCTAAACAAATAAAAATCAAAAGCAAGGGAAAAGCAGCAAATTACCTTTCTCCTAACGATGAGGATGTGAACAGAGTAGAACCCTAGGTTTGAGTGGTGTTCTTCCTCTTGCGTCTATGTCAATGCCCAACACCCAATGCTAAATTTTCAGCCACCAGCGCCGGAGAAGGGCTACAAAAGCAAAAGCATGTAGAAATTAGAAGATTAAAGCATATTGAGAAACTAGATTGAACAACAAAGGTGACGAAAACAACTTACCTGTGAAAATTGAGAGCCTCCAAAACTAGCAGCAACAACAGTGATGAACAATCGTACAAGGAGGAGTGAATTTGGTGTTGCGGCAAATTGAAAGACGAGCAAATTTGTGTGCTTGGGCTGATTTCTGTGAACGACAAGGAGTGAAGAAGAAGCGCAATAAAGGAGATGAAGAGGTAGAGTCGCGTTTTGGGTTGTTTTTGAGTGTTTGATTTGTTTTAGAATCTGGTCGTTTAAAAAAAAATATTTAATTCTTGCTGCAGCACATTTGTGTCAAAAATACCAACAATATCTGTTTTTAAGATTATAATGTTGGTATTGTGATTATAATACCAATAGAGTGTTGGTAATATAGTTGTAATACCAACAAATTAATTTCTATCTGTTGCAAATATTATCATAGCTCCTTCGCGCCCAAACTCAAATTTTTAATAGCATCAAAAGTTTTAGTATGTTGCAAATACTTACTTTCACCAACAGAAAATATTTTTCATCACTACATATCTGTTGGTAAAAGTCACTTTTTTTTGTAGTGTTCAAACACACTTGTGAAACCATATTGACTCTCGTTATATTCCAAGAACAGTTTATAAATCATACTAACTTCTTTAAAACTTATAACTCTTCTAAAAGCTCCTAAAACATCCAAATTGGTAAGAAAGGCTTTGCAAGAAACATTCTTTCGTAAGATATGCACCTTCAAAAGCTTAAATGTTCGATGCATTACTAGGATGTAACCAAACTTCATTTGAAATTTCATTTAAACTATACTTAGAACACGTTTATGAAATATGTGCAGGTTACGTACATCTGAAAGCTTTCTTTCTTTTCTTAAAAACACTTTACTTAGCCTCTTGAGGCTCATATTCTTTAAAAGAACTTCTTTCGTAATGATCCTCAAATGACCCTTATAAGCTTTTCAAATCTTATTCAATATGGCCTCATAATGGCCCTTAGAAATCTTTGTTTTCTGGACAGCTTAAAATGGCAAAATGCCAAATTTTCTATTTATTAGGAACTTATAATATAAAAACATCTTATTGTGCTAGCTAGGGGAGGTCAACACTGCCCTTAAGTGAGATCGTCACTCATAACTCACATTATCCCCGGGGTATACGTACTTAAGTTTTGGCCAAAACGCATCTTAGCAGAGCAACTCTAACCTCGATATTGTCTTCTGTTGGGCAACAGCTCACACCAGGATAATCATATTCTGAGTCCAGTCCCCCTCAAAGTTTTCTTACGCGCCACACATTAGGGAACAACTCACACCAAGATAATCATATCTTGAGTCCAGCTCCCAGGAACACCTCATGCCATCTTTGCATCCAGCTTCCAACATTACCTTTGGGGGAAACAGCTCACGCCATCTTTGTGTCCAGTTCCTACCCTCAAGGTCTGCCCACTTGCCTAGCACTTTCTTAGCCTTTAAAATCGTATTTCATTTCTCTTTTTCAGTTGATTACTTTGCCGAAATCTTATTTTAAAACAAAATGACCATAACTTTTCGAAATGTTTATAGATCCCTTGTTTTTAGCTTAGAAACTCCTTTTAAATGAAATAAGTTTGCTAACTCGTAAACGAAGTCTTCGTTTTAACTTAAATGCTTTTTATGAACGACGTAAGTTTGCTAACACGTAAATCGACTTCCTTTAAACTTAAAAGCTTCTTCTTATAAACGCAATAAGTTTGTTATCACGTAAAATGACTTCGTTTTAAACTCAAAAGCTTCTTATAAATGCAATAAGTTAGTCAACACGTAAAACAACTTCATTTTAAACTTAAAAGCTTCTTATAAATGCAATAAGTTAGTTAACACGTAAAACGACTTCATTTTAAACTTAAAAGCTTCTTGATGGAGATCTTTATGCCCCTTAATTTAGAGAAGTAAATCAGTCAAGGTAATCTTATTTTGCTGGCCCCAAGTTGAATAAATCATCCACATTTTGTTTAAGAAGCAAAACAGCAGGTCACGGGGTTAATTTTAACAACAAACCTAGTTTTTGAGAGCTTAATTACTTATGCCTATTTGAGGTTTAAGTCAAATATTTTTCAATGGATTTGAAGTTCAAGAAGTTAGCTTTCTAGGAAAACAACTTTCAGCTCATTTGGACTTCATTTACCCATTCAACTCAGCCAATAAACCCAAGCTATCCAAACAAAGGTTTAGAACTATCATTCTCCATTGATTATCCCACAGGTTTGCTTAAGCTTAAACTAGAATTCAGTTTACTAAACCATGAGTACTTGAATTCTAGATTGAGTTTTCATTCATTCCCTTCAAGATACATCACTTCTTATAAACGCAATAAGTTTGTTAATCCATAAAACGACCTCGTTTTAAACTTAAAAGCTTCTTCTAAACGTAATGCGTTTGCTAATTCGTAAAACGAAACCCATTTCGAACTTAAGGTACTTAGTTAGCGTTTAACTCAAACTAGGTTCGTAATAAAATCCTTAGTTGTCATTTTATAACTCATTTCAATCCCTTTTTAAAACTCAAGGAGGGTGTTTAAATAAACTGAAGGCTCAAAACGTTCCCAAACTTACTACTATTTCAAACTTAAAGCACTTGGCTCGTTTATAAGGAAAACAAGGTTCCTTCATAAACTTTCAATGTAAATGCTTCTTAAAAATCGTAATGATTTTACTAGCTCGTAACTCGGAACTCAATCGAAACTCAAGTAGGCAGCTAGCACACAATTCAAGCTAAATTTCATAATTTATACTTTAAGACGCCCATTTTCAGATCGCTTAAATCCTTCTTAAATGTAAGGAGAAGTTATATACAAACCAACGCCTTAAAACATTTTCGAACTCACTCTTAGTTCACTTTTAAACTTCCTAAACCTATCGACTATTCAGTTGAGTTACTTCAGTAGTAGTTCGACAATTTACGATTATTTTGGACTACAATCATCTTCGTAACTGACTGGCACTTGGAAAGTACTTAAAAGCATTTGAAAACATACGTTTAACAATCCTTCCTAAACATGTCTGAATTTCAAGAATTAACCACTTAATGTCACATAGCATATTGAGGGGAAAAGGGGTTCTTAGCTAGCACATTTATACACTTCATAGTACAATTTGGCAGAATTTACTCAATAAGTCCCACATGGCCTCGCAATCCACACGATTGCGGGAATCACAATCCAGGCTCCCTCCTCACATAACACCAACCACAAGAATCTCAAACTCTTCAATAGTTCCACCTCGAGCCATCCGACTACCAACTCGGTTTAATAATGTCATAAGCAAACCAATAATTCACAAAACCATCATACAAAAGCATCACATTCTCATCAATAGCCCTATATAGAAATTAAGCACAACTGTATTGATTTAGCGATAACTTCTAAATAGAAATCAACATGCTTTACTAATGCCTTAATTCGCCCAATTAGTATTTTTAAACTTCAACACATGATTCAGGGCTAATGAACTGACGAAGTGACAACACTAAGGCGATGATCTGATTATTAATAATTCAGCAAACTTCCAAACTGTCTAGCCATTAATAATCCAGCAGCAGTTTCAACATGCAATTAACCCACAATTAACACCATGTTCGCAATTTTCTCAATTTTGATTCTTAGTTCACCAAACTGATTCCTAACCTCATGAACATGTGCTAACTAATTAGTTAAAAATCGTTGAAATTAACAGTAATTTAGGAGTAAGGAAATTCCCACCTCGATTTCGATTCCGAGCTAGGTGTTTATTCGAAGGCTTGTTGGCTCGACTTTGGGTACTCGAACGACTCCAAACTTCGACCTTGCCCTCTGGTCACCCGAGGAGCACCCAATCCACCCAAACCTCACCAATTCGAACCCTATACAGACCTAAATTTAGTTTATCAACTTGAGATTGAATTGGGTGTTTGTAGTTGCGAATTTTTACTCCAATTTATAGAGGATTGAAATAATGAGAAGCTAAATTGCATGGCCATACCTGGGCAAGTGTTTGTGCCCCAATTCGTCACCCAAAATCCTCCATAAACGTCGAAAAGTCCTTCGAATTTTGACCCAGATTCGCACCAAATGCTTACCAACTTGTGAAGGTAGTCGAATGGGGGAGTTTGGAGGTATGTGTGGCAAAATTTCTCTGGGTTTTGGGAGCTTGGTGTCGGGCGTATGGTGGAGAAGAGAAGGAAGAAGATGAAGCAGAGAGAAGAGAGAGAGACCATCGGGGGGGTCACGGACAGCCCAAAACAGAAGGGGGTGGCGCGAATTGACTAAAATGCCCCTCCCTCTCCTTTTTTTTTGACCTAAGCTGATTCATATTCGATACCGCTAGTCTAATTCGTAACCCGAATCAATAACATGACCTTTCATCGATTACTCATTCCCAAAAATATATAGGTTCGATTTAATAAACATCGAACTACTTCTAAAGTTGACAAGCTAATCGTATTCGGGTTCTACTCGAATTAGTACTTGTTAATAACCATTAATAACGTTATTAAAAATCGTTGAATAAATTTTCAAACTAATAATAACAACCGTAATAATTTTAATAGCGACAATATTCTTTTTAATAAAATTAACGCTCACAAGGGCACATAGAAAATACTTTAACTCAGATCGTTAATAAAATATGATTTTTATAATGTAAAAAGGGCGTTACAGGCAGCTTAACGAAAAGTAAAAATATGCGGGTATTACACTCTTCCCCCCTTAAAAGAATTTCGTCCTCGAAATTTACTAATTGGAGGAAATAATGTGGGTACTTCTCGCACATTATTTTCACAACCCAAGTCACTTTACGCTTAGCTATCTAATCTGTCTCCACAATAACATTGCATCCTTGGATTTCTAGTCGCACCAAGTCAATAGGGAGGGTTTTCCCTCGTACCTTGACACTACAATCTCTAAAGGTGAGGCCGATATGATAATTAGTTCTTAAAGGAGTGGTCACGTAGAGTTGTACGTGTATCTCGCCAGGTTTATTGGCGAGTTTTCTCGCAGTTAAAGGTTAAAAAAAGACTGAGCAGCACCAGAGTCAAACAGGATGCGAGCATAAAGTGGGTTAACAAGAAGAATACCTGACATTGTGTTAGCAGTCTCCCCAGTCTCTTTTCCTTCTAGCTAAGCATCCGACTACTAGTTAGTGGCCTCTGGTTGCTTCTATTGTCCCCTGAGGGAGCACCAACGGTTGGGCGACCTCGTTGTGCCACTGGGTTGATCCCTATTCTAGATCTTTGAATATTACCTGGACTATTCCATGTAGCCTTTGGGCAATTGGCGACTTTGTGACCCATATCATCACATCTAAAACATAGGCCCGTGAGGTTTCTGCATGGACTAGGGTATTGACATCCACACTGGTCACACATTTTCCTTGGTTTCCATTGGGCAGTTTGCTTTCCTTTCTCCTATTTCATACCAGGTTTAAACCTCCTAAAGTCTTTGTTTCTCTGAGAATTGGATCCCCCAGGGCCAAATTTCCTTTTTACTTGCTCATTTTCTCTATTCTCAATTTCGGTTTCATTCATGATGCGAACTATCTTCACAACCTTTTGGTACATTTCTTGAAAATTGTCATAAGTATACCCTGTTATTATCTGCTTCACTTCCCCTCTTAATCCCTGTTCGAAGTGGTCCATCCTCATTTCTTCGGTGGCCACTTGATTTGGTGCAAATCGACTTAGCTCATTAGACTTTGCCGCATATTCTATTATGCTCATTTCTCCTTATTTCAAGCGTAAGAACTCCCATTCCTTAGCTCTCCTTATGTCTTGGGGGTAATATTGAGCGTCCAATAAATTTTGCATTTGGTTCCAGGTCAAATGTAGGTTCACCTACCCTAGGTTTCACTATCCCCCACCAGAACTGAGCTTCTTTTTCAAATTGATAGGTAGCCAGATGCACCTTGAACCTCTTAGGGCACTCCATGATTTCAAATAAGTTTTCCATTCTCCAAAGCCACTCCTCGTATGCCATAGGATTAGTTCCACCTTCGAACTGGCGAGGTTTAAGTCTATTAAACTGGCATATCATCTCCATGGCAGTTGGTTCTAGTGTTAGTTCGTGTCAAGGAGGCATCTGTCACACATTCATACAAAGGATCACTTAGTTTCATTTTCAACTAGGGGTTAACATGCAATTACTCTAGGACTAATAGGGGTAGGCTTCTTTGGTTAATAAAATGATTTGCAAGTGGGCGAAAGATGTTATGTGTAGCTACTAGTTTAGTCTCAGCTTAACCTTCGCGTAATTATACATGCATATCACATTTTACTCAAGGAAATGCACGTATATGCTTGAACAAACTAGTGAATTCATAACACCCGGTCAGCACCAACTGCACTTATTTCGTTGAACATTGATAATGTGACTTAGGAGTCACGGGAGATCTCGCCATCCTAGTGCTTCATAATTTAAGGAGAATAAACTAAAAGGCTTACATTCAACTTATGGGCATACAACATACATTTGTGAACCTAGTTCACGCTACCCCTACTCTATTCTTTATCCAAAGTGTCATTTCTGGAGAATTTATCAACTGTGGATTCACTTGGACCCCCAGATTGGTCCTGGTTAGGGGCTAAGAGGTCTTGTAATACCAAAGTGGGGGTATACTCTATGTTGGGCGTCTCATCTACTAGTTCTTTCATCCTGAGCATGGTAGCTTGCCATCCTCAAGGGTAGTGCATTCCATAAGCATCCATCCAGTGCACCCACATTATGGCAACTTGCTTATAGCACTTTGCTTGAGGCGCTTCAGTGAAAAGACGCCTCATTTGGCAAAACTCTACTTGATTTCTATATACCACAATGGTGGGGAGGCATTGGCTCACCGCAGGTTGGATGAGCTCAGTTTGGACGAGTTGGATGGCAACAACATTTCTCTAGCATGAAGTGAGTCCCAAATGGTCTACATAGCGCTCTGCTCGTAGTAGGAATTCCACTAAACCTCGATAGGAATAAGCGGCACATTCCTCCCTGCATAAGGTTAATGTCGTAAGGTGATGGTTACTTCCTTTCATCTTCCGTCCAAGGGCATCTTCCTTATAAAACTTGCTGCCCAAGTACTTTGGCTGATTCCGTTGGGCACTCTTCGACAGTGTACCTCCATTGCATGCCAGAATATAACCGCATTCCATGCGGCCAACCAAAAAGGCAGGTAAACGTGATGGACAATGTGGAAAACCATCCTACACTACCACTGATAGTAAGGGAAAAATCGGAATATAAATACATATTATAAGTTATACACTTGTTAATACAAGTAATACTAAGCAAGACAGATCATATAAGCACATGAGTCACGTATCTTTACATAGCACACACCTATTATGCTATCTAAATGCTAATCCAAACCCACGATCTTTAAGAGCCTTAGAGACTTCCTTCTAGGAAGTCTTGGTGGTGTGACCCCTCCTCGAGTTGGGGGCGTTACAGATGGGTTGTGCACCAGGGACTAATTCAATCTGAAAATCAATTTCTCTTTGAGGGGTTAGTCCTGGTAACTCTTCCCAAAAAGCATCTCTAAATTCACAAACTACAGGAATATCTTCTGCTTTTTTCATCCTTGTCTTGAGTTTCAATGGCATCACACCAATAACCAATACCTCCTTGAAACAATAGCCTGCATGCTTTCATAGCAAAAATTAAGGGACATAGTTTTTCTGCCCTTTGCCCATAAAAACATACTCCTCTCCCTCTTTTATCCCTCACGATAACCTTAAGGTTTTCACAATCATTCTTGGCCCCAAAAGTATGCAACCAGTTCATCGCCAGAATGGTATCAAAGTCTGATAAATCAAATTGAATCAAGGCTCTAGGAAATATGATTCCACCAATAGTAATAGGGACAAGCTTATAAGAGATAGGACACTCAATTATAGAGTCATTGGATAACTTGATTCTATAATTAGTTTCTGCCTTCATATTCCCAAGCTTTAATTGCATGGTAGATCGAGTAAATATAAATCAATGAGTGGCACCCGAATCAAATAATACATAGATGGCTTTGAATTTAAAAAGAGAGTTCTAGTAACTACCATACCAGAGGTGGGAGTTTCCTTCTTGCTCATCACATACGCCCTTCCCACCACTGTAGTCCTTCGGGTTGAGGGCCCTTGGTGAGGTAGAGCCAAGAGCTTTACTTCGCCCTTGTATACAACCTTCAATCATTGAGGATAGGCAGTAATGCGATGCTTTGGGCTACCACACTACATGCAGTTATTAGTTCCCACTCGACATTCAAGGTTGGTGTGGTTGGTTCTTCCGCATTTCCTACAAGGCTCTGTTGGACCTGTAAGACGACTCTTGGGAGGAGCGAGATCAAGCTTCTTTTGGTCTAAACATCATACTACCACTCATCCTCAATTCCATAAATTCTTTTTCCTTCTGCTGTTAAACCGCAACTGGGTAAAATTTGGCTTTCAGTTCTTCCAAGAATTTATTCCAAGTGAATTTAGGGCTTGATAGCCTATCCTTCACAGTGCTCCATCAAATGTTTGCTTCCTTAATTAGCTAAAATGTCCCAATGCATGTGGGGCTCAAAATGTAACCTAATTGAGAAGCCAGCACCTAAATCAACCTAATGATCCCTAGATGGATCGTAGTCTAGGCCAGACTCATTCGCGCGCTCCTCGCTCGAGTCAAAACGGCTGTCTGACATGCCGGACTTGGCATTCTCGACGTGATGATTAACCTAGTGCTCCCCCAACTCCGGATCCTCCTCAGGGTCCTCCATGAGCTCATCATCAATGCTAAGCTCCACTAACTCTGGTGTATCGGGGAGATCCACAACCATGTGAACCTCCCCTGATTCATTAGATATAGGGATCCCCTCTCCAAATCCTGATGAAACTAGGCTATCGAGCGGCTGAGGAATGCCTGGTGTAGGTGGTGATGGTAGTCCCTAAGCAGGTGGAGGTGATGCAGGTCGGGAAGTTGCAAAGTGCAAAACAAATATGTACTATAGTGTCTCCATAGTATTCCCTCTCTCCTCAAAGTCCTCTTTGAGCAATAATTTGGTCATAATGTTAGCCCAAGCCCCATGAAGCTGGAATCTAGGTTCGCCCACCTAAGGGCTCCAGTCATTATAAAGTCATGATATCGGGTCATAAACTCGACCCAAGGGGCAACTGTATGTAAGGACCATAACAGCCTACAAGGAATGGTATGAAACTCGAAAAAGGGATCCTACATGTGGGCCACCACACTAGCATGTAGCAAAGAGGTGTGAGTGGCCACAGAAGTATCCGACATCATATTCATTGCATATGGATCCATCTAACAAAGAAAAACATAAAAGAAGAACATATGAGAGATAAGCAGACATTTCTATTATCACGAATCTGTAACGATATAATAATAACCCTCGTTAACTAACGTCCTCACCCTCCCATCTCTAGTCTCCGTACTCCATAACCCATCAAGGAAAATCAAACTTGGCCCAGATACCAAAAGTGTAATACACCCAATACGCATGTGTTATTGTTTGTATACTCTTTAATCATTCCCTTAATTAGAACGGATAAACCTTATGGTTAGGGTGTTTTCGCCGTCTAGAAGGACAAGGCTTTAAGTACGCACACTAGATATAACATAGTTAAGCATAGATTATATCCATACACATTCAAACATTATTAAAACCATATACAAACAGCTGCTAACTACCATAAGGTTTACACAGCATAATAGAGCAATTCTTCATAAAGTTCACAGCTACATCAGTTGAAGATCTTAAAATACAGCTTCCCAAATGTTCATAAAATAACATCACTACTGATCCATCCAGATTCCTTTGCTCACTTATTTTCTTCAGTTGATTTGCTAGCATGAGGGCGATTCACTTAGTGATTGCCTAAAACAAAGCATGACAAATGTGAGCCAAAGTTCAACTCATCATTCCTGTATTATTAAATGATCACTAAAAAATTGATTGGGCACTCGCTTTGCAATTCATTTTGATATAAAAGAGTGAATACGATGAACGTAAAATTATATTGCTAGTTACTAGCTAATACTGAACCCCTGGTAACTGCTACGATCTATAGATAGGTGTACACTTGCCAAGTCGCTCAGGAAACCTGGCCTGAGGCCACGCGGATAACCATAGGGCACGTGCCCTATCATAATAACTGATGGGGTCACTAATTGGACGATAAATCACTAAATAAACTGATTCATTGATATACTTACCTAGACAATATAACTTTGATAAATACATTCTGATTTCTAAAGATACAGGCAATGGATGTACTTGGGGTTTTTAAAATGCAATCTCACATGGGCCTTGTTTGACAAACAGCTATTAGCTATTACCTATTACCTATTTGTATTAACTGATAGCTGTTAGCTGTTTGAATTAGTTGTTTGCAGTAGCTGTTTCAATTAGCTATTTGTGGAAAAAAATGTTTGACAAAGTTAGCTGTTTCTAATAAAGATGTTTGGTAAAACTTCATTTATATCCTTATCTCTAAATTGCTTCTTAATAGAACATATTTTTTTATTTATTGATCAATTTGTTTTTGAAAGGAATTAAATTGGTGTTATAGGTATAAGTTAACTTTATTTGTGATCACACAAAAAAATAGAAGAAAACCTTCATTGATAAAACTATACTTTCTTATTAAATTCTACATAACTTGCATTTATCGTCTATCTTATTTCTTTTCAATTTGTACATATGTAAATTATGTCAATGTTTTATAACGTTATTTTGTTATTTTTTAAATTTCCTTGGTTTATAAATTGAAATTAAAATTTATACGAATTTCTAATGACTTTATCTTCATTAGATTAAATTCATACAAAACATAGTATCAAATGTTACTATTTTTCATCGATCCAAAGCTCATTGTCGAGGTAATCGAAAGGGAGATTGAATAATCTAAAATATAAATATCATAATATTAGACGTTCATAAAAGTGCATGGTGAGAGAACTGAATAAGCATAATATAATATACTAGTGAAATTAGAAAATCTACACCAAAAAGTATACTACTTGGTTGAGGGAAAAAAATTTATACAAACAATGAAAGAGACAATGCAACCTCAATGGTTTGTTTTTGCCTCAAAAAAAAAATCTACTCTTGATAATCCTCAAGATCTAACCGGGTTCGAATACTACTAAGGAACACTTTATAATACTATATACTCTTTCTATTTTGTAAAATAATATTATATAAATAATTAAATATAATGCAATGGCATGTAATATAATTTGTTTAAAGTCTTAGGTAAATATGCTATTTTCACAAAAAGCTTTTTTGAAAAGGCTAATGAAAACATCATTTTCAAAAAGAGCTTTTTGGGGCCAAACAGTTGTTTCAAATAGCTGTTTACCAAACACCCACTTAGCTGTTTGACTTGATCAAAACAGCTAAACCACGCCCAAACAGCTCTTTTTCTCCAAAAAGCTATTATTAGCAAACACGCCCATGTATTAGTGAAATAAAGCAGGCCCCGATTCTGCTTTAGAAATGTAATTATAGGTATATGTAGTTAGTAAACAACACTTACTCTCATAATTTGTAACTTTAATAGAAATTTATTAATTAAATTTCTTCCATAACTCAAACAGTTCAATATAAGATGAGTTACACTAAGATGATTTCAAAAGTAAATAAATTAAGGTAATTTAACTCGAGGTAAAATAATTAGGAGTGAAATAGACCAAAATAAAATAATTTAGGTTATAATGGAAAGGCTTTGATAGTAATAAATGGACTATGGGTTTTTGATATTTTTGAGATGGATAATAACGGTTTAAGGCCATGATGGCTGTAATTAGCTTCAGGATAGCTTTAATCAAACTAACTTGGCCCGACAACCACTGTTCTTCAGTCATTACTCTCAACACTTCTCCAATTTCATTCACATGTCCATTTAGTTTAGCTTTCCAACCCATGTAAGTTTCTAAGCACAATCAAAGTTGTTGACTTAGTAACATTAATAATCATCCAAAACTCTTAATAATACTTCTAATTTTTCATGGTTTCTTTCTTCTCTCATAAATCATGTCCATTAACCTTTGTTTCCTTCTTATCGTTACCTTATTCTAGCCAAAACACTAAAAAGTTACTTCATGATCAACCTTACACATTTTTCAATACTTTTATTCACATAATCACTCAAAATGCTCCTATAAACTCACTTACTTGTATTATTAATCCAAACCATCTCTTTTCATCACTTATGGGATTTTCCATAATCCATTAATTTTCGTAAAACTCACACAACATCATTTTTCAAGCCCATAACATATCCATCCTGCAAATTTCATCTAATTTAATCCAAATAAACATACTTAATTCAAAAATCAACCTTGCTCATGCATGACCATGAATCCCAAGGTTATGCCCAATTCAAATTTTCATCCAAAAAATATCATCCACAACACTTAAAGCCACTCTTTACAGCAAAGATCACAAAATTAAATCAAAAAAGTTAAAGTTCGTCATTTTCAACGTCAAGCTTGCATGGTCATGTATGATCTCAATTCTTACATGCTTCCAAACTCCAACACACATAATAAAACGCCAAATTAACCCTCATTTTTGTCAATATAACATGATCCATAATCAAATCATTCATAAAAACCCAAAATTAAACAAGAAAAGAGTTAGGTTTTTACATCACTTTATGCTTAGATTTACAAAGTTGGGCATAGTAGGAGGTGGTGTTAGTGGTGGATACTGGTGTTAGTGGTGGCTGGGGGGAGGCAGCAATAGCTGGGGAGGGCGACAGGTGTTGTCTAGAGGTGTCAGCAGCGACAGGGGAGGGGGAGGGGGAGCCATGGGTGAAGAAGAAAGAAGAAGAAGAGAAAATGATTTTTGCTTTGGCTAGATTTTTAGTGATCATTTAGGTGATAAGTATCCTCCCAAAAGTAGTTTTTTACTAATTATAATTAGACACAAATAATGGTGATTAGCTTAATTCACTTGTACCAACTTTTTGGACCACCAATTGGCTCAAATGAATTGGGCTCGAAAAACTAGCACTCCATTGCTATAAAATTTTTGCGGAACTCAAAATTGAATTTTCATGATGTTATGGAAATTAATTTATCGCTTAATCATATTTACCAGAGCCTACTATCAATTCACCCAAAATTTTTATGATAATTAAAACCCACATTACAAAGTAGGGCCCAAAATTAATTTTTCCCAACTGGAATGATTGAATGCGATAAATGTGGGGAAATTAACAACATGGCTTAATTAAATAAATAATCATTATTTAGGGTTGGGCTATTATAGACTTCCCTCCTCAAAGAGTCTCATCCTCGAAACTTATGAACTTTGTCAAAAACAAGTAAGAATACCTCAAATAGGTATGGGTACTTCGCTTTCATTTCCTCCTTGGTTTCCCAAGTGGCTTATGAGGAGGTATGGTTTGTCCAAAGTACTTTGAATAAAGGTATCTGCTTGTTGCGTAGCCATTTAATCATGCAGTCTAGTATCTAGAATGGGTGCTCTTCATAAACTAGATCCCCAGTGACTTCAATAGGCTCGGTTATGATAGCATGGTCAGGATTTGGAATGTACTGCCTGAGTTTTGAGATATGAAACACGTTATGCACGTGTTCGAGTTCTACAAGCAGATCCAATCGATAAGCTAAAGGATTCAACCTTTTCATAACTTCATGTGGTCCAATATATCTTGGGCTCAATTTGCCTCGCAATCCAAACTTCCTTATACCCTTAGTTGGCGAAACTTTGAGAAAAACCTTATCACCTATTTGAAACTCCAGAAGCCTTCTTCTTTTGTTAGCATAGCTTTTCTATCAGCTCTGGGCAACCTAAGGTCAATGCCTCATCTAATTCACTCCAATACACAAGGGTTCTGCATTTTGTTCCATATAGAGTCTCAAATGGGGCCATTTTAATGGTGGAATGGTAACTATTATTGTAAGAAAATTCCACCAATGATAAGTCGTCTTCCCATTTCCCTTGAAACTCTAGTACACAAGCTTTTAACATGTCTACCAGAATCTTATTAACTCTTTCAATTTGCCCATCTGTCTCACGATGATAAGAGCTGCTAAAATTTAATTTAGTTCCAAAGGCTTTTCAAACGCTTGCCAAAAATGGGCTTGAAATCTCTGACCTCTTGATACGGCCACAAGCGCAGTGTGGCATTGTAGCAAATCAAGGTTGATCCCACAAAGATTAGGTTGATCTATTGGGTTGTAATCCCTCAAGATAGGCTAAGTGAATCCAAATTTTGAATCCAAATTTGAGAATGGAATTTAACTATGCTATTTATCGAATCTAATAGTTAAACAATCAAGGAATTTAATCAAATAAAGTAATTTTCCAATGCAAGAATTAATCAAGAACCTTTTCTTTATATAGGCAATTCCAAAACTGATAATTGATTTATCAAACCCCTCTTTCAAGGTGGAATGAAATTCTTAAATCTAATCAACTTACCATTTTTCAAGGGTTTATGATTAATCTAAGATCATTAAGAATGTGATTATCAAATTTAGGGGTTTCTTAAACGGTGACTCTTTTTCAAGATCCCACTCACTTAAGCCGAATCTTAGTTTTCCAACATCTAGTTTCACTTTTCAGTTCTTCATCAAATGTCTAAAACAAGTAAGGAATTGATCAAATTTCCTACTAATAAATTAAATCAATGTCTATGATTTAATAAAATAAACCCATCAAATCCAAAGTACTTTAGATCAAAATAAGAATTGATTCATTCACAAGAATTCAACTCAATTCCAAGATTAACAATCCAAAACTCAACATAAAAATCAACAATAATCTGAAAGCATAAAAATCTAAAGAGAAAAGAGAAGAGAAGGGAGAGGAATTGCTCAGTCGATGCGTGCTTGAACTGTTGTTGCAAACTCGATCTGGAATCCTTTGCAATCCTCACCTTCAACTTGCTCCCACCTCTCTTTAATCTAAATCCTACTCTAATTGATGAAATTGAAGAGAGGACAAATTGAATGATGGGTTGATCGATTGAGGATGCGAACAACCCCATTTATAGCAAAACCCCTGGAAGTCGAATAGCCTCGCATAAGAATGGAATTAAAACTGCCTGGAAGTAGAACAGATGTGAGAAACACAAACAGCCTTGGGGGAAATAAGGCCACCACGGACCGTGGCCTTCACCACAAACCATGGCCTTTACCGCAGACCGTCTATGGTCAACTCTGACTTGACATTCTTCTATTCTTTGTTCTTTCCATGGGCATGGCAACTCAAGGTGTTCGTGGGGATCAAAACACACTCAGCTAAGGTCAAAACAAGGGCAAAAAGGTCTAAAAGCCTGTCGAGCATAGAAAAGAAACATACCCAAGCGTAAAACGGGAAAATGAGTATAAATTATAGCATAAAGCACATAATTTTCCCTAAAAATGGCAGAAAATGACCGTAAAATGATATACACCTGAAATAGGATGAACCGATTTGGACCCGAACACCCAAAATAAACCGATCTAGAACCGAACAAAACCCAAATTGTAGCATATCCCGAAATGACCCATACCTGAAATGACTCGACCCAATTCAAACCCGATCCGTAGTGACCCAACCTGAAGTAAACTGAAAATGGACAACCCGAACCCGAATCGAACCGTAGCCAATTTAAAATCGATCCGATTCTTACCCGACTCAATTTACCCAAATAAGTAGTAACTTTTTTTTATGTTTTAGTCTTTTCTCTTGGGGGAATTTTGAATTTTTCAAACTCAATTAGTTGAGTTTAGGTGGGAAAAGAAAAACAACTTAAGAGGGAATTTTTACAAATGAAATTAATTAAAAACTTAAGAGGAAAAAATAAAATAGTTGGTAGTTTTAAGTTTTTAATTTGGTAGATATGTAATAAAAACATAAGAGAAAAAAATATTTTGTCACAATAGAAATTAAGAAAAGATAACTATAACTAACAATCTATTAAACTTATTAGGATCTAGCAGTCTTATTTTACAATTTGATTCATTTAATGATTTGATGCAATGCATGCTATGAGTATAAATTTATAATATCATTCTGTGACTACTGTTAAAAATTTTGCACTACTGATTTAAGATTCTAAATCATCTTCATAACATGTTTAATTCTACAAAATCATATTCAAGAATGTAGCATTGCATATGATTGCATAATGATGCATCCGCCGAGGGTCTAAGCTAAAACTCAATTTAAGAGTGAAAGCTTACAAACCAAGGGAGAATACAATCATGGGAAAACCAAGGAAAGTGGCACGTAATATGTTGGTTATGAGGCAACAAACACGTGAGGAAGGAATGGAATTTAGAATCAAGGGATTCTAAATGAGAAACAAAAGAGAACTTGATGTATTCTGATGTATATCTCAAGGAAGGATGGAACCAAGCTAGAAGCTACCAAGAACACGAAGCAAGCAAGTGAAACTACACGAAATGGGGGAGGCAAGGTCGTGCTTAATGGCATGGGGTGGCCGCGCCACTTTGCTGCCTAGCACGCCTAGCTTTGTGGTGTTTCACGGTTTGAAGTTGGCTTTGTGTTTGGGTTGGAAGCTAAACCAAAAGGGATAGCCTTAGCCGTTGTTAAGCATGGGAATGGATGTAATAAAGGGTTATGAAAGTATGGAACGGAAAGAGAATCAAAGTTATGATTTACTAACTCAAAATTAAGCTAACAAACCCACCTTTACTCTCTTTCAATCCTTGAGAATAAACATTGAATTGGATAGAACTAAACTCAATGTTTGGATACAAAAACACCACCAAACACAAGTTTAGGGCCCTTAAACTATGATTAAGATACAAAAACACCACTTAATCAAGTTTAAGACTACACTTGAACACCACCTTAACCGGCCTAGTTAAGGATAAGCAAGTTTAGTATTTGAGTGTGCCTAAGCACGAAAGCACAAATGCTCTCAACTTTGTTTTGATTCAAATCTGGTTATGTTGATACAAGGGGCGTGCATATGCTTAAATACAAGCCAAGCAAGCAAGCTAACACACACCTAGACCTTACCCTCCTAGTGAGGAAAGGTATTAACTTAAACTAATCTATACGGTTAATGCTAACCGTGTACGAAACAAGCTTAAACTAATCTAAATACATCTAAAGCATAAACTAAAGTAATGCTAATGCTTATTATACATTAATCTTCTCATAATCAAGCTTAAAACATGCTGAATTTTGGCTTGAATCTCATTGGTCAGCCGAAATTGCTTTTTGTCTAGCCAATAGTATGCAAGAGACATTCTTTTGGCTGCTTTCTCTTCATTGGTTGCTCTTCTCTAGACAAATCCCTTTTGCAGCTTGATAATTGAGTCTCTAGAGGCCTTGGGACGTGTGCCTATCACCATTGGAAGGGAGAAGACCCTTTGGAGAAGGCAAAAACCAACCGAGTTGCTAAACTGGTTTTTTAGGCAGTTTCTTGCTGTGATTGGAGGCCATTTTTTTCATGCAAAACGTGGTCATAAGCTGGCTTGCCTGGAGCGTGTGGTAATGGGCCGGAAGTAGATTGCTTGAGTTTAGTTGCAAATTTTCACTTTGGAAGAAGATATGACTTGATCTAAAGGCAATGCCACCAATCAAGCCTAAGGATCCACCAAGAATTGCATAAAGGCAATGCCACCAACAATTATATAAAGGATTCCACTCAAGACTCACCACCTTTTGTGAAAGGATAAAGAGAACTCAAGATTTTAGAGAGAATTCAAAGCATAAGCTTCTTTTATAAACATTCAACTACCCTTTCTACTTCCTAAGGCTTCTCCTTATATAGGAGAGCTTTACAAGGCTTCAAATGCAGCAAAACAAATGCCTTGGTAGACCATAAAGCAAAGTAGGAAACCAAAAATCAACAAACAAAAGTGAAAAGTGCTTTTTACTTTATATCAGCACTTTTCAGTTTACATAGGTCAACTTTGAAAGGCTATATCTCCTAGGTTTGTTGGCCAAATGAGCTGAAAAAGTACTTGTTGGAAAGCTCTAGAAGTAAGCTTTCAGGGGCCACCTCGTTCAGGTAAATGGGAGCAGCCGTTTGGGAGGTATAGATCAAAATGTGCAGACATATCAGGCTGGGGCAGATTCTGCTACTTGTGGAAAAAGCCTCCTCTTGACCTATGCCCTAATGCCTTCACCTAGAACTCTCTTTATGCCCTTTTAGCTGACATATGAAGGTTCCTACAAAATGGATTTTCAGCAAGTTAAACCCATTCTAAGCTTGGTTAATTAAGCTCACAAAACCGAGTAACTTTGCCATGAAAATACAACTTGCTGTTTTGGCTTCTTTTATTATTTCCGAGGGTTTGACTTCATTTTTGATGGACCAAACCCTTTAGAAGGCCTCTTGACCTTCCCAAAATAGGCACGGCATGCATCCCAATGATTTGGGATGTGGTTGGAATTGGAGTTCCAAAACCGCACACGGGCCAAGTTCCCGTTGATGGAGCTCGTGAGCATTAAGGAGGACTTGAGAGCTCTCTTGGACTTGTATGGACATGGTATCCGCTTCATTGCCACATACGCTTGGAAAGCCCTGGAAGTATTCTAGCTCCTCCAAGTGGAATTACTCAATTTGGAGTTCATTTGCCTGATGAAAAGATCAAAATGGCCGGACTAATCTGAACCGGGTCTCAACCTGCATGGTTTGGAAGATTGATCTGGTTCTTCATCTTTCACTTGACTTAACTTGATTTTATCACTTGGACCAGATAGCTAACATCTTGAGGACCCAAAATATGTAAAAATACAAGACTTAAACAAAAATATAGCTTAAGAAATAAAAAGAACAAAATCGGGTACATTTTGGCCCTGTTGGGCAGTTTTGACACCTTGGGTTTATTTGCTAATTTGAATGGGTAAATGAAGTCCAAATGGGATGAAACTTGACTGACTTCCTAAACTTCAATCCCAAGGGAAAATATTAGACTTAAACCTTAAGGAGACTTGAGGAATTAAGCACACAAAAACGGGTTCACTGCTGGAATTGACCCTTGCCCTGCAGTTTCAATACTTAAACAAAATTTGGATGATTTATTCATCCTTTAACCACCATATTGAGACTACCTAGTTGATGTGCTTCCTTTGAAATCAAGGGCATGGAGGGATCTCTATCACATAATAAGGTGACTCATTTGAATAATGTCACAATAGCATTGCATATTCAAGTCTGGAATTTCAATAACGAGCATTCACAATCACATAAACGTAATGCTAATTGACACAAACTCATATACTATCATTGCTTTTTAGTTTTGACTCATTGAGCAAATGCAAATCAAGTTATTAACCTCACAAAGACAAATCTTTGAATGTTGATGCTTGATAACTTAACGAGCTATCACAGAACATTGATTTGATTACTAAAAATGTCGACTTGAATCAACCCATTTCTATTTACCAACTCCAAATATGACATATGTGAAATTATAAACTAACACCGGGGTCTAAATAAAAATTTCATTATTTTCTTTCTTTTTTTTCATTTTTCAAGGTATATTTTGGTCTTGGGGCTCACAAATAAGACCATTGATAAATGATTTGCATTAGTTTGATCCACTAATTTTGTCATCGCATGAACTCAATTGAGATTATTAAAACTTGACTTAATGATACATAATCCTTTGGATAACTGCACAACGCATTTGATATAGGGTTAGGGATGAGTTGTATACATGAATTTGTAATTTACTACCTTGCTTAGTAAGTTTAGAATACACACACACACACACACACATACACACACACACACATACACACACACACACACACACATACACACACACACACACACACACACACACACACACATATATATATATATATACATATTTAGACACACACACACACACACACATACACACACACACACACACACACACACACACATATATATATACATATACACACACACACATACAAATATATATATATATATATATATATATATATATAATCAATTAATCATTAACATATGAATTAAAAGAGAAATAGAGAACAAATGGGTTTGTCTAGTTAAACGATTTTTATCTTTTGAATGCAAGTTAAGAGTAAAGAACTAAAAATGGCTACATTGAAAACATACAATGATTCAAAATTAACCCAACTTGATTTATACCTGATTCAATTTACACCTGATGTGATATTGATCCAAATATTGAACAGAATCTCACCCGGCCCAAATTACACTTGACTCATACCCGATTCGAACTGGGCTACTGTGGACAACCCGAAACAGACCTGACCCAAACTCCACCCGAATTGAACCCGTACCGACCCGAACATGGTACATGTAATTGATCCAAACGCGAACTTCACCTGAACCGAACCGAACCCGACCCGAACATGGTTGATCCGAAAATGACCCAAACCCGAGCTTGACCGGAATCTGACCCGAATATAGTTGACCCGAAAGTGACCCGAACTGAACTGAGACATGACCGGTACCCGACCCAAATGACCTATTTGCCAAGTCTATGATATACATACATATATCATTCGAATACTTAGAACGGTAAAAATCTCGAAACTTACAATTTAGTACATGATGAGATTCTTGGGGGAAGGTTTCCCTAGAAATATTATCTCCCTTCCAAATTTAGAAAAGAAAAAAAAAAGAGGAAGGAGAAAGAAGAAATAAAAGAAAGGATATTTTGTCACTAAATCAATCTGATTTGGAGGAGCAACCTTTCAAATTGAATTGAGCTTCTCTTTTGGGTATTAGTCAATTAAAACCAATACAAATATGTCAAAAAAAAGATCATCATAGAGACCCGGTCAGTTTAAGAAGATCAACATTGGCGCTCTAATAATTCGAGTTGTATAAATGCTCTTGCTGACTTTCTAGTTTTGAGACCCGCCCACACCAAATACTCCAAAGTTATAGGTGCGGCCGACTCTCGAGGGGGCATTTGTAGAATGCAAATTTTTATGGACCAATCAAGAGCAGCCATGTGGAAATTAAGTACTTTATATTGACCATTAATAGCCTACCATGTGACAAATTAATTGCAGCTGTCGATTAGAATAAAAATTTAATGCAAATATATTTTGCCTAGTTTAAAGGTGCCATGTGTTACAAATGATGCAAAAAAACATGTGGGATTATTTATTTCCGTGAAAATGGGGAGATAATTATCCTTAATTGAGGCTAGCCCTAGCCTCCTCTCCTTTATAAATATAGAGTTATCCCCCCTTCATTTAGGGATCGACATTCAGAAGAACTCATACGAGCTCAAGAATTTTCTCTAGAAGAAGGCAACAAGCACTTTAAACATGTGTCTTCCACTCGCGTAGATTGAACTCATTTCTTGATTGAGATAAAGCATCTTAGACCCTCTTTTAAGATCAAATTCATTCAAGAATATTCAATGAGATTGAATCAGATGATTTATTACACTTGTTCTTATAACAGTTAGATAGAGATTGTACCCATTCTTCGATATAAATACAAAAATTGAATTTGTTTCTCAATTTCTTATCTAATTTATTTTAGGCTCGAAATTTGTGCATACAATATCATTTACTAGTAATCATATATAACAACTTAATCATGTAAGTGAGAAGTATAGACTCTTAAAGGTACTTTGTTACTACCATCCTAAACCGCCCGAACTCGAGTGGCAACATAAATGTATCCGGATAGACATCATATAGTTCTGAGACATAACTTGCATTCTAAGGCTTCAAGCATGAAACAGACCACCATCCCTGAATCGTCTTATCGTAACCCAACTTGTACCACCGAGATACTAAGCCACCATCCCTAGATCTCAGGCTTAAGTTTAAGTTTCTAGAGTAGCTCTTCACCTACACGCAACAATTCATATAATTACATACCTACCTAAACTTAAGTCTATACACGTCCATCACCATACAATTCACAAACTTCTAATTAAATGTCACGAAAATAGTCTTTATCCCATAACTTTTATTATTTTTAAAAATTAAAAAAGCATATAGCTGAAGAAGAGTTTTTGGAAACAATTTCTATCCAAAGGTAGCTTAAAAACTGTTTTCAAGCAGCTTGATTTCGTAGCAAAGTAACCTCAGGTATCGCAACTCTAAAAGCGAACAAAACTAGTTGTCCGCAATATTGGCTTCGGAAGTAATAATAATTGAATTTCAGTGTGACCAAAAGCAAGGCAATTACATGAAATCGATAGGAACCAATATAAATTCCCTATCATAAAATCAATTCCTGGCAAACCTTTTATGAACCTTAGCTAATGGGATATACAACTTGAGAAGATCTTTAGAAACTATTTTACATCAGGGAAGTCTTCTACGAGATTATCCAAAAGAACCCAGGTTGACAAATCTATCTTAAGGTCAACTTACAATGTGAGGTTTCAAACGCATTAAAACATGCACTATGAGACTCATGTTTGGTTAAACGAAATAGAAAGTATTTATAAACTTCTGAAGACCAGACACATGTATTTACACCCAATTAATAAAAGACCTCCATTGTTTTCATGCAACTTTTCGTATCTTAAAACAATTTCTCATGCAAGGTGATTTAATAAGCGAATCGAAAGCAAAACTCTTTTAAGTCATATGTGGCTGGGAAATCATGAAATCTACAATTTTGAACACTAAAGTAACCCTTCCAAAATTGATTACTTAGGCCAAGAGCATAACAGCAAGCTTAATTCATTTATAGCACTTTTAAAACGTAAAAAAAAGATTAGAAATTCAGATTATAAACCTGACATGATAAATGCAAATTTTGAATGAAAATATAATAAGATTATAGGCTCAAAACCCAGTAACCTTTTGTTGTCAAATAATACCTTGCAATCCAAATTCCAGACTTTCTTCAAAGTATTGCCCCCCTGCTTTTGAAGTTCCAAATGGGTAGATGGGGACCTAAACATTTAAATTCCTACTAATGATTAAATAGTTCAAATTCAATAAATGGATCAAACAAAGTCCCCAGTTCATGTCACATATGCAAATCTTTACATTTCAACTTATAAAATTAGCTTATTTCAAACCTGTTGGTTTCACTAATATAATATCCAAAAGCATGGCAATGAACTCCATTTAACTATTATTATACTTTCAACAAGGAGCAGAGGGTACAAGGAGCTGTAAATATAGGTTGTGGGTTTGCAATATTACTTTTTTTGAAGCCAAGTTACATTCAGGCCATGGCACATTAACATACTTGGTAAACCGAATACAAGCCGAGTGCCAAAACTGTTTCAACCAGCATCTCCAAATCAATTTCATGGAACCCTGAAAACCCTTTTCAAGCTATTTCGAACGCTATCCATGGCACAACGTACTGCAATGAATCTATACCTTACTATTTCAGACTCTTCCAATGTCACATGCATAACCATCCAACACCAAAGGACAAATCCACAACACATAAGATTGAATTATTTAACAACAACTCAATTTGATGATTTAGAAAGCTAATTCATACTAGCACTATTCAAAAAAATCACATAATAAGGGGAATTAAGATTTAGCCACCTCAAATTGACTAATTTTCGATTATAAAACGCCTCTTTAGATTGATTTATTTCCTGGTCTATGCTTCTCCTTGTCCAAGCACCATGCTAGCCCTTCAATGGCTTCCCTGCTCGTTCTTAGCCACGCTTTAGTCTCAGCAACCCCCCCCCGCCGCTTTAATTCGCAGTAGCTGTAGCACCACTACAGTGACAGTAACGGAAACTGCAACGGAGTGGTGGCGGTGGTGGGTCGGCGTGCTGCTATACTCGTACATCCATTCGCTCTCTACCTCATTCTTTCTCTCTCCCTCTCTCTTTCTCTCTGATGGCAACGCAGAAGAAAGGTTGGGGTTTCGGTTTTCATTTTACAAGGGAAGTACCAAGATTTTGAGGGTAGATGCCCACTGTCCCCCCCCCCCCCCAAGTTTCACCAGTCACGAGTTACCCGCTAATGCCCTTTTTCAGTTTTCTCCTTTTTTTCGGACTATAATTATTAGAAAACCTATGAAATTATACTAACGTTAAAAAGAATGATATTGGGCTACTTTATTTAATAGGCAATAGGTTGAGAAATAAATTTAGTGTATATTGGCAGCTACTAAAATAAAGTTATCTGGCCTAATCGGCATAATGCTCTTTAATCCAGTATGTCCAAAGTGCGGATTTTACATTCCCCCTAATACAAAGTTTCATCCTCAGAACTTATATGCTTTGATCACGTGCTAAAAGTTCATAAGCTCTAAGAAACACAAGAGTGTTTAGGGGGTGAGTTTCTTACTGGCATTTGCCTACGTCACATTGATACGAGATTGGTGATATTACATCTAAGACCTTGCTTCCTTATCGACTGGATAGTCGGGTCCTCTGATTAGGAAGGGTGTTTTCTTGAATCTTATTCGGACATTGGTTCTACTAATGCCCGACTTCTCCACACCCAAAGCACACTACAGTTGACCTTGCGCAAGGACCATTGTGGACCTTGCCACATGTCTCACATCGAGGTCTTGGTTCGTATGGAGTACAATCCTTCTCAAGTTAGTTATTGGGGGTTAGGCTTCCTCTCATTTCCATGTAGCTATCCTTGCGAGCTCTCAACCTCACACTTCCTTTTTTGTTGAATAGCCAACTCTTATGTCTCACACTCATCTATAACACGCTACACTTTCATAGTTTTTTGGTACATGGTTTGGAGATTTGGAAAGTTTAGAGTAACCATGCTTGTTTTTAACTTAGGCTCAAGGCCTCTCTTAAATCATTCCATCTTCATCTCCTTGTTAGCCACTTGGAGAGGAGCAAACCTACTTAGTTCACTAAACTTAGACATATACTCAATAACTGACATATTCCCTTGCTCTAGGTTTAGAAATTCCTGCTCCTTGGCCCCTTTTTCCTCCTTAAGGTAGTACCTTTCATCTAATAACCCCTTAAATGTAGCCCGAGTTAGTGGTGCCTCTCCTTCCTTTAGGTTATCTATATCACACCAAAAACTAGCTTCTTTCTCAAATAGGTAGGCGGCTAACTTTACCTTATAATTAGTAGGACACTTCATAACCTCAAGCAATCCTTCAATCTTCCTCTTCTAATTGCTTATATTGAATTGGCTCTGGTGCTCATCAAATGTAGGTGACTTAAGCTGTAGAAAGTTAATTAGGATCTATATCCCATCACACAATAGCAGTGGCGGATAAGGGTTTTGTCGCTCTACCGACATATCTTAGTACTACCTTAAGTCCTACACCAGCAAACGAGACTCTTGATTACTTACGCACATAATATATGTATACTACTTATAGAGGGATTTCCCCTCACCCTTCCTATTAAATATACAACAAATAAGCACTTAGCACTTAATAGATAACATACATCGCATAACATATAGCACATAGCACATAACATACAACACATGAAAACATATTAGCACTTCAAATCCTTTTTTTAATAGTAAAACCCTACAACTCTAATACCACTAAATGTAACATCCCACCTAACTGGGTCATGTCACATACCAAAGGCTCTCCTAGAGAAAGCTGATAAGGCAACGTACTTAAGCCTGATTGAAACATAACATACAGAAATATAAGTCATGATCGTTTACTCGAGTTGTAACCTTTTAACGGTAAGCCCTGCTCGACATGTTCGTACATTTAGCCTAATATTTAAAACTAAGAAATTTAAATAATATATACACACCATTGTATGAAATTGGGCCTCCACATTTCGAGGCCGGTATACAGATCTTTTCTAAGTTTTTCAAAGTCTTAAAAAAGACAAATATTTACATAACCTTACATACATAAGCAAAAGGATTACATAACCAAGTCATGAAAAAAAAGAAGCAAATCCACAATCTAGTCACAGGCATAGTATCAGGCTCCACACATCAGTTATGAGTTTGGCTCACTTCTTATGATCTGGGGAAAAAGGGGGAAAGTAATAGGAATGAGCAACCACCGCTCAGTGAATAAACCACCTCCCCTAAAATAATACTCAAAATACATAGTAACTTATGAAAGCCTTGCTTAATTCATTTTGGTTGAAAAGCTTACACATAATACAACATATTCAAACCATAATCCAAGCGTGAAATAGTAAACCATACGAAGAAGTTCGATTTCAAAAGAACCTATAATGTTAGCTTACCATGCTAAACTTACATAGGCTCTAAACAAAGCATAAAAAGGGGTTTTAAAAATAGATATCGTTTACCACAAATCATACATAACAAGTTAATCACGATAGTGAAGAGTCTAGAATCTTAGAGGTAGTTTGTTATCGCCATCCTGTGCTGGCCAAACTCGAGAGGCAACATACATCAATTCAGACAGTCATCATACAGTGCTAAGATATAACTTACATACTAAGACTTCATGTGACAATCATACCACCATTCCTTAATCGTCTTATTGTAAATTAACTTATACCAGGCGGGATACTAAGCCACCATCCATGGATCTCATTCTGAAGCTTAAAGTTTCTATAGTAACTCCTAACCTACAGATAACTATTCATGTATTTACATACCTACCTAAACTTAAGTGCATACACATCTATGACCATACATTTCACAAACTTATAATTAAATATCATGAAAATAGTCTTTATCTCACCACTTTCATTATGTTTACCAATCAAAAAGGATATAGCTAAAGAAGGGTTTCTGGGAACTATTTTTATCCAAAGGTAGCTCAAACAAGTATTCAAAGAACTTGATTCCATAGTAAAGTAATCTCAGGCATCGCAACTCCAAAAGCAAACAAAACCAATTGTTAGCGGCATTGGCTCTGGGACTAATTTAATCGAAGTTTAGTTTGACCAAAAACAAGGCATTTGCATTAACTCGACAAGAACCAATATAAATTCCTACCATAAAATCAAGTCCTAAGAAACCTTTTATAAACCTTAGGTGACGGGATATACAACTTGAGAAGATCTTTAGAAACTATTTTTCATCAGGGAAGTCTTCTACAAGAGTATCCAAAAGAACCCAGTTTGATAAACCTATCTTCAGGCCAACTTTCAAAGTGGGTTTCTAACAAATTAAAACATTGACTATGAGACTCAGGCTTGGTTAAATGAAATAGAAGATATTTGTAAACTTCTGACGACCAGACACATGTATTTACACCCAATTAATAAAAGACTTCCATGGCTTTCAAGAAACTTTTTGTATCTCAAAACAATTTCTCATGCAAGCTAATTTGATAAGCAAATTGAAAGCAAACCTGTTTTAAGTCATATGTGGCTTAGAAATCATGAAATATACCGTTTCTAACCATGAGGTAACCCTTCTAAAATTGATTAGTAAGGCCACGAGCATAACAACAAGCTTAGTTTATTTATATCACTTTTAACCACAACCATAAAGGTAAAAAAACAAAGATTAGAAATTTAGATTATAAACCTAACACAATAAATGCAGATTTTGAATGCAAATATAATCCTATTATAGACTCAAAACCAAGTAGCATTTTTTCCTTAAAAAGTATCTTGCAATTCGAATTTCAATCTTTCTTGAAAGCATCACCCCTTGCCTTTTAAGTTCCAAAAGAAGAAGGGAAGGAGACCTAAACACTTAAATTCCTACTAATGACTAATGACGGAGGTCTGGTGGTCATCCCTCACTTCCAGAGTGTTTAGGCTATTCCCAAGCATTAGAAACAAGCCTAGATAATTAATCGCACCTTGCTGCCAGGAACCTTTGCAACTAACCTGTGAAATCTAGTTACGGTCACCTAATTTTGAGATGACTTAAATCCTTAATTTTGGTGTTCTCTTAAACCTTAGGATGTTAGCTTTAAAATAAAACAAGTTTCAGCCTCATTGGAGTTCATTTGGTCATCCAAAACCTAAGTTTAAGTCAAGCTGCCCTGAAGACAGTTTACATCCAGATTTTACCCAATTTTGGTGATTATATTTCTTAATCTTCCATGAGGTTTAAATGTCCAATTTTTGCATCCATGGAAATATTAAGATCTTAGATTTCATTTCCAATTTGAATTACCATATTTGGAGTTCATTTGGTTAGGGAACGAAGTTGATTTTCAGTCATGTGCTGTTTTGAACCTGGTTATGCACGGTTTGGGCATTTCATCTTTTTCAAGGGGAAAACGAAGTCCAAATTCTTTGATTTAAAATGGCGGGTATTCTAGACATATTGAGGTTTCCATAAATGTAAACAAATCCCAGAATACTCAACGTTTGAGGTGTCAACCATGCAGCACAAAACAAGGCAGAAACCGGCACCTATATACCCGGTTGGTTAGCAAGGAGGATTTCCTTCGTAAATGGTTTGCTTAATGTGAAAGCATATTCACCAGCTTGGTTTGAGCGGATTGGAGAGCTGCCACTAAGCCAAACATTAGGGAGACACGTGGGAGCATGGAGAGGCTTCCATTTTGCAAGCAAGGAGCTGGCCTCCCTAGCACCACATGGCAAGCAAGCATCCATCAACCTTTTTGAGGTGTAACTGTGAGGAGATTACCTCCCTAGTGAGGAAATTGACTCACCAAGGTTCCTTAATGCCTAGGAAAGGTTTATATTAATGCTAACTTGTATTTAAGGCCTTAAACTTTCGGTTTGTATTAGATTAGTGCTTAACCGTGTACTAAGTAGTATAAAGTGTTTAATGACTTTCGTAGCTTAGAAGGAAAGCTCATTTCGTGTATTTTGAAGGCTATATAAAGCCTTTAGTTGTTCATTTTGTAATACATGTACTTGAGTTTGAATTTGAGAGAAAAGACTTTGTGTCTTGAATTCCCTAAATACTTTCCTTGCTTATCTTAGTTCTTGGCCGAGCTAAATGGTGATCAAGAGAGTGTTAATCTTTGGTTAGATGGTGTATCTTATCCTAATCCGAGATTAAGGGCCCTAAGCTAGTGAT